>JAHLSL010000039.1:2446902-2471082 GCA_025920805.1 Petroica traversi
AAAAATAAAAATAAAAATAAAAATAAAAATAAAAATAAAAATAAAAATAAAAATAAAAATAAAAATAAAAATAAAAATAAAAATAAAAATAAAAATAAAAATAAAACTGTAAATACATAAACTGTGATTATATATATGCATGTGTAATATATGCACAATATATGTAAAGCACAGTATGTGTATATAAAAACTGCATATGAACAGAAAATTATATGTACATATAACACACAGTACATATAAAATAGTATTTATAAACAGTGTGTGTGTGTATATAACACTATATATATACACATATATAAATAAACACAATCTTAAATATATACATATATATATATTCAGTGCAATTTAAGAGCTCCTAACTTACACCTAAATACCTGCCAAGTATATATTATTAGAAGGATAATATTACCCTTAGTGCCTTTTTTTAAAAAAACCCACATTTTAGTCAAATAAATGCACATTTTAATACAGACATGCATTGAGTAAAAGCAAAACCAAAGCAGTATCTGTGCTCAGGCTTTGCTTTTGTACCCCTGTGGCTCTTGAAGACACAGCTTCTCTGATGCCTTAAAATACGCCAGCATCACTCTGAAGCCAAAAATGAGAGTAACTATTCCTATATTATAATTATCTTATAAATAATGTTCTCTACAAATATTAGACACAGGGCTGGCTCATGGGAGGGGTTGGTTCCCTCAGCTCTGGGTGTTTGGGAGCTCTGACTGCAACAGAAGATCCCAGTGCTGGTGGCCAGACCCTCCAAACTCCTCCAATTCACTTCAGCCACACCAGGGCCAGTGGGAGCTCTGCCCACCTCCATCCTCAGGGAATTTCCAGATGAAATTCTCTCCATTCTGAAGCTTTTCTTTGCAAACCCCCAAGAGTTGGCACACGGATTTTCTGAAGCATTTTCAGCACCCCGAGGGAAAGAGATGCTCAGTTCTCCGTGACTCTCAGTCATTATTTGCACCAAATTCTTCTTAAATCCTTTTTAAACTCCTCACGAATTCCTGAGGAGCACACAGTGAACCACACCACAGGCCTTTGCAAGATATTCCTGGCAGAATGAGCAGCTTCCTCAGTATTTTATATTTGGTAGAGGGAGACAAGAAATGAGCACACCAGGGGAAGTGCAGGGGGATGGCTCATTGCTCTAAAAACACGGCAAAAACGTAATAAAATATTTATGATTAAAGCAAATCCATGGTGTGTGAAAAAAATCCATCAAAACTGACAGTAGGGATCTGGACAACCTTACTGAGCTGAGCTAAATAACTGTGAAACTCCAAATTCACAGATTTGAAAGGGAGAAAGGCAAACCTGCTTTTTCTATGTTGAAGATTTCTAATTCATGGACATAAAAACTCGTCTGTGATTTGTTAATTCCTGTGTGTCACTCATGTCCTCTGTGGCCTCAGGCTCAGCCATCCCCTCAGAGGCACCAATATTTTCCATGCTTGTGACCACACACATGATCACAAACTGGAGGGGGAAGAAGAAATAGAGAAGAAATCAAAGTGTCAGACTTCATTCTATATTTTTTCTTGGTAAGGAGCCTTTGAAGAATGATCAGACAAAGAACAAAAGTGAAAAAAAAACCACTTTAACATGTTTTTTCCTGTGCTTTCTGGAGTTTCTTGTAGCCACACGAGAGGTTTGTCCTCCCTTTATAAAGTTATTTATTCAAAGTACCTTAAAGTGTTTTCTCCGAAGCATTCCATATTTAATGGAATTAAATTAATGGTTGGACATTTCAAAGAAATTATAAGAAAAGTCCTGTAATAATGTTTATTAAAAAAGAGTTCTGTTTAGAATAAACAAACAAGCAAGCAATACTGCAAGTTATTAACTAATAAATATTGTCTGGGTTTGGGTTTCCCTTCCTGCTCCACTCTGAAATTTTATTGTCTTGCTTCAGTTTAGCATTAGGGATTCTGGTAAACACAAAACCAACTCATTGAAATATGGGTTCATGAGGCAAGAGTCATACTATAAATTACAATTCTGGAACAATTACTATGAAAAGTTTGAAATTATGTTTATTTTCCTACTTCTATTTAAGTTTATAGCCAAAAATAACCCTCAGCTTGTGCAAACCTTTTTTTTTTTCTTAAATAACTTGAGATACTGATAGCACATTAACATTTCCTTAGAGCTAGTGACACCTTATTTTGTACCCACCATAAAATCAGTATTTTGCACACATTGCAAATCTATTTCAGATACATTTGCATTAAATTCCATTTTAAGCACTCTGAAAACAGGGGGAGAGAGAAAGGAAAGAATGAAGATTTCCCAGTCCAAGGCTAATGCTGTCTGCTTAATCAGCCTCTTCCAAAGAGATTATGCAAACCTGTCTAGGAGAAAAAATAACCTTAAGTGTAATTACCATAAAAATATCTTATTACCAAACAGAAGAAAGTGCTCACTGCTGCCCTCTCCAACATATGATTAGGAAAAATTTGCACTCTAAAGTTTGGGATTTATTAGCTTAACCTTTTTTTTATTGCAGGTTTCATTTAGACTTCCAAACATCTAAATAACCATTTATATTGGAACTGTGTTTTGAAGTTCTTTTCTCTTCTCATGAGCCCAAATTATTACAAGACTTCTGCCTCCCTTATTTGCCTGCTCTGGGTATAAAACAATCAGCCCTGAAGATTCTTTTTTTTTGTTTTTTGTTGAGACGTGGGAAGATCTTTCAAAGCCCTGGCACAGAACTGAGCTGCTTAAACCCAACAGTGATTAACAGGAATTATGGGACAGATAAAACACTGAATATCACACCAGATTTATCGTACACAGAGCTTGAGAAGTGCAACTGAATTATTGGCACTTCCAAACAAATTTAAACTACTGGAATAAATATTTGGATTCCAGGATTTAGTTTATCAGGGCTGCTGCTCCATTTTCCTACTCCAGGCTTCCAGATCTGTGTGTCAATGTTTGTGTTTATATAATTCAATATCAGAACCAGCAAACACTTTTACATGAGCTTTTCCTGACCTCCTAATCCATTTCCAGCTTTACACAAACAAACCCCAAACCCCCCAGCAGTGGAAGCAGAATTCTCTGGTTCATTCCCTCCCTGCAATGATATAAATGGAAGCTTTAAAGAAGCATTTTCCATCTGCAGTCACAGCAAAAATTGAATACTAAAAGAATGAGTGATGGAGTTATCATAAAACAAAATCTAAATGCATTCTGTGTAGAAGCAGAAAAGGGCTGCTTTTAAAGTTCAAAGAAATAAATACACACAAAGAACACTTGTTTGCATGGAAAACACTGAAATTACTGAAAATTATAGCAGTGGGAAGATCATTAATGCACATGGCACTTATTTCACCTGGGGGCCCTTATTCAAGCAGCACATTGGCGACAAATACCAGGTATTGGGTATAACCATAATAAATGCTGACTGAAACACGAAATTGATAATTTTTAGGTCTGCTTTAATCATAAAATCAGAGTGGTTTGGGTGGGAAGGGACCTACAAGACCATTTCATTCCAACACCTTCCACTGGGCCAGGTTGAGCCACAACTCCCATGTGCTTCACCACCCTCCCAGCCAGGAATTTCTCCCTCATTTCTCATTTAAACCTCTCCTCTGTCAGTTTGAAGCCATTTCCCCTTGTCCTGACTTCTCCAAACCCCCAGCCCAGCCCTTTAGGCTGCAATAAACTCACTCCAGAACCATTTTGCAGCCTGGATGAAGGGGAGGATCCTGCCCTGGATCGATCCAGATGTGACCTGGGTACCGGAGAGGCCAGGGAAATCATTAAAGATTTATTCCTGACAAAACCAATTAGGCCTGGCAGGGCAGCAAAGGCCCTCATTAGCCACACAAATTAATTCCTTACTCACGCCATCGGCACCAGGAAATTCATTCCAGCAGCAGCAGCCCGGGCTGGGTGGATGAGGGGAAAAAAAACTCACTGAGAGCTCAGGCAAAACACATCAGTCACAAAAAAAAACCACTGGAGAAGGGAATTCACATTATTTGGATGAAGAGAATTCAAGATCTTGCTCGTCTGAATCTGAAGAATTTCATTTCAAGCCCATGAATAAGCCCAGCGTGTTTGAGCCTGCTGGAGGCACCAGGCCCAAACAATCTCTTAAAGCATTTATTGAACTTGTCTTGCCCTTTAGATCAACTTTAGAACATAAAACAACTCAATAAAACATACAGAAAAAATATTTTCTGTCAAATATCCAGTTAATCTAAGGAGCAAAAATATTTTATATCAAATATCCAGTTAATCTAAAGAGAAAACTGCAATGTTTATTTGGCATTGTAGGCATAAAAACTGTGGTGCTTCTTTGGAATTGAAGGCAAATAATGTGCAAATTTTTGTTTTGGCTGGAAAGGATCCTTCTTGTTTTAACATATCTTACAGAAATTGAAACACTGGCTGAAATAATAGTTCTTAAAAGTTATCTGAGTGGTGGCACTCGTGTTTGTGTTTCCTCCAAGCATCTCTTGCCACACAGGCACAGGAAGCAGAGCCCTGTGTTTGTCAGCTGCAAGGAACATTTCTGCACTGTTATTTCAAATGTAGGTTATGAGCAATGTCACTGATGGATTCCAGTGGGGAAACAGCTTTAAAATCTGACATCTCAGGGCTGGGGAGCCCTGGCGTGGCTGGGGCAGGGTTTTGTTCCTCAGGTCTCTGTGCACACTTTAATTTTAAGGGTTACAGGGAGCCCTCTGTTCTCCTGACTTATGAACCTGTGCAGACATCAAAGCAGGCAGCAGGGTTAATTAGACACTTAATTACAGATCAGGATGGTGAGGAATGCATTTGGGAAATAAAAACATGATTTCCAACCCCGGTGGAATGCCAGTGAGCAGGGTAACACTGGCACAACACTGGTGCCCCGTGCCCTTCACATAACCCATCAAAAGCAAACTTTGGGTTGCAGTTTTGGTTTTGGTGTTTGGTTGTTTTTCTGTCATTTATTTTTTTTTTAACCAAAATACATTCTAAATATTTTCAGCTTTCAGGTCTGGCACATGTAGCTCTCTGGGCAACCTTTGCCAGGGCCTCACCACCCTTACATGAAAAAATTTCTTCCTCATATCTAATTTAATCCCAATTGTTACTCCCCTTTTCTGATTTATCCTGTCCTTCCACAGGAAAGGAAGAGCTGAAGGTGTTTGGAACTCTCCTCTCCTGTCTGTGTTATCTGCCTTTCATAAAGTAAATTTAATTATGTGTTTTCTCTATGGCTGTTTGTGACTTCCCCGTCTGTTTTTATTTCTTGCTACAGGTTACTGTCATATGCAGCTTCATTAACATGGTTAACGCCCTCCACTAGAATAATTAAATTATTATTAAATAAATCAGGCCTTTGTTATATAAGGTCCAAGTAAGTTTTCAAAATAATGGCTGGGAATCATCCAACTGCAATTATGCTCTACCTACCTAAATTCTCTTTGTAGTTTTAATTAAAATACATTATCCAGGATGATTTCACCTCCTATTTTAAGTTCTTGTACAGCACTGGTGAAGGGGAAAAAAATAATTTCTGTAAAGGAATTGCTCTATTTTGTGGGCTTAAATAGAGACAATAAATAGTTTTGGGTTATCAGAGCATGCAGTGAGAGATTTCAGCAATCTCTAAAATTATCTTTAAAGCAAGATCCATTGTGTTAGAGGGAAAAATTGGAAATTTGGAGTGCTTTATCACTGAGAAGTGTTCTTCCTACAGGTGAAAAATGTTAAGGGAATGCAAGTCAGAGATGGATGAATGCCCTTGAACAATGACAAATAAAATAGAAACATGGGGTGAACACATAAGATTTGCCTCAATAACTCAGCAGCTGAGAAATGCCAAAGGAAATCAGAATCTGAAGAGAAGCAGAGAACATCTCCAGAATGATTAGGCATATTTATTAACAATTGAGGTTGAAAAACCAGCTAAAGAAGGGGGAGAAATAAAAAAAGCATAGGTAATGCAGTGCATTTTTTCATACATTTAACACTGGGGAGTTTTCATGGCAATAAAATTCAGATTTTTTAAGGTTCTTTGCAATCTCAGAAGATTTCCAAGCAAGTCCAGACAATTATGCACCAAAATCAGAGAGGTGGCTTAACCTGCTTTATTAACTCTTAGCACTGATTTTGCTCTTTTGGGTTTTTTTAGGTATTCAGTGAAATCAGCATCCAGTCCTTGCAAGAATTCATTGCAAGAATTTCAAGTCACAATCCAAGAGGGAAACCCTTGTATGAATAAATTCCTTGCTCAAATTCCAGCACACAACAATGTCCTGTGGGATATTGTGCCAGTGGGGAGTCCCCAGGAAATTTGTGGAATCAAAATGAGTTACAGAGATCTTTTCAAACAAAAACATCCTAATTCTTTTCCTCTGAGAGTTGTTCTGCTCCCAGAGAAAGACAGAGGAATTCCCAGGAATTTCTGAATAAAATATCAAAGCCATCAAGGTGGAATTACTGCAGCAGAACTCACTCCAGCCCGAGCAGCTGGTTTAGTTTTAGTCAATAAGGCAGAGGCAGCAATTTTCACATTTATTTCAAGATTTGGTTCTCCAAAGTGCAGCCAAAAATCCTTCAGAGGCACAACCTGGTGCATAAGAGTGGCCCAGGGAACTCCAAGGTTCTGTTAATGTACTTTGAAACTCACTTATTTTGCACATTTTTCATTTTTTCAAATTTATTTTTCAAATTCTCAAGTTTTTCACTTTGTTTTTGAAATTGACTTTTCAAACTTCCAGATTTTTTAAAACCACAGCCTGATACACAGCTGCAATCTGTGCAACTCCAAAGTCCCATTAATGTAATTAATATCAATTAATTTTAATTACATCCCAAGATATTTTCCCAATCTGAAAGTTAAATCCCACTTGAACACTTTTAATGTGATGGTTTTACCCACAGAACTCCCCAAACCACTGCAGAGCCTTTCCATCAATCACCAAAAACTTAAGTTGCTTACACACATTTCCATAAAAACTGGAGTTTGAATACTGATGGAAGTGACCCGAAATGAAAGTTTGAATGTTTTTTCATAGAAATATTTAAATAAAGTAGACAATCACCCTCGTTTCCAGGATCAATAATTTATTTCTTTTTTTAATTTTTTTTTTTTTTTACATTTTGCAATTTGTTACAGGAGAAGAAACACCTGCTAATGGAAGTGACATGTTCTTGCACCATTTTCCAAGGTAATGGAAAAAGTTAAGCATATTCCCTAGGATGCACACTGATGACTAAGCTGCCAATATTAAATCAATTGAAGCAAGTGCAGTCCCTATTTAATCCTTGTATAAATTAATTTAAGGACTCTCCTTCTCCTACAGGAAGACTAAATTGTAGCATCTAATTTTCTTTTTTTTTTTTTTTATCCTGAAGTCTCAATCTTTTCTCTCTCTCTGCTTAATCTGCAAAAAGTCAAACAGGCTGAAGCCAAAGCCACAGAAAGGATTCTGTGCCAAGGCTCCTTCTATTCCTGGTGATCTCCTCAGTCCCAAAAAGGAAACAAAAGACTCCCAGTTTTCTGCAAACCAGATTCTCTGCATGACAGTGCATTGCACTGCACAGGATGGGCCACAGTGGATGTTCTCCTACCAACAAATCTACCAAGGTACAAAGAATTAGAAATTAACTCAGTAAAAATGCTCCAAACGTTTTCCCCAGTGGTTTAAGTAACCAGAATCCTACTTTCCTTCCACAAAAAATAGATTTTTTTTTTTAATAAATACATTTTAATACAGACAATTCTGTTTCTACGCCAAGGAACAAAAAAAAAAAAGTCACATTCAAACGGGTTTGCTGGGTGTATTAAGATACAAGCAGACACCAGAGCAGGCAGGAGCACAGGGGGTTTTTGGGGGGCTGCAGACACACAAACACCATTTCAACCACTGACCAGTGATGGGGACAACATCTGAGCTGCAAGGTGACACCTGGAGCACCACACTCCTCACACAGTTCAGCAATTTCCACGTACATTAAATGATATGAACTCTCAATGGTATTTAACATTAATATTGAAAAGCCTCCATAAATTTAGGCAGTGCTTACACTGGGGGTAGAGAGAAAAACATGAGCAGGAGCTCCCAGCAGCCTCAGACTCAGGACAAAACTGAGTCACTCACCACGGCCTCGGAGCTCTTGGGTCCAAAGAGCTGGAATTAACATTTTTCCTGTCCTTGTCCTCCTTTCCCTCACTTTTTTTTCCCACAAACCTGCCCAGGTTTTGTGCCTTACACACAACTCCAGCTGCTCCCCCGCAGTCCCAAACAACAATGATTTCTATGGTTTCCTTCCCAAGCAGATCTAATTAAAACTGAGCTGTTAACCATCTTTTCCAGGTTATGAATAATTAATAGAGCATTTTTATAATACTTATTAAATATGACATTGGCTATTAGCATTTTCTTACCTTAAATAGCCCCCAGTCTTTGCATGACTAAGAATTCCCTTTAACTTTTGCCATGAAGATTGAGGTTTGTTTTTTATGGGTTGATATGTTGGACTATTTCTCAATTAACAATTTTTCCTAAAACTGGAGAGATTTAGAAGTTGGTAGCCTGCATATTTCACACAAAGACAGCCACCTCTGAGACAGATTTTGGAATAAAACCCAGAGGACAGAGGTGGAAAATAGAGCACCTTACTGACCTGCTCAAAAAAACAAGACAGAGAGAGAGATTATGAGCAAGATCTAAACCCCAGCAGATTGTTTTCAACCCTGGAGAGACTTTCTACATTTAAATAAATAAATAAATAGATTCTTCTGAGTCAGGAAGGGTGGATCATTCAGTTATTTCAGAAATGTCACCACGTAAGAGATAATTCACAGAAACAATTTTGGCTTTTGCCACTGCTCTGAGAGCCACGTTTCTAGATTTCAAACCACAGCTGATGTGTTAAATCTAAAAAAGAAATGGTTCTCTCCCTGCCACAGAAGTGTGAGCTATTAGAGCAGGCAGCTCACCACCAATGAATTGCTGCTTGCCTTAAAAAAACCCTGACTACTAAAAGAATCCAAGACTGACAAAGTGAAAAAATGTGTCAAAGTAGAATTTCCCTGAAAGAATGTGTTGAGCTGTAATTTCCCTGTCTCTCAGAAAAATTATGTCACCATTAGCACTCAGGGAGACTTAGTTTCTTTTTCCAAGATTAAGTCACTGTGTAAAGCACACATTTAATCCTGTTTTATGACAGGAAACAGCCGGGCATTATTAGCAGATAATCTTGGTTAGCTCTTGGATGTTTTCTTTCACTTTCAGAAAGTCAGATCCCAAATTGCCAGCCTGGCTTGTTAAAACAGAGCTCTAGTGCTAATTAAAGTCATGTTTAAAATGAGATCAAGGAAGAAAATACAACAATTCTTTCTTTCCAGAGCCAATGTTTGGTGATTTCACAATGAACTTCCAAAGTAAACCCAATAATGATGAATGTTAAAACACAAAATAATAGCTAGTCAAGAAGATTAACAAATTCTTCTGTGAAAAATGCTGCTAAGACTTGATTCTCAACTGGTTTCTAAGAATCAGCTGCCAATTTGGGAGAAAAAAATGTGGGTTTCACAAGTGAGCTGCAAACTCAGCTCCCTTTTAAAAGGAAATTGAAATTCTTGGGTGCTGCACAAAGCGTGGCCTTTACATTTTGAAAATTTTTAATGCAAAACAAGGGCAGAGGTGGCATTAGAACAACAACTCTACAGTCAAAGTTTTTAAATAAACACTCTTTTAGTGCTGTTCTTGTGCCTCATCCCACCACACGTGATGGAGCAGGTGGGAAAGGAACAGAACCTCTCCCCTGGACAGAGATTCCCACGTGTTTGTAAAGATTGTGGATGTGGATGGCCTTAAGGAAATGCCAACAAAGAGTTTCCAAGGGAAACAGAGAGATAACAGAGATAACTGCTCTGTGGGACACAGGGAAAAGCAACTTCACTGCACCTCCCACAGAAAGTTCTGTTCTTTGCCTTTCTTACTTCAGGATTTCTTCCTTCTGGTAAACTCTTGGGGTTTTTAACAAGAGGAAAATTGTCTCAGCTGAAATTGGTTGAAATTGATTTTATTGAAAATGTCCAATCTATGCTTGTGGCTTAAAATAATTCCTAATAAGATCAGGCAACAAAATCACTTCTATATCTCCTATATGATTCACACTAAATTTTCTGTCAGACTGGAATTATTACACATATAATCTGAATTGTAAGAGATTTAAGGAGAGGAGCAGCTGATAATTCTTCCTTTTGTGTTTAACCTCAAACCTACCCTAAAACAAGGTCAGGAATTCCATCCCTGCTCTGCACTCCTGGGAACAAAGTGACTTTCTCTTAGTTCTTTTATGAGGGGCATGTATACCACTCAAATTCCCCTTGATTGCAGTTAATATTTTTATGGAATTACTCTTTTTTTATAAGTCCTGAAAGGAGGTAGCATAAAAAAGGAGCAGAACATGACTATTTCAGAGGAAACTCCATAAAATGACCCAAGAGTCCTCACCAAAATACAACCGATCTCATCAAAACATGAAATAAAGGGCAATTCTGGGCAAATTCCATTCCTAAAAGTCTTTTAAAAATATTATGCACAGAAGTGACTGTTAGGAGCAGCAGGTGAAAAATAACCCCCCAAAAAACCCTGTCCAGGGTAGTAATTACAAATATACACTCTGTTTTGTCTTTAAATCAACATATTTTCTCCTGCAAATTGAAACAAAACTCAGAAATACTTAAAACTTGCAAAATGTCATTGGATATATGATTTAACAGCCCTGATGCAAAAAAATAAAAAATAATAGAAGTTGAGGGCAGAATGAAAACATTTTTGAAACTATTTTCATCTTGAGTAATTACTGTGCTATAAAATTAAGGGCCAGTAGCTCAAAGCACTGCACAAAAGATGAGGAAATCCTTTGTATCTCCCAAAATGATCAGCCAGCCGTAGGCTACTTGTATGATTTAACACACCAGAGACAAAAAGTAGTGATAAACACAAGTCTCACCGTGATAAGAATTCCTACAAGCTACTACTTGTGTAAAACCAGTGAACTTGACACACTTTTGTAGCTACCAAGCGTAATAACTGTGCTGGAACCTAAAATATCTGTGTTATTTTTAAACAAACTGCCTCCTCCTCTCAGCAGTCAAGAGAGCCAAGCCAAACACAAATGGTGACACATTGAAAAGTGACCACAACCCCAACAGGAGCACAAAAACCTCCCTGTCCTTAGGCTACACTTGGAATTGTTTGCAGTCCTGTCTGACGCAGACTGCGACTACAGAGATGCTCAGCACGACTGGAAATGGTGGTTTTTTATAAAAATTATAACAATTATTACACTCTATCTGAGGCTAACACAGAATGTTCCACTTCAACTCACAGAATTAGACATGGAGACATCAAGTATTTATAGAAATATCTACAAACTGCAACTGTCTTTTATTTTTGCCGGTTGGTTGGTTTTTTTTTTAAGTATCAGTGAACTGACCTTCAGAGTAAGGGTTTCATGACAACAGGTTACCCCACACTTGTTTCTTCTTGGTGTTGCTATTTCTTGGATTAAATTGGTGTTAAACTTCTTTCAGAGTCTGAAGAGAGAACTTTAGCTGATTTTTTTTTTGCTGTGTGTTAAAGCTAAGGATTATTAGTTTTAGTTTCACCTGTATTAATATCTGACGAGAAACATTTTTCACAAAGGGAAAATGCTGTCTTAACCTCTTTAAATGCAGACAGAAATAGAAAATTGGAAATTCCACACTCCCCAGCTGCCCTAGACAATTAAAACACTGCTCTAACAAGTTATCTTGGTATTGAGCAGAGATGAAAGAAAATAGACATGGGAGATGTGTGGCATGAACAGGCTGAATGGTAAAAACAGCCAAAAATGTTAAATAAAGCTAAAACCCTTCTGTTTTTCCTGATCATTCTGCAAAAAAAACTGAAATTAATGGAATGTACTTATGGAGCTTCATAGACCCACAGTGCCATTTTACCTTCACCTGAAATGTGAGAGGAATGTAAAAGTAAAACCACCCCAACAACACAGCTCTGTCACTGAACTACAGCTCTTCATTGCAGGTTTTGGTGTTTCCAAGGTTAAACAGAACATTACACAGAAGGATGGAAACTAAAGGATGAAATACTCCTGGAGAGCCAATCTAAATATGTAACTTGCCTTTGTGAGGTGTTCTGCTCGATATTTTCCACTGGCTGGACAAGTTAAATTGGCCTTTGAAGCATCCACAAAGAGAAACAACCACCCAAACCTCTGCCTTTGCATCCATCCACTCCCACCCTTTCTCTGATTACATTCTTTGGGAAAGCAATCCTAAAACATACTCGAGGGCAAGAACACAAATTCACAGAATTAGGGCAAAAACCCCTCAAGGCCATTTCCAAAGCACTCAGAGGGAGTGCTCAAAGAACTCAGGGAGAAGCGGTGCCCAAAATCCATTTTTAGCTTAAAACTCCTGAAGAGCCGGGTCTGCTTCAAAGCTCAAGAGAGATGTCATGAAACTCCTACTGTGGCAAAGAGTCCAGTTGGTTGGTGGATCCTGGTCCAGGTGACATTGCAGCAGAGCTGGAGGTGTTGGGATCCCTGACGACTTCCAGAGGGAAGGGGAGGCTGGCGCAGCTCGGGCGCGCCCAGCCCGCTCAAGGTCCTCCACTGTAAGAATAATCTGCCTTGTTGTGCATCACCAGCTTGTTGTCTACAAAGTAGAAACTGTCCGACTGTGTCTCGTAGGGGTGCAGGATCATCTCTCGAACTGGGAGGGGAAAAAATAAACCCAAATAAACCAAATAAAATGCCAAAGGTGCGGCCCCGTGCTGGGCTCGGGCCAGGGTCACTTTCAGGGTCACTTTAATCACCCAAACCATTCCTTGGTGGTGCCCTTTAAACAATTTCAGCATAATCATGGAATTTTTATGTTGGAAAAGCCCTCCAAGGCCTTAAAATCCAACATGAGTTCACTGAACCCTTGTGCCTCATCTGCATTTTTTTGAACACTTTCAGGGATGAAAAATGTTCATAATCCAAATATATAAGGCACCATGTAAAGGAGACCTCAGAACAAAAACCCATTACATTTTGGATTGTTTTGTTTTTTAAAACAGTGATAGAACAGCAAACTCAAACTGAATTTGTTCTGGCCTGGCAGCAGGGCCTTGCTGTATTTTCTACAGACTGTAATATTAGTGCTGACACACACAATTAGGGGCTGTAAAGAGTAAGATCCCAGAGATTTAGTGCTTGTGCTATTGTGTCTTGGGAGAGAGGAAGGAAAATAAAAGTTATGTTCATACTAAAACCTCTCAAGCTCACAATATAGCACATCAAACATTAAAACAGATCATAACATTTAAGTTATCCATTTACTGGATGTCTTTTTAATCTTATTTTTTGGTTATTTTATAACACAATTATCCTTTTTCTCCCTGCAACCGAAGCTTCCCTTTTATGAATTAAAAAAAAAAACAAACAACCCAAGCAACTGCCTGGTGTGTGATGAGATACATCCTACTAGAAAACAAAATCAGTGTTAACACAGAGAGAAAAGTATGAATTATTCTACCCAACCCACTCTCTAGAGACAGCTTTTAAGAAAGGGCTTCCCCAAACCACCTCAGATGAACATCGTGGTGTGACAGCCCAGAAATAAAAGTTTATAATGAAGAGCTTACTGAGATCCTCCGAGAGCTGGGGGAATTCATAGATGTGCTCACAAGTATTTTTACTGCTGGGGATGCAGAAGCCAAATTCAAAATCAAAACTTTTCAGCAGCTGGTCACGGAAGTAGTGCCTCTCAATCATACGGAAATTATTAATGGGTTTGTCCCCTACTGTGAATTCCACCCTGAAAAAGAAGGGCAACACTGACGTGAGCTTTCATGCTTCAGTAAGATTTGCACCATTCCTGAAAGGCAGAAGTGAGCTCCAGGAAAAAAAAAAAAAGCCAAAAATATAAAGTAACAGCACTGATCAAATTATTGTTTCCTCTCTTCCTTAAAGTGTTCTACAGGGACACTACACAGCATTAGATAAACATCTTAAAGCTCATCCAGTCCCACCCCTACCACGGGCAGGGACACCTTCCACTATCCCAGGGTGCTCCAAGCCCATCCAAGCTGGCCTTGGGCACTGCCAGGGATCCAGGGGCAGCCACAGCTTCTCTGGGCACCCTGTGCTAGGGCTCTGCACCCTCACAAAGAACAATTCCTTCCCAATATCCCATCTAACCCTGCCCTCTGGCATTCCCCCTTGTCCTGTCACTCCAAGCCCTTTCCAAAAGTCCCTCTCCAGCTCTCTTGGAAGGCGCTCTAAGGTCTCCCTCCAGAGCTTCTCTTCTCTGCAAAGTCTTCCCACCTTATTTTGCCCCTTTTAGCACCGATCTCTTCAACACCCGGCCTGCCCCTGACTCCAAGAGAAGGCAAGAGATTTGGAGACCCTCATAACAAAAGGAAAAAACTCCCTGTTCAAACCACTCCCTGGCAGGATCTACACAGAAGAGAGAGGGTTTTTCACTAAGATTTCAGCAGTTTCCTGTGCTGGCCCAAGGAGCAGGGCAGGGACTCACGTGGCTCCCACTTGCCGCAGGCGGAGAAAGGCGGGGGTGAACTGGTAGCGCACGAAGCGCCCGGCGTTGGGGTCCACATCCTTCCTGTCGTTGTGTTCCCGCTCTGCAAAAGCCCACAGAAAGCCCTGTCAGAGCTGCCTGAGAACCAGAAACTCAGGGGAAATGCTTGGGATGCTGTTCTGGAGCAACACAAGCCAGGAAAGCACTCTGGTGCTGCTGCTGCCCAGAGGTGTCCACCACCGGTCACTCACAGATGGAATGGTGCAGGATGAGCCTTTGGTTTGAGTCATTTCTTATCTTCTGTATTTTTATTCCTCATCTACTGCTCCTACCTCACATCAGGACTGCAGAGTGACTCTGAACAAGCCTTTCCCCCTTGCACACCTGCCTCGCTACCTATAAGCTACAGAAAACTTCCTCTCACCTGCAGGGAGGTGGGGAAGGGTTAAAAGTGCTTGGCCAGGAAAGGAACAGTTGCCCTGGGGTTTTATCACCACTGGCAACAGGCAGCACTTGGATGCTTACAAGTAACACCTAAAAATTAATTAAATAAAATAAAAAGAAAAGGGCAAACATTCAGTTTGTTTAATTTGCCCGTTGGCAGTTTCTCCCTTTTGGAAATAGCATTTTCCTGACTCCTCAGTGAGAGATGTTAAACTAACAGCTAAACTATGTGCAAGGGGGCACAGGCTGATGAACAGCCAAGAAACAACCACCCAGCGATCTCCTCCTCCTCCTCTGCTCCTGTTTACAACATCCATCTGTCCCTTCCTATCACAGATGGCAGCAGTAAGAGCACAGCAGCAGCCAGCTCTGCTCACCCTGTTGGTACAAAGAGGCACCTGAAAAACATTCCTGCCGCAAGATAGGGCTCCAGCCCTCCTGCAGTGGAGAGATTCTCCTATTTTTGGGAAATGTGCAGAGTAAAAGGAATGGGAAATGGCAAAAGAAAGCATTTGTTCATGGAAACCTTGTTTTGTGTGTGCACTCACCTGAAGCTGCTGGCTTGGTGATTTCAAACAAGACCGTGCCAGATTCCATGTCCCGGATTTTGAACCTGGTGAAGTCTATCTTGTAAACATTTTCCTCTGGAGTGCACAAATAATCTACAGGGGGGAAGCAAATTTAAATGAAGGCTGCCCTGAAACACCAGGAATTTCTGGCTGCTGTCTGGAGGCCACACCAGCAGTGAGGGCAGCCCAAATGCACCTCCACTACTGCCTGCTTTAATTCAAAACTGATGTCTCTGAAGACAACCTCATTTCTGGAGGCTCACACAGGACAGGGGAAGAATTCTTTCCCCCAACACACAGAGGTCATCACCTTTACCCAACCCTGTGCAACTTCTGCACCCATTTCCTCTCGGGGTATTGAGACAAGTCAGCACCTCCATCAAATCCCAGCCTCTCCAGCATAAGAGGCTTTTTTTTCTGTTTTAAAAACTGCCCTGTGGCAGAATGCGAGGGCTAAGCAGCTTTGGGAGCCCTAAGCCGAGCATTTAACTGGAACAGGAGTGTCCTTCCCTGTGCCACCTCCCTGCCCTAGCCCCTGCAGACAAAGGGTGGCCTCTTCTCCCCACTGATGTTCATCCCCTGCCAGGGCTTGTTTTCCTCAGCATTGAAAATGATGTTGAAGCCTCCCCTGTGTTAGGAAAACACAGAGCCCTTCCCTGCTTTGAGCATCTTTGAGAGAAAGCCATGGAATCACAGAATTATTAAGGCTGGAAAAGCCCTCTAAGATCATCAAATCCAACTTTTAACCCAGCACTGCTCTGTTGACCTCTAAGCCATGTCCCAGGTGCCACGGCCTTTTTCACACTTCCAGGGATGAGGATTCCACTACTAAAAACCCCACAGTTTTGGCCTCCAGCCTTGCTGTGCCCTGAGCCAGCTCCTGGCAGAGGCATCATCCCCTCCCTGGGGAAGGAGCACACACAGCACAGATTGGAAGCAGCTCCAATAATTTACTTTACCCTGACAAATTTAAAGAAATACTCTATGCAAACAAGTCAGGTCAGCTTTCAAACAACAGCACATCTGCTTGATGTAGGAGACTGGTTTTGGAGGTTCCAAGGTGAAAATAAGACTTCAACATTCTAAGTCGAAGCACTTTCTCAGCTACTAATTCCTGCTGTTAATCTGAGCTAATCACTTATTTCTGTCTGCTTTCCTGTTTCTGCAAATCCATCACCTGAGGCTCAGTGACTACACAAAAACAAGTTACAAGTGCTCAGGGCTCAGACCTGCCCATGCCAGCCCAACTTCAGCACAGGCCTAAGAAATCCATGACCACTCTGAGAGATTTCTGAGCTCCTGGGCATGAACACCTGGCACCAGCACTTTCCTAGAAGCCTTTTATTCCTTCCAAATCTCCATTTCTTGGAGAACTGTCCAAGTAAATTCAGTGCAAGGAACAGAGGTGTGAAATGTTCTCCCTGGACAGTTTTACTGCTCTCCAACAACCCCATATGGTGAATGCTCAAAGGAATGCCAGAGAATTTGTGGCTGCCCCATCCCTAGAAGTGCTCAAGGCCAGCTTGGATGGGGCTTGGAGCAACCTGGTCTAGTGAGAGGTGTCCCTGCATGGTAGAGGAGATGGAAGTGGATGATTTTAAGGTCCCTCTTAAGCCAAAACACTTGAGTTTCTACAATTCTATAAATGGGTGTTGAGAGAGAGGACAGTGTGCAAAGCATCCCTGGCATTTGGCAGGGATTTTCCCTTCCCTATCAACACAGCACAAGGAAGAACTGACACCAGCACCCACACTTGCAGAAAGGACGAGCTAAAAGCTCGACCTTTTCACTACCACAAGAAAACACAAGCCTGTGTTTGGCCAAATACCCCAAGAACAGCACGAAAATCATATTTTATGTCTTTTAACAGTGGCCAAGAAGACAGGACAGGAATTTAAACCCAGCCCTTGCCTTAGGCCCTGACGTTTAGCATTCCTCAGGGAGATGTTCTGCAATTACACCACGATTTTAGGCTCTGACACATCGGCCACCCCAATTCCTTTAACCCGCCCCACAACTTCCCAGCTCGGAGCATGCAAAGCACAAAGCGATGGAAGCAGGCACAGCTTCCCAGAGCCCAGCTCCCCCTCCCTGGGCCCATGGGCACTGCCTGTTCCCTGGGAAGGCTGTTGGGAACAGGCAGCAGTCGCCCGGGAGCCCAGGACACCTTCCCTGGAGCACGCCGGGCAAATCTGAAGCCTCGTTTGTCTGCAAGTTAATTATTAAGTGTTTCTACTCCTGCAGAATTCCTGCCCATCCAGCACCATGGCAACAGCTTTATCCCCCTCCTTGGCAGCAGCGTTGCTGCAGTAACAGTGGCCATGACTCATCTGGAGCAGGGGAGAGCCAAGCAGAGCCTCCAAAGAGGAGTAAATCCCGGGTAGAATCCCCACCAGCTTCCTGCTCATTGATGTTTGCACCCTTACACTGTTCTTTTCCAACTCTTTTTGCCCTGATAATATTTTAAACCCCTTTTTTGGGTGTGTTTGTTTTTTTTAATCAGCATGCCAATATATAACTGGATGCCATGCGGGAAGATCAGCTGCCAGAATACTGCAATCAAGTGGGGTTTTTTTCCTTCTCTAGCAGTGCCCAGTCTCCTAGAAAGGAAAGAAACCCAGAGGAATATCTATTTCTCTCTGTATTACATTTGTTTCTGCTATCCCTGTTCAAAAATCAATCAAAGCAGCCACGTGCTGGTTTTTTCCCCCAGACGTAACAGGAGCCTGCGGCTGCACTGGAAGCTCTTATTGGGAATGGGCTGCTTGCAATTGGCAGATCCTTCTGCTTAGCTGAGCACTGTCAGATTTGCTAATCTCATCCCATACACACTTATTTTTAAATTACTGTAGGGCCCAGTTGCCCACACTTCCGTGACTCACTTAAATGTATCATCTGCTTCCCTTATCCCAATTCACCGTCGCCACGACTTGGGGAAGGGAGGCTGCACCCGTGGCTATTTTAGCTGGGAATGAGGCAGATCAAACCTCCACAGAGGGAATTATCGCAGAGAATGGTGGGTTGGTCTCTCAGGATGAAATATTTTCTTGTTTCTTCCACTTCCCCTGAAGCAGGCTGTGCTGTTTCCCTGTTAATAACTGAGCGATCCTGGTGTGTCCCTGAGCCTTCAGTACTCACCTGATTTAGGGATGAAGGGATGGACACAACAGTGCCATGGAAAACCCATCAGATGGCTTTTATCCCAAAGTACTCACATTTAATAGTGCAAAAAAAGGTCCCAAAAGAGGAGTACTTCCTACCCTTTCCTAAAGCCCAGGGAACTGCCATATCCCAAACCCATCACGGAAAGAATTCACTTTTCCTGTGAATTCTCACTCGCACATCACCATTGCTGATGATGCCTCTCCAGCTTCTTTCCCATAACCTCTGGATCATGCCCAAAGATCTGCAACTCCCCACTTTTAGAGACAATTTCCATCTTAAGACCTACCATGGTTTTGAAGCACTTGGATCACAACCAACACCACTGTGGTGGCCTGAGGAAGCAGCAGAGGTGATTGGCTTCCTGAGCCTAGCTCAATTAATTCCTTCACAAATTCTGCTATTCCCTTTGGAGGGAAAAGTGATTCCAAAGTGACCCCGAACAGTTCAGTGGGGTCTCTCTGAGGGCTTTGCTCTCAGAACCAGCATGTGCTCGTTTCCCTGGTTCAGCTCTAAGGTGGTGCCTCCACTGCATAATCCAGGGAAGACACAGTTTTTATCCAGGAAACCTTTCTGTTTTCCCAAATCCAACCAAGATTACAAAATAAAGCAGCAGAACAGCCTGGATAATGCCAGCAGGCACTGCCTGTGAGCCCTGGCACATCCTGAACCCAGGTGCAAAATTCCAGGTGTGCACTGTAGCAGCTGGTGCTACAGAGGAGCACAAAAGGTCAGGGATTATTCAGTGCTAAATAACACAGGAAAGCAAACAAAGGCACTTTCTCCTCTGGATCTCTCCCTGTTATTTAAATGGCTGAGATCAGGTTTGATCCTCATCACAGAGAGCTAAAATTTGATTATATATTTCCAAATTTCCCTTGCAACCACCCCACTAGGAACATTTTACCACGAGGAGTTGATGGGCAATAGGATTCACACTCTTTTGTGTTCCTTTCCAGATCCCCTCTCCATCTCTGCAATCAGGAGGAAGCACGTGTCCCCTCTCACAGACACCAGGGATATTTCTGTGCTCATCAGAGCCTAATCTCTCATGGGGCAGCTCCTATTTTAAGGCCTTAAGAGGCCACTAAGGAAAGCAGAGTGCACCTGGGGTAAAAAAAGAACTGAAAATCTGCTCCTGGAAATGGGTGAAAATCAGGAGGATTCTCTACAAGAGACTGAGGCAACAGCAGAGACCTGTAACAGGAATTTCTCACCCCAGCACAGACAACAACACCAATTTAGGGAATGGATGAGAAGGCACCTGTAGTTAAACAGGCCTATTTCCTAACATGCATTAACCAACAAGGTCAGGAGCTATTTTGAGGCCAACTCCCAAGACATAAGCCAGGTATAAAGCCAAGACAACTGCAGAGGAGTTGCCAGGAGCTGGAGATTAGGAGATTATCAGATTGAAGAGTCTCAGGAGGAAGCAAAAATAGCCCAGACCCCACAAAGAGGCCGAGCAGTGACGCAGGACACGGAGCAGGACCCAAGGGGAAGGCAGAGCAGGTTCCAGGTGCTATTGATACACCTGCCCAGACAACCTGGGTTCAGTTAAAGGAAAAAATAAACCATTTCCCTGCCCTCTGCCTTGGCAGTTCAAACCCTGGGAAACCAAGCCAGCCAGGAAACAGGATTTACTCCTGTAAAATAAATCCCTCCGACCCAAACCGTGGGGTTTGGAGAAGCAAAGGCCAGGGGGGTCACACAGAGAGGGAAGCAGCTGCCCTCTGACCCAGCTCTGGAATTAGGCTGCTGCAGAGTCCCAGAGGGAAAATCCTGCCCCAGGAGGATCCCACAGGGGGTTTTCTGCAGCAGCACGTTTACTGTCAAGGAAGAGGGGGATTTAGGCCAGGAGGCCCCAGGCTGAGGCACTTCCCAAGGTCCCCAGAGCCCCTCAGATACCAAGTCCTACAGCATAGCTCACCAGGCTTTGATTTTTGTGGCAGCCTGTTCATCTCTTTTTTTTTCTTTTTTTTTTTTTTTTCAGCTAGAGCTTTCCAGACTTCACCCTCTCACAATTAATTTGATCACAGCCCTGCAGCCTGTGGATGGAGCTGCTCTTTCCCCATTTCCAAGGCATTCAAACACTTTCTCCTGCCCCCTTTTCATGCTGATTGCATTCCAAGCCTGAAACCACGTGCATGACATCAACTAAATCAGCTATTTTTGGGCTGAGTCGAAGTCAAGCTCTGCCCAGACCCTCAGGCTGACTCCCTCAGTTTTCCCCTTCACCATTTCCACCAGGGATGGCCCAAACCCAAAACCCCATTAAAGGGAGACATCCCACAACATACACACCATGTGCGCTGCCCCTGGGAACCCTAACAGCTCATACTGTGCTGTGAGACTTTGGGAAAGCCTCCATCCACACAACACAGAGCCCTGGAAAAGCTCACAGCCCATGTGGGATGCTGAGGGAAGGGTCGTGGGGAGAGCAGCTTGGCCCAGCTCTGGAACAAGAAATCAGCACAGCCACACATCACAGCCCTGGGCAGGGCAGGGTAGGGGTTCACTGACCTCCTCACACACACCCTCAGAGCTCCTAATAAAATACATTCTTCCCACTAATTGGGGAGGGAAGACATGCTCCAGGAGCAGCTTTGAAGATGGATTCATGCACATCTGCCTCACATCCCTCCCTCTCTCCTTGCCTATCCAAACCCCATGGATTTAGAAATGGATCTGGATGGTTTAGCTTTACAGGGCTGCTGAGGCAAAGGGAAGGGAAATGGTTTATTTCATTTTTTTTCTTTAATTGACTACAGGAAATTGGTATGAAAGTCCCCCAAGAAGGGTCTGGCCTGCCTAACCCACTGAGGCAGCCCTGTGCCAAGCTGGCCTTTAGCTAAAGCTGCCTAGAGAAGTCTCAGAGAAATCCCAAGTGACAGCTCGAGGAAGAGATTACTTTCAGAAATGATTAGACGTGTGTTCCTTATTTTTAGGGGTTTTTTTTTGAAACCGTTTCCAAGCCTGTAATCAATGATTTAACCCCCTTGGGTTGCTAAAATAAAATTAGCTTTAGAATACAACTTAAAATGTAAGATTTGACCTGATATTACAGGCAAAGTGTGCAGGTGATAAGCAGCCTCAGAGGCTGGAGCTTGTCTTTTGTTACACATCTGACTCCTCTGATCCTCTGGCTGCTTCAGTAATTAATTGCAATTTGAACTGAGCTCTGCCCCACTCCTTTGCTAATCTTAAATTAATCACGTCATGAGCTCTTTCCGCTTTTCCCAACCACAGTTGTGTGAGCGAGTGACAAATCTCACTAATTGCAAAGGAAATGCTTCTCTCGCCTTCCACCTGGTCCAGCTGGAGCAGTGCCAGAGCCAGCCTGGCCAGAAGGCCCAGATATCCCAGGGCAGCATCCCAAATCCGTCAGGAAACGCTGTGGGCCCAGAGCTGCCGGGGAATTCAGCACTGGAAGGACGCAGAATGCACAGGGCAGCTCACACAACTCCCCAGTTAAGCTTATTAGAAGCACATTAGGACAGAGCCCAGCTGGCTGCTGGGGCTGCCCACAGAGCCACATCCTGCCCCGCCACCCTCCCAGCCCAGCCACCTCCCATTCAGTCACTGCAGCCACCAGGAGAGCAAAGCCCAGCTGTGCTGCCTGGTGGAAAGGTTATTTAGGGAGGAATTCTTCCCTGTCAGGCTTGGGAGGCCCTGGCATGGGTTGGGCAGAGAAGCTGTGGCTGCCCCATTCCTGGAAGTGCTCAAGGAAAGGTTGGATAAGGCCTGGAGCAACCTCATTTATTGGAAGGTGCTCCTGTTCTTGGTGAACAAGGTGGTTTTTAAGGTCCCCTCCAACCCAAACCATTCTGTGGAGAATTCCAACCCTCCCAGCACAACCTGGAAAGCTGTTCAGAACAAGCTACTCCTGGTGTGAGCATTCCTAAAACACACCCTTCTGTGGTACCAAGCCCTGCTGGGCTGTGCTTGATGAAACAACCCCAAAACATGGCCAGCCCTCCCCAGGTCCCAGGCAGGACACAGTTTAATGCAGTCCCCCGACAGCACGTGGTGCCATGCTACTGGCCCAAAAGTTTGGATAAAGATGGATTATCCTCTCCCTGGAACAACAAAGGGCATCCAGGGCACCAGGACATTTGTGTTGCAGCCCCACCACCAATTCCTTGAACTTCAAACTGTCCAAGACAGAAATGCTGCAACAGGGTGTGGTGCCTGCCCTGACACTCAGCACGTCCAAAAGGTTGGGGCAGCTGAGAAATTCTCTCCCACAGCCTGGTCCTTCCTCCTCCCCTACCTGAAGTAGAAGAGTGGAACAGTTTCACATTGATATTTTTGGCCATCTGTTTTTAAGGGTGTAGAAATGAGCAAATGCCACAGAATGCCCCAAATAATCATTAGGTGTTAAAGATCTGAAAAATATTTTTTGCTCTCTGTTAAACCCACCAGGAGGAAAACTGAATTTGAGAAGGGGAGCTGCAAGGTGTTCCTGGGTGATAAAATATAACATGCTCAACATATGGTTTACCTGTAGCCCCAGACTGGCTGAGGATTTTGGGTGTGGAGAGCATTTCCTGGCTCCCACACACCCAGCAGGACAGGAAGCACTTCCCATGCTAAGCCTGGGACATCATCACAGTGCCTGGCTCTGTTCAGCATGACCCATCTGCACCCCTGGCACCAGCAAGTCTCCGAGCAGGAGGGGAACACAACATTTCCATGCATTTCACATTTCCCCCGTGCTCCAGAGCACTCTGACCTGGGGTTGGAAGAGGCAGACAACAAGGACCTTACCAAGACCATGCCCCATCCATCCACACGGATGCCACATGAGGTGACAAAGGTGTGGGGTGGCCCTGTCCCCCCCAGACAGCAGCAGGGACACACAGGCTGCCATGAAGTGAGCACGCAGAGCTTCACACGGCCATGGCTCGGATTCCCCATCCAGCTGAGGATGCTGGCAGGATGCTCCAGTGCTGCTGCAGGGCTCTGGCTGCTACAGGCAGGGCATTTCTGGGCCTGGGCAGCCAGAGAATCATGCAGCTGCACCAGCACAGCAGCTCAGCTCGCAGGAGGGGACCCCAGGGCCCCCAGCATCAGCAGCCCCTCTCAGAGGAGCCTCTGTGAGCCCTCCCTGAGGGTGACACGAGTCTCTGCCAGGATGTCCTCCTCTCATGCTCTCACACAGCAGCCCCACGGGGCTGCCTGCCCACCCCAGCACCCACAGCCACATCCTTCCTCCCCAGGGCTGTCACAGCCCAGCCTGTGACACTGAGCTGCCTTTGAGGCCACATTGCAGAGCCCTGCAAGGCACAGGGAGCACGGCCAGACCCCAGGCCAGCCCCTCAGCCCCTTTCCGCCCCTGCGAGCAAAGTGAGACAACCCAAAGGTCCTAGGATATGGCAAAAGGACTTTTTTGGGACACCAGGGCAGATTCTCCCTGGGCATCACTGAGGCACTCGCATTACC
>JAHLSL010000039.1:2496082-2510031 GCA_025920805.1 Petroica traversi
ACATGGCCCTGGGCTCATGAAGGAGTCGGCGGGGGGATGAGCCGCCCCGGGGCTCGGCAGCGGGGCTGCCCCTTGCTCCTCGACACCCACCCGTGACCGATCCCCTGCCCCCACCGGGGACCCCCACTACACACTTGGGGGTTGCTCACCCACCCGTGACTGATCCCACCCCCACTCCAGGACCCCATGGGACTGATCCCAGCCCCTCTCCAGGATCCCTTCCTTACCCACTGTGGGGCTCCTCCTTCAACCCTCCTTTCTCTCTTTGCACCCCATGTGCTGCAGCCCTGAAGGGGTGCCTGGGGTCCCTGCATGGCCCTGGGCTCATGAAGGAGTCTGGAGAGGGATAAGAGCACAGGCTGAGCCCAGGGCAATGCAGGGGTGCCCTGAGCCCCCAAAACAGCTGGGGAAGGGCAAGGGGTGAAGCCCTCAAGGATGGGGGCTGCGAGGCTGAGAGGTGCATGGTGCTGAGCCCAGCACTGCAGGGTGAGCCAAGAAACAAGCCACTGGCCTGAGCCTGTTCCAAATTAAAAACTCTTTATTTAAACTCTCTCCCGTTCCCCCTTTTCCCAGCCTGGAGCGATCCTGCTGCTTCACCAGGCCCAGGGGCTGAGCCCAGCACCCACACAGCAGGGAGGGGGGGAAGCTCGCAGGAGCCCTTGGCACGAGGGTTCTGTACCCCAAAAACCGGCCCTGGAGCACCCTGTGCCCCACATCCCCGTGCTGCTCCACCCCTGCCCCACAGCGACGGGGCTACCAAGGGCCTGCACGTGGCTCAGCCCTCCTCGGGCACTGCCAAGCAGCACAGCCCCCCTCCACCTTCGGGGTGTCCCCCCAAGGGGGGAGCACGGGGCACCCCAAGTCCCTTCCCGGCCTGCCGGGTGCTGCCGTCATTTGCGCCTGCCGAAGATCGACTTCTTGCTGGGGTTCTTCTCGCCCACGCTCAGCCCGATGAGCAGCCGAGCCTTCTCATCCTCCTCCTGCTGCTGGATGGTCCCGTCGGATTTGCTCTCCAGCTTCCCCCTGGCCTCGGCGCCCGCCGCCGGCTTCAGGCGCAGCTTCTCCTTGATCACCTGTCCCGGGAGTCAGGGGCTCAGAACCCCCATGGCCACGCCCTGGGTAGGCCCTTGGCATGGGTGACACCAGAGCTGCTGAGCCAGTGCAGCTGCTTCTCACTCTGGGGAATGTGCCACCCACCCTGGGGTTGCTGCCTCCATCCTGGGCAGAGTAGCTCTGGCTGGAGTGGGAAGATGTATGTGGTTCCACGTACCTGTGCCACCAAGGCTTTGCGGCTGTCCCTCTTCACTGCCATGGCAAAGTCCAGCCATGTCCATGTGTTGTTGTGGTACTCCAGGCATGGCAGCACCAGGTTCAGGTCGCCCCAGTCCACGCTGTTCTTCTCCCCCTGTGTGACAGAGGTGTCAGGCAGTGTGGGATGATGCCCCAGGCCACCCCCAGCACGCCCTGTCCCACTGGTCCCACACCTTGTAGCTGACACAGAGCGGCACCTGCGGGATCTTGATGTAGATGAAGGAGTTGTTCATGGCTGCACGCTCCTTCATCTTGTCGATGTCATCCACGGGATGCTGGGGACAGAGCAGAAGTCATGAGCAGAAGGGAAGGAGAAGGGACACAGCCAGGAACCAGCAGGGAAGGGATAGCTGGGCACCAGGCCACAGCATTGCTTCATCAGGGAGAGGTGAGAGCTGCTCTGGCACCGTGTTGGAAAAATGAGATACAGGGATCACATCAAGCGTGCAGGCGTCTGGTTGTAAAGGATGCAAATCCTCAGGGTGGGAGGGAGCAGGAGAAAACAGACGAGTGTGGGAGGGAAGTGTGGGAGGACATGGCTACCCAGCGCTGCAGTCAAGGCAAAACAGACTGGCACCACAGCAGGGCTCTCACAGATTCCCCCCTCACGGCAGCAGGAGGTACCTCGGGTGCTTTTCGGAACGATCTTCTGACCCCCGATGTCCGATTCAGTCCCTGAGCAACTCCCTTCCCTGGGCCCAGTGAGTCATCGGCCACGATCAGCTGCCGCGGCTTCACCACGGGGATCCCTGGGGCAAACAGGGTGCGAGGTGGTGGTGGTGTCCAGCCAGGGGTTAGCCATGTCCCAGAGCCTCCCACCACCTCCCTGGCCACAGGGGAGACCACAAATCCCTGTTCCTCAACTCATGGATGGACAGCAGCTGCCCACAAACATATCCTGGACACACAGCCCGAGCTGCTTAAGGACATCCAGAGAGGAGGGTGATCATGAGCCTCTCACCTGTTGTCACCAGCTTGGACTTATCTTCCTCATCCCCCACCTCCTCCTCCTCCACATTTCGGCCGGGGAAGAAGAAACCCATCATTCTGTGGAAGAACTGGTGGGTGAGCTGGATGGTGAGAGGTACCACGTTCACCTGTGGGAAAGACGTGTCAGAGCCAGGCACACACTGCCTGTGCCCCAGAGAGACCCTGGCACCTCCCAGCCCATCCCTGGCACCTCAAAATGCTCCTTGATGGAGATGCCTCCCACAGGCGGCCGGACCTTGCTGAAAATCCTCAGTGCCAGCTGCCGGCCGGACTGGCAGGAGCTCTGGGGACGCAGCACCACCTGCAGGGAAGAGGATGGGTGGCTGGGGTGAGGACAGGCCACTCTGCCCAGGCCACCCGTGGGTCCCCAGGATGCAGGGCTTCTCCCGCAGCTGCCACTTGCCTTATACACAGCATTGGGCAGCAGGTTGTTCATGGTCACCCAGCCCAGTTCCAGCAGATGCTCGGCTGTGTCATCAGACTTGTTGACCTGCGTAGACAAAGCCATCAGCTCCCAGTGTCCCCAGCCCCAGCTCAGGGGCTGTGGGCACTGTCCAACTCCCCACCTTGCTGTAGAGGAAGCGCTGGAGCTCCAGCTCAGCAATGCCCAGCTGCCCATCCTCCTCTGTCAGGCGCCAGCGTGCCTGGGCAAAGTAGAACTCAGTCCTCCGGGCCACACTCACGTCCTCTGGCTGCTTTCGCAGCTCCATCTTGTTAGCTCGCTGCAGCTGGAAGTCCTTGAAGCACCTGCAGCACAGAGGAGAGAGCTGGGATGTGGGAGTCCTGGAATAAGGGGGACACAGTGCTGGGGAAGGCTGAGATGATAAAATCATAGAAGGGTTTGGGTTGGACACCTCCCACTAGAACAGGTTGCTCCAAGCCCCATCTAGTCTATCCTTCAACACTTCCAGGGATGGGGTGCAGCCACAGCTTCTCTGGGCAAGCTGTGCCAGGGCTTCACTGGGAAGAATTTCTTCCTAATATCCAATCCAAACCTACTCTCAGTTTAAAGCCATTTCCCCTTGTCCTACCTGATCAGTATGTTCAGCTCCTCGCTCTCCAGCTGCAGGTCAGCTTTTTCCTGGCTCAGCTGCTGCTGCAGTCGGTGGTTCAGGTCGAGCAGGATCTCGTTTTTGCTGTCATCCTTCAAGGACTGAAGGACAGACAACCCTCAGCACCCTCTGCCGTGGAGTGGGGATCCCAGGTAGCCAGGGATGTGGGCTCACCTTCATGTTGGAGTACATCTGCTTCTCCAGCTGCCGGATCTGGGCCACGTGCTGCCTCACAGCCTCCTGCAGGTGTAGGATACTGCTGCGCTGCTCCTCAGGATTGCTGGAGATTTCCAGCTGGAAACGCACCCGCTGCTTCTTCTCACTGTGCTCCTGGACACAGGAACAGGGCAAGGTTAGGACTGCCTGGGTGCAGTGAGTGACAGGGACACCTGGAACCCCACGAGTACCTTGCGTTTGGGCTCCACATGCAGCAGCAGATTGTTGACTATGTCGAGGATCATGGCATACTGTGCGGGGTTGGTGGAGATCTCCAGGTCATGGTGGATCAGGGTGAAGGTATCCACAGCTCCTGGAGGGACACAAATGGCAAGTAGGGCCTCAGCATGGCCAGAAATGTGTTCGGGACTCCTCTGACCTCAGCAGGGCCAGAAGTGATCACTCCTGGAGTTAGGCAGCAACCATGGGTCAGCCCAGAGCTCTATCCCCAAAGCACACTGTCTGAATGCACTCACCCTCCTGCTTCTTCAGCAGATCCTCCTTCTCCTGGTTGGCAGGGGTCTCGGGGGGCTTTATCTGTGTGGCCAGCTCGGGGTCGATGTCGTGGCTGTAGCTGATGTAGTACATGCGGCAGCTGCAGCGAGAGATGATCCTCTGCACCTGCTGCGTCTGCTGGGCTTCCGAGGGCTGATTCCAGTCTGGGGACAGGCAGAGGGACCACAGTCAGAGTGCCACGTCCTGGCCCACTGGGACTGCAGAGTGCAGTGCTTGGAGCGTCAGCCCCCTCCTGGAGCCACACAGGGACTGGCCAGGTGCTCTCAGCTCTACCAGCCTTGGGGTCACACCCGAGTGGGACTGGGGTAGGCACAGCAGCCAAGGTTGTGGGCAGTACCTGTGGTGGTGCTGACCATGCCCCCCACTGCCTGCCCGCTCTCCATCAGCTCCTGCACTGAGTCCAGGCTCCTCTGACGATGCTCCTCAATATTTTTCACCTGGGGAAGCAAGGAGACACCGCTGGCTGTCCCCATTCTCCCTGCCTTGGCCAGGGCACTGACAGCACTGCGTGTGCCCCACACAGCTCACCCACACCACGTGCTCACCTCCAGCCAGAGCTGGCCATGCTCCCCCTCGGAGGGGCTGCTCTCTGTTGTGGCAAAGTACTGCATGCCATCCAGCAAGCATGTCCAGGATGTCTTCTGCTTCAGAGTGTCCCCATACCAGGCAGGGTGGTGCTGGCACTGCAGCAGCTGTGCCTTTGCAGCAGACACGATCACACAGCCTTCCGTCTCTGCACCACGCAGAACCATCTGTGGGGGGAGAGACCCCAGGGGTCTAATGGACCTTTCTGGGGCAGTCACAGCCCCTGTCCCAGCCAGGCTGTGGGGACAGGCAGGTACCTGGCAGTTCACCAGCTCGATGAGGCAGTTGCGGTTGTAGATGTCGTCGGTCTGGCAGGCGGCGATGCCACAGAGCTGCTCACTGGCCCCCGACTCCTCCTCCGTGAAAACCACAAACTTGTCTGTCTCCTCAATGAGCTTCTGCAGCATGTAGGCCCCTGGGGAAGGAGAAAGGGTCAGTGCAAAGCTGTGGGGGGATAGCTCAGAGGTAGAGGATGCAGGCAGGCACAGCTTTGAGCTGTGGGTTTCCCCTTGCTCCCCTCCCTGCCGTGCTCACCCCCTGAGGAGGCTCTCTCAGGGCGGCCGCTGGTGATGGGAGCGGTCACTCTGGCAGGGATGGAGTGAGCAGAGAGTGGGCCCCGCTTCAGCTTCTTGGCCTGCAGCTGTGTGTCAATCTTCAGCCCCTTCAGGGCCTCTGTGGACAGGTTTCGCTTGAGCACAGCCGCTTTCTTGTAGCCGTCATAGAGGCCGAAGGCAATGTCCCGGTTCGTGGTGGTCCAGGACGCCCGCAGGTCCACCAAGTGCAGCTGGTGTGTGTGGAAACCGTCGTCCCCATCACGCAGGGGCAGCTCCTGGGCACAGAGAATCAGAGCTCAGCACAGCAAGGCCACCCTCAGCCCTGCCCAGTGGCCTCACACACTGGGGCTGGGAGCCCTGCCAGTCCTACAGGCAGAGTGTGGGGACTGGAGCCCAGGGGACCACTCCAGAGACCTCAGCATGGCCCATACAGGGATGAGACAAAGTCAAGTGCTAGGTAGATCAGAGGCCCTGAAGCTCTGTCTCTTCCCCAGCCAAATCCCTTCCCAAACATCCCCTTGTCCTGGAGATGCCACCAGGCCAGCACAGGCTGCCGTGCCCTGTTTGCAGTGGTACCTCCTCAGCCGTGCGGTTGCTGTGCCGCTGGTAGGTGAGGGAGGACAGGCTCAGCAGGTGGGTTTTCTTCACCAGAGTGTCGAGCTGGTGGTCGGCGTTCTCGTCACAAGTGGAGGCCATGAGGTGCACGGTGACCTGGCTCAGGTCACTCACCATCTGTGTGATGCTCCACTCCGAAATGAGGCGTCGCATCACCGTGCCAGCTGGGGGACAGGGACAGGGTCAGCCAGGGCCCTGCTGCACCTGGCAGTGCTGCTGGCAGGATTCCCACTCACCTTGAGGGATGAGCCGCTGCGTGCCTCGAGTGAAGATGTGTCCCTGGCAGCATTCCACCTGGATCCCTCGCTGCTGGGCAAAGGAGGCCCAGTAATGCACCTGAGAGGGAGCAGAGAGCAGGGGCTGAGAGTCCAGCAGAGGCAGAGCAGGGAGGAAACACTGGATTTCCAGCCCTGGGAACTACCTGCAGCCGGGGGAAAAGTGCAGTATAGGACAATTGCTTGTAGTGCTGCCCCAGCTTCTTCTTGCTGGGTTTCATGTTGTTGAAGAGCTTCCCACGGCAGATGGGCCGCGTCACGCTGGTCCACGTGGCCCAAAAATTCTGCATCCAGCGGAGGGTGCTGCTGTAGAGCAGGATCCGGGGCTGGGAGTGCTCTGAGAATACACCCACCATCAGCCAGCACCTCAGGGATGGGACATGGCAGCACCCAACCCACAGCCAGCATGCCCTGCTCCATGCCCCTTGTTCCCAAGGGATCCCCAGGATGCTGTCAGCCACCTTTACTGGGCTGTGTGAGGTCCATCCGGATGGAGAGGTTGAGGTTCTCGGAGCGGAAGGCACGGTAGGAGTCGTACTGCTGCCCCACTGGCACCTCGGGCAGGAACTCAGGGGAACGCAGCACCACGCCGTGGTGGTCATGGGGGTTCCCATGGCACAGCCACTGCAGGTCCAGCGTCATGCACAGGTCAGGCAGGTGCAGGAAGCAGCAGTCGTCATATCTGAACGCAAAAAGAGACCCCAGTCACCCCCCAGCACTGGTGGGGGCCCCCCATGCTCATGACCCCACACTCACTTGGAGGCTGTCCGGACATTGATATCCAGGTTGCCCTTGAAGACAAACTGCCCGGGCTTCCAGTGGAAGGAGAGTTGGCTCCACTCCCAGTGCATGTTCTCCGTGGTGTTGTAGGGGTCCTGCAAGGACAGGCATGAGGAGAGGCAGGTGTGAGCTGACCCCACACCACTCTGTTCCCCAGTCCAGTGGCACCCACCTCAGTAGCCAGCTGGTGCAGGTTGGCCTGTTCAATGTCCATGTGCCAGTCTCCGTGGAAGAGAAGGCGGCTCTTGTCCCACCAGGGCAGTGGGGCGCTGGGGTCCTCTGAGGGCTTGGTGAGCAGATCCACACACTGGCCTATCAGGGTCCAGGCTGGGTCCCAGCACGGCCCCCACACGATGGTGTACTGGGAGATCACAGCTGGGGACAGAGAGGTTGGCTCAGCCATTTGCCCCATCCCTACCCCACCTCAGAGCCCCCTCATTCCTCCAGCTCTTACAGTGAAAGTCATGATAGAACTTCAAGGGTGGCATGTTCCTCTCCACCGTGGCATCCCCCCAGGGCAGCCCCAGCTTGAGGACCTGGCGGCGCCGGGAGCAGGCCTGGCCGCACTGCTCGGCTCCGATCAGCCGGCCGGAGAGCTGCCAGTTCCGGATCTCAAACAGGTACCGGGGGTAGTCACGGATCCGCACTGCGGGTGGAGAAAGGGCTGAGGGATGGGGCAGCAAAGAGACAGGCAGCGCCCCATTCTGAGCCACAGCAGGAGCCATCATCCTGTCACATCCCTGCTTCGTTCCCACTCCCTTTGAACTTCCAAAAATCATTCTCCCTGCCTGGTTACACACCACGTGGTGCCAGCCCAGGCTACACAGCCGTTGTGTTGTCCTCCAAGGGCACCCTCCCACGAAGCAACTCACCAAAGAAGCTGCCAACACTGCCCTTCATCATGCGGCACCACTGTGTGACCATCTCCAGACCCTCTGGGGGGAACGGGCTGACGTCATCCAGGTCCCTCATCTGCTCCAACACGCGCTCTGTGCCGTGGAAGGACTCATCAGCCATGGCCACCAGCTCCAGGTGGGCCAGGGTCCAGGTGAGGAGGGCCCTCCTCATGGGCGTGTTGGCGTAGAGGCGCCGCGAGCGCTGGATGTAGATCTCGATGTTCTTCTTCTCCAGAGAGGCGTAGAGCTCCTCGATCTTGCGTGCAGGCAGCAGCTCCCCGTGCTGCTTGCGCAGCGCGGCCACCTTGGCGTCCAGCAGCTGCAGGCGCTTGGCGCTCTCCTTGCTCTCATCCTTCATCAGCTCGTAGTTGTCTCGCAACTTGACCTCGAAGACGTCATCCAGGAAGACCCAGGAGAAGTGGGTGACTTTGAGCAGGAGGTCGGGGGGCAGGGTTGTGCTGGTGGGGCGCCCGGGCCGGTGCAGGCCCTTCAGCCACTTCTGCACACCCACGGCAGCGTCCAGCGTGCGGGAGAAGTCGTACTGGTAGGGGAACTCGATGGTCACGCTGGCGAAGGAGAAGGCCCAGCCGCGGTTGCGGAGGGTGCGCAGGGTGGGGAAGGTGTCGCGGTGCCGGACGACCTCCTCCAGCTCCGGCAGCAGCTTCACCTCCACCTCCTTGAAGCTGAAGATGCTGTGTCCATCAAAGCCAGCGGCCAGCTCGGGGCAGTAGCCATGCAGGGCACCGCCGTGCCAGCTCACCGAGGTCCGTTCCGCAGCCAGGCTGATGTAGTTGGCCTCAGAAACAAAGGCTGTGAGCTTGGCAGAGCTCAGCTCCAAGGACAGGGACAGCAGTCTTTTGGGAGGGGGTCCTTTTGGCTGGAGGGGCCCCGGTGACTCAGTAGGGGTGACTGGCTGGGATGCGGGGCTCTCTGGGGGCAGGGAAGGAAGCGTCCTGTGGCCGAGGGCGCTCCGCAAGGCTTCGTGGCACTGCAGGGTGGCCAGGGTGTGATGGTACAGGTGCATGTGGTCAGGTGGGCTCCACAGCACTGCCAGCCCCTCGCCACACTGCACCTGCACCAGAGAGAGTGAGCAGGAACCAGTCACTGCCAGGGCCAGCACAGCACAGCCCCACTCTCTCCATGGCACCTTTCATGCCAGGAAATCCTCCCCCAGCCCCATCCACCCCTAGTACAGGATAAAGCAGTGACCCGACAGCCAAACCAACCTCCAGGGAGTTGATGCTGCTGTGGTAGGTGACAGAGAGCATGGAGAGGTTGGCCACCGGGTTGGGGATGGCAGGGGCTTTGCAGCACGGCTGCATCTTCTCAGTGATGCTCTTCACCAAGGCCAGCACCATGCCCTGAACGCTGACCGTGCAGCTCTCAGCACTGCCCAGGACAGTCAGCGTGTCCAGCCGCAGCTCCAGGGCACCTGGAGAGACAGGATGTCAGTGCTGGAGGCAGGGAGAAGGCACACCACAACGTGCCAGGTTCCTCTGACTGTGGGGTTATTCCAGGACAGCCATCTGGGATCAGCTTGGACGCTACTCACCCACTACAGCTGAGAGTGTGAAAAGGTTCACATCCTCCACCTTCAGATCCACCTTCCAGAGCAGCCCCCAGGGCTCACTGGAGGTAGTGGGTGGTTGCTGGGCAAGCTCAGCCCCACCAGCCCGTGGGCCAAACAGGGGCAGGACCCTGGCCAGGCACTCAGTGCAGGTCTCAGATGACTCCACTTGCAGCCCTCGGATGGTGCAGTCCAAGAAAAGTGTATCTGACTGGGCACTGGACATGCCCAGGGGCTGGTTGTAGCTGCCCTGCAGGACAAACAGGATGATCACTCTCAAGCTGCAGGACATCCCCATGCCACCACCCAACCCTGTGCCACCCACATGGAGTCTGAGACTAAAAGCCACCCTTTGGTCCCTCAGCTTGCCCCTCACCTGGAGGTTGAAGGAGTCGAGGATGAGGGCTTCTCCCCACACATGCATGTTGGGGGGATGTGGGGCACGCTGGATGTGGGAGTCGTTGCCCACTCGCCAGCACAGGTGGTCCACGGCCAGCACCGCTCGCTGGTGCACACTCTGTGGCCGCAGGTGCTGGTAGTCTGTGGGCACAAAGAAGAGGGGAAGTATGGGCATGGCTCACCCAAACATGGGCACCCCAGACACAACCAGCCAGGGATCCACAGCCCACAAATACAGAGGCAAACATGGGCAGCATAGCCCTCCCCATTCCCATCTTGGTGCCTCTCTGGCAGACCCCAAGGAGAGCCCAGCACCTCCCTGATCCAGCCTGTACCTGCAGAGATGGAGTTGAAGCCCAAGGCGAAGGGTGGCGTGTCCCCCAGCTGCACAGACACGTTGACGTTGGACAGTGAGGCACACAGGATGATGGGCGCTAGGATTTGGGGATAGCTCCTGCATGGGACAAGCAGGGATGGGCTGTTACTGGGAGCTGTGTGCCACGGAGCCTGGCAGGGGGCCCAGAGGGATGTCCTCTCTGCAGGGGCTGCCTGATCACTTCCTGACCAGCCTCCCCATCCCACAGGCTGTGCAGATAAGGTGTTGAGTGCCCGGGCATCCTGCCAGAGTGTAGCCAGCAAGAGGAAACAAGCTGTGATACCAGGAGCTGCACTGAGGCCAAGTTTACCTTCCCTTGTGCCCTTGGCTGGGGACAGGCACCGCCCGGCACCTGTACTCCTGTGCCAACAGGCCCAGCCAGTGTGAAAACTCTTGGTGACGGTAGTGGATGATGCAGGTGTTGAGCAGCACAGCAGCCGAGAGGTCAATGGCTGTGACCTAGAGCAGGGAAAGGGCCAGGTGGCAAAAAACTCATGCCAGGAGCCATACCAGCCACCCCCAGGGAACAGAGTGTGCCCAGTGCTTGCTCACCTGTAAGCTGGTCTTCAGGGAGTTGAGGCACACGATGCGCTGGCGGCTCTGGGACAGGAGAAGGCCATCTGCGGGGACAGAGGAGCACAAATGAGGGGTGGCAGGGGGCAGTGATGGCAGCCCTGTCCCATGGGTGCCCTCCTGGCTACTTGCCCTCCAGCTGAAGGTCTACACTCATTTGGTCCAGGTCTGAGGTGGGCGTGAAGTTGCGCAGTGGGATTTGCTCCTCTTCACGCTGATATAGAAACTGCAGCAGCTTCAGGCTCCAGGTGAGGTGCCTGCAGGACACAGAGAGTCACTGCCAGGAGGGAACTGCACTGTCACGTTCTCCATCTCCCAGTCTCTCATCACCAGCTGACCAGTGTGCTGGCATGGACAAACACAGCAGCCAGAGCCCAGCTGCAGCACAGCCCAGTGCTGTCATCTCATCGCCCGAGGACCCTGTCAGCTGTCCTACTGGAGAACCAGCTCACGTGCCTTCCTCCTGGCCCAAGAGCCCAGCCCCAGGCCAAGCTCAGTCCTTCCCACTGGAGTGGCTTAGGACTTGCCCTCTGCAGTCTGGCAGAGCCAATGGATGAGCAGGGAAAGGCACAGTTGTCCCCAGGTCAATGTCCCCAGCATTAATTTGGACTCGGAAAGCCTCTCCCTCCACCTGCCCCCTTACCTCTTCTGGCTGTTCATGGACAGCACCATGCTGGTATTCTCCAGCTTCATCTCCACCCTCCTGGGGATGAGCTTCAGTGTATCCCTGCTCAGCACAGAGAGGGACTTTGAGGGCTCCTCTGGGCCTGAAGAAGAATGGAGAGAGTCACAGGAAGGACTTGCCCAAACCCCCACACTCTGGAGCAGGAGAGATTGATCCCACAACAAAATCCCTCTGGCTCCAGTGCAACTATGGGGGTCACCAGCTCCTGCCCTGCCCAGAGCTTGTCCCTGTCCTTGTCCTGACCTGCACTGGGCTCTTCTCCTGCACTGCTGTGCTGGGCCCCAGCAGTGACGTGGTGCAGGAGGGGGCTGCAGAAAAGCCCCTCGTGCAGCTCTGCCTGCAGGGTGCGGATGCAGAGCTGGACGCCCACCAGCTGCCTCTTGCTGCTGATCTCCAGGGACAGGGAGAGTGCCAGGGCCAGCTCTGCCAGGCACGTGTCATCCTGTGCACAGGGGACACAGCAAGGAGCACACAGAGAGTCACACAGTGCCCACCCAGTGGGTGCTGCAGGTGGAGAGCTGGGCACAGCACAGTGCCCAGAACCTGGCAGCACCACCCAGCCTCCGAGACACCCTGGAACAGGTCCTCAGAGTGACCCAGAACTTGGCCCTGACTCCAAGTGTGGAGTTTCTCCTTCCCCCAGCACTCACCAGCTGGCTGCTCCGGAGGACTTTGCTGTTCACCTTTGTCAGGCTCACCTCGCATGTCAGGCTGGGGAGAACAGAGAACAGAAGGAGGATGTGGGTCTTGCTGCTGCCAAAACAAGTCCCTGCTCTCCTTCCTGTGGGACACAGGGACCCCAAGTCCCTGCTCCAAGTGCTCTCAAAAGCAGGGCATGCCCTAACTCCATGCACACCACATCATCTGGAGAACACACAGGTCAAGCTTCCTGTGACAGGAAAAGGAACCAGGCCAGCCTCAGAGGAGGTTAATGCGTCACACCACAGGTGACATGGGATGCTGCTGAGTGGGACAGAGAGAGGAGAGACACCAGGCTGGGGCCAGAGGAGCCTCCCTGCCCTGGAAGCAGAGTGGGGTACGAGCACGTTACCTCTTCCCATTGCCATTCAGGAGGAGACGCGTCTGGCTGGCCTGGATGTGCCAGAGAGACTCAGAGGTGGCCACGTGCAGAACCATGATGTTGATGGAATCCATGTGGATGGAAAAGAGCTGGGGGGAAGGTGCTGCTGTGAGGGATATCTGACAGCAGCACAGCCCACAGCAGCCTCTCACCAAGCCCGTGCCTCACCTGGCTCAGGAGCCTCAGCAGGGAAGGTTTAAGGGTCAGTTCTGTTCTGCTTTCATTTCCATCAGCTTCTCTGGGAGCCTCTGGGACGGATGGCTGGAACCCAGGGCCTTTCTGGAGATCCGTGCGGATCCTCACCTCGCCAAAACACAGCTCGAAGTAGCGCCTGGGGAACAACAGCACAGGCAGCTCCAACAAGAGCTCACACTTGGCACACCTGGCCCTGCCACCAGGGATGTCCCCTACCCCAGGGATGTGCAGCACCAGCACAAGGGCACCCACAAGACACTGTCACCTCCATGCGTGGGTCATTCCCTCACAGAGAAGACCACAGGGAAACAGGGATGGCAGAAAGGTGTAAAGGCAACAGGATGACAAGCAGGGTGAGGGGCGAAGCAGACCCCAAAGGGAGCAGGCAGGGAGCTGGGGTGGGGGCACGTACGGCAGCTCCCGGCTCAGTTTGCTGGAGATCCAGACGTTGTCGATCTCCTGTAAGGACACACAGGTCAGAGAGGAAACAACCTGGCTCTGCCTTGTGATGCTCAACATTCCCACTCCACTCCCAGCGCCTGGGATGATGCAAGGAGCGGCCAAAACAAACCCCAAGTCTGGCCATGGGAGGAAGGGCCTGGCCCCAGCCATGGGGGTGCCCAACAGGAGAGCGGCTCCATGGATTTGCTACCAGCCTGGAAGTGACTGCAGCCACCCTCCCTGCCTGTCTGTCACAGACCACCCCTCACCCGGGTACCCACCACAGTCTGCTGCTCCCGCTGGAACTTGAGGCTGATGTTCTGGGCCCAGAAGAAGCCAAAGGAGCCAATCTTCAGCTCTGCATGAAGCTTCTGCCGGCACCAGGTGACAGCCAGGCGACATGCCAGCCATCTGTGGGGACAGGGGGAAGGCCAGGGTCAGCCTCTCCACTGAGGCTCGGGTCTAGGGATGCCCTTCATCCTTCGAGCACCAGCTCCAGCACTCACAGCCGGATTAGAGCTCCCAGGGTCTCAGGGTGGGGAAGAGACCCTGCAGGACCACCCCCAGCAATCCCTGACCCACCCCCCCCCCCAAGCCCCAAAGCCTCCACATCCCCCTTACACCCCATGCCCACCCATGCAAGCTCCCCATAACTTTTCTAAGCCCCCAAGCCTCTGACACCCAGGCCTACAATCCCCAAACCCTTGCAGGCTCCCCTCCACACCTCTCCCCCAGCCCTATAAGCCCCTCAAACTCCTGACACCCCCCAAGCCCTCTTTGTCCCCCTTACCCCGTGCTTCCCTCCTCCCACACCCCCAACACCTCACCGTCAGTCCCGCGGG
>JAHLSL010000039.1:2515031-2543201 GCA_025920805.1 Petroica traversi
AGCGGGGCCGGGGCCGCGGGGGAGCGCTGGAGCGGTGGGGAGAGCTGGGGATGTGGGGCGATGGCGTGGGGAGCAGCGGGAGGCGCCTCTTGGAGCGGGGGAAAGGCTCTGACCTTCGCTTCTCACCACGCTGGTGGTCCCGGACCCGCCCCTGCTCTGTAGGTGTGATTCTCGGAACTCTGCTCCGCGGGTGTGATTCCCAGATCGCCGCATTAGGCTTTCCAAACTTGTGGAGAGGTCATCCCTGCAAAGCCAAAGGCCTGGGAAAGCCCTTTTGGGTTTAATAAATGACTAAAAGGTGGCAAACGATTGGTGCTCGTGGGGGAGTGAGGTTATTGTGGAGTTTCACTGTCGTCTCTGCTGCTCTTTTTTTTTTTTTTCATGAATGCGACGATGTGGAGAAGGAAGGTTACTCCTAAATTATTTAGGATCGCTAAACTGTGGGGAGTTGCAGAGACCAGATAACACCGGGTGGGAGTGCTGGTGTGGTAATTGAGATACGGCAGAAGGTGTAAGGAAGGTAACAAACACCACAAAATTGGCTCAACATCAGCTCGTGTTATTCAGGGAAGAGCAGTAGGTGTCTTAGCAATTGTTTCTTTTAAAACAACTTCAACACCCGGTTGAGCCTAAGAGGGGTATTTTGTAATTACTTTAAAGGAGGAGAGAATTAAATACAAAACCTTGTTACACTGCTGAGTAAATGGTTCCCAGTTTGTGCCCTGGCAATTCTGGTTAGACCATCCCAAAAATGGAGCACTGAAAAACGCCGGGGCAGAGCAGGTCTTTGGACAAGCAAAACTTTCATGTTCTCACCTTAGGGGAGAAGCTTGCTGACAGGAGATCTGATCCAGGTGCATGAAGTCACAGGCAGGTCAGAGAAAGCGAGGAGGGAGCATCAGTTTTCTGTTTCTGACCGGAAATTGTGATGCAGCAGGGCAAAAATAAACAGGAGGAAGTGCTTTTTCACACAACATGCTATTAAATGTGTCACCCTGCCACAGGACGTGCTGCCACCTGATAGCATCAGTGGGACCAACAGGAGCATAAAAGCCAACAGAGCAGGTATGGGAAGTTCCTGAGCTGTGCTGGCTGCCTGGGCTTTCCCCATCGTTGGTCCCCAATCATCACTTCCCCCTGTGTTCCTCCCACCGAGCAGGATGGGAGTGTCTGGTTTAGTTGCAGACTTCAGAAATCTGTAAAACAGCTGTAAAAGCTAAATATAAAATTATACATTGGTGATGTCAGGGCTGGCAGGCTCCAGTGGCCATCAGAAGTCCACGTGGAGACCAAGAAATGCCTGTGAGGAAGAGCTCAGCACTGAGGAGGTGCCACGAGGGTAATTTCTCATGGTGTGAGTGCCTTGCAGTGCTTCACAGGGGTGTTTTTGTTGGGCTCATAAGCTTCAAATTAAAAGATGATTTTGTCTGAATTCTGTGGTGGAACACAGCCTGAAGATCATTGCTTAGTTATTAGTGTTAAATCCACGCATTCCAGCTCACCCATGGCTTGGTTGGGTTGGTTTTTTTTATTATTATTTTAAGAAAACCGATATTAATTTCACTGAGAGCTCCAGGGAGTGAAACAGTGGTGAATCTTTGCACTTTATTTGGGTTTTTCCTAGTCAGACATTTGTTGCCAGTTTTGGACTCCTGTGGATGACTGTGCTAAAATTAATTTCATGAGCATTTAATTGACAAAATTAATAGATCTGGCTTCCTTAGGCTCTGCATTTTTGAGTCGAGTTCCCCAGCTCTCTTATTCTCATAGAGCTTTCTGAATCCTCTGCAGTCTGGATCTGGAAATGTGGCCATGAGAACTGAGCAAGATGTTCAGTGGTGGCTTTGGCAGTGTGGTTCCAGGGATCTGTGTGACCCTAAATGGGCTGTGAGTTGAACCATGAAGTGGCAGAGGTCAGAACCACCCCTGCCCAAGCCCTCTCCCCCCAAAAAAACCCCACAAAACCAGTATTAATGTGGGATTGATGTAGTTTCTCCCACAAAGGACTGTTTTAGCTGCACCCATTCCCAATGTCCTGAGTAGCCAGCAGGTATCTGGATGTGTGAATGGTTTCTAAAATCCTCAGATTCTCATAGTAAAAGCCCTGCCTCACCTCACAGAGCCTGCAGCAATGTCCATCTTGGTCCTGACCTGATCAGAACTCAACAGTCCCAGTTAAAAGGAGCTTGTGGACTCTGGATCAGTGCCACTGTGCCCTTGAGCTGAGCAAAGTCCAGACGCTCCTGATCAAAACAGCTGGGCTGGCCCAACACTCCTTGGTCCAGAGTCTTTAAACCCTCCTCGGGTCTCTCCCTGTGTGACCACACCAAGTTCTACCTGTGCTCACTTCCCTGGCTTGTTTTGTTTCAAATCTAGGCCTCCCTGGCACAGAGGGGGGGAGAGGCACCTTTAATCCATATCTTGTTCTTATATCCATACCTTGCTTCTGTTTTCCAAGCCAATGACATCCTTGCTGTCCTGAGGTGAATTTCACTGGAGCTGAAAGCACCTGGGTTTGTGGGTGGTTGGCTGGTGTGGAACCTGCTTGGCTGGCTCATTAAATAAGATGGTTTTCTCAGGTCATCTTTGTTCCCTGTGTCCAGACAAATTTGAATTGTTATGGAGTAAAATTGCCAAGGAAATTTTAGAACAAGTGGTGAGGAAGAAAGTTGGAATCGTGAGCTGAATACTTCAGTCACAGAAAATGGTGAAATTGGATGTGGTGCTTTGATGAGGTGCGTTCATGTATTGATCATGGGCAGGAGATAAAGGAGGTTATTAGACTTGGAAATGCTCTAGGAAAAGCCACTCAGCCTGCAGGTTTGTGTATGTTAATACACAGGTGAATACCTGCAGCAGGAGAATTGGTGAGAGAGTGTGAAGTTGGCAGAATATTCATATAGGCTGGTAAACATAATCCCCATTCCTCTACTCTGTGTGGTCACATAACTCATCAGTGGTGTTTGCATCAGGAACATACATTTAGCTGGCATCAGTGCTGCCCTCTGAGGCATTATTTCTGAGAGGGGTGCTTAAATACAAGTGTGTGACTTCTAAAGTGTCCTCTTGAGGATGGGGATCCCACACTGAACGAGAGCAGCCACGTCCTGTCTGGATGCAGAGCAGTAGCCTTGGCCTGCTGTGATTTCTGCCTGTGTGGAGCATCCTGCATAGAACTTTCAGAATATTCTACAGCCAAGGACTATGAGCTGCTCTCCACTCGTGTCTGAGATCTGGCAGAGCTCTTTCCCTCACCTTTGCTGTGGGTTTTCTTTAATGAGATACAGGTGACACGTTCCTTCGGAGCTGCTCATATTTTAAGACTTAAAAGATCATCCAAGATCAGCCTTGGACCTTTTAACTCTAACTGAGGACTAAGTCCCTGTTTTTCTGCAAGTTGTGTTTGTGCAGCAGATGTGTGGATCTTGGGGCAGAGCATGAAATCCTGCACACGAGAAGTGTCATGGCAAAGCCTGGATCAGGCTGTTCCGTATGGGACTGATTTCATTCAGTGGGTTGTTTGCAGTGGGGAAATGATTATGGGAATATTTTGAAGCATGTTTGTTTAGGTACCATTCCCTGCCATATGGAATTGTTTTCTCATCTTTTTCCTCTCTGTTGTTTTTGCGTGTTGGTGTGTTGAGTTACATCAGATGTAATTTAACATAGAGGTTTTGGCTTTAGATCTGACACCTCTGAGCTGCTTTTTTGTACCTTCCCAAAGACCTGTGCTTCTTCCTGGGCTGGCATTTTCATCCTCACAGTCATTTGAGGAGTTGATTTGGTTTTCCTCATAGCTGACTCTTGTAAGCTTCAGTTGTTTTGATGTATGTAAAAAGAAGATTAAAAAAAACTTCCTTTGAAAATTTCAAAAATAGGAGTGAGTTTGTAACCACCAGAAATTGAAGGCTCAGAGAGACAGAACTTGGCAAACACTTTCCTCTGTGCCAAGCTTGATTTATGTTGTTTGCAGAAACCCCAGTTGGGAAAAACATCAAACAAAAGGTTCTGGATCTAGAAAATGTGCTAGTTTTGTAGTTTTCTTGTTGCTTCCTCAACTCTGGATGGACACCTTGGCATGGAACATCCTGGCTCTGGCTTGTGGGCAGCCACAAACCCCCTGCCCCAACCCAGGGCCCCCAGACCTCTCTCCACTTTGCTCTGTGGGCTCTGCAGAGTCTCACTCCCAGCTGGTGATCACGGCTCAGTCAAGGCCCTTTTCAGGGTCATCCTGGCTTCGTTAACTGAGAGAGGATTAATCATATTAAGGTCCTAATGAGTTGGGCTGCGTGCCTGAGGCCGTGCAGCATCAGTGGGAGCCTTCCCAGCGCGTGGGAGGTGTGGGTGGGATGGAGGCTCTGGCCATGTGCACGTTCCAGCCGCAGGAGCCGGGAGTGTTGCTGTGACAGCTCCTGCCCTGCTCACCCAGACACGGGTTGGCAGGAGCTGGCAGCTCTTGCCTGCTGCCTAATCTCTGGTGACAGGGATGTCCAGGCAAGGCGGACACTGGGTAATTCAGGGCCTCTGTAGCTGGTTTGAAACCCTTCTAGCTTTAGCTGCCTTCTCTCCAAAACCTGGAGGGGGAAGTGCTTGTGTTCTGCTTGCTCAGCTGATGCTCAGCTCTTTCCCCAGCTGCTGTGTGAGAGGCTGCAACCATGTCTGACTTCGTGGAGAGTGAAGCAGAGGAGTCAGAGGAGGAGTACAACCAGGATGGGGAGGTTGTACCCAGAGTAACCAAGAAGTTTGTAGAGGAAGATGAGGATGGTGAGTTTGCTGAATTGTCTGTGTTCATTGCTGTTCTGTTCTGCATTCTATGGCTCTGCAGATGGAGCAGTAACTGTGCTATAACAGCAGGGCCATCTGTAGTCGATAATCTCAGCTGCTTGAGTGCTTCCCTTCCTCCAAGTGGTTTTTATAATTGGCAGTAAAAATACGCTGCTTCACCCCCATGGGACTTGCAGTCTCACAATTTGATAGTAAATGGAAAAAGCAGAGGAATTCTCCCAGTGTGACCACTCCACCTGTTCCCTTTGCAGTGAGAGCACAAGACAAGAAGTGAGGATCTGGCTGGAGCAGCTGGCTGGGTTCTGTCAGTAAAAGTGTTCAGTTAAAACTCCGTGTGGGTGGTGTGGAGGAAGATGCTGCCTGCACAGAGCAAGGTCTCAGTGGATAACCAGTAAGTGTCTAACACATGCTGCTCTCCATCCCAGATGAGGAAGAGGAGGAGCTGAACCTCGATGATCAGGATGAGCAGGGGAACCTGAAAGGATTCATTAACGATGATGATGATGAGGAAGAGGAGGAGGAAGCCAGTGACTCTGGAGACTCCGAGGATGATGTTGGCCACAAAAAGAGAAAGCGTAGTAAGTTTTGAGATGATTGTTACTAGCAGGGCACAGTGTAATGCTGGCAGAGAGCTCCCTCTCTGTGGGTGTCTGTATGAGCTGGGTAAGCTGTACCCTTTTCGGATTGGTGCATTCCCAGATTAATAAAGGGAGAGTGTAACTTATCTCTGGTCTCTTCGTCAGCTTTTGATGACCGCCTGGAGGATGATGACTTCGACCTCATTGAAGAAAACTTGGGTGTTAAAGTCAAAAGAGTGAGTTGTGTTCCCATGCTGCTGTTAATGGTGTGGTGTGTTTGGGTGGACTCCAGCCTGGCGTGAGCAGACAGTGCCTTCCATCAGCTCCTGCCCTCTAGGAAAGGGAGATCTCAGTGCTTCAAGGAAGCAGGATCTCTCCCTGCCCAAGCAACTGGGATCTGGCTTCCCAGAGTTTGCAAAACACTTTTTTCTGGTTCCTAAAGTCTGCTATGCTCCTTCCTTTCCACCTCTTCAGGACAGTCTCATCTTCCATTCCTGTGTGGTGCTAACCTCAAGGTCAGCACAGGCTGTTATGAGCTCTAAAGCTCTTTCTGTAATGTTAGAGTCACATCAGGCAGGCCAGCGCTGGAGGTGACAGCATGCAAGTGACACAGGCATGGCTCCTGAGGATGTGGCTCTTCTCCCCTGTGTGCCTGTGCTGTGCTGGGCTCCATCCTGCTCCATCCCTGCTGGCTGCAGAGGAGGTGCAGTGCTGAACCAGGAATTGTGTGCACTAACAAGGCATTTTCCTTGCAGCAAAAATTCAGACGGGTGCGAAAAATGTCTGATGACGAGGATGATGAAGCAGAAGATTATGGAAAGGAAGAACACGAGAAGGAAGCCATTGCTGAAGAAATCTTTCAGGATGGTGAAGGCGAGGAAGGAGGGGAGGCTGTGGAAGCTCCTGTTGCTCCACAGGAAGAGGAGGAGGAGGAGGAGGAAGATGAATCTGGTGAGTGTGGATGATCATGAATGTTTGTCCTAAGATTAAAGCACAAAGTTCAGACTTTCTCTGAACTAGAAGTATCCAGAGGTCCTGTCATGGTGAAGCTCTTGTTGGTCTGATTAGTAAAATCCTTAGAATTAAACATTTCTGGGTGACAGGTTGAGTGTGTCTGTCTGAACCACTTTGTGCAGGAGCACATTATGTGTGCTGAGGTCTTGAACATCTCCCCTAAGCTGCCTCAAAAATGAAACTGCTTTAGAGGAAGGCACTCAAGGCAATGTTTAGTACCTAATAGTGCAGTGCATGCCTGACCTACCCCTCTTCAGCATCAGCCTCTCACTGTTGCTTATTAGCATACCAAAAAAGTTACAAACATTCTTTCTACTGTCCAAAGCAGCCAGGCCTTTCCTGACTTTATTTTCAGTGCATTGAGCTCCAACTGCCAAATGGCTTTGCCTGTGTCTGGAAGTTTGTTCCAGCTTCTTACTGTGGTTCAGGCTCCTGGAGATTGGTGTAGGAGATGCTATGGGGAGCTGGGCAGACGGACAGACAGCAGCAGCCTAAGTCTGCTGGAGGCTCATAGTTGCACTGCCTGAGCTTTGTCAGAGGTACCAGTTCTATATCCGAGTTCCCTGACCACTAAATTGTTTCTCAATGTCCAGACATTGATGACTTCATTGTGGATGATGATGGGCAACCTCTCAAGAAGCCAAAATGGAGAAAGAAGCTTCCAGGATACACAGATGCGTAAGTATTGATTGGAAGTTGGCCTGGAGCCTTGAAAATAGTACTCAGCTTATTTGGATCTTGCAACTGCAGAGTGATTCAGCTTGTGGTTGGATACTGCTGGTCTTTTTCCCAGAAGCGACCTGGTAAATTTAGACATAGAGCTTTTAGTGTGTGATTTCTGAAATGTGTGACTCTTTTTTTTTTTTTTTCCTTTTTCCCCTGGGCTTTTTTAAAGGGATACCAAAACCAGGCCCTTATATGAGAAATATTTGCAGTAAAGCTCAGAGTTTATACTTGTCCATGATTTTTTAGTCTGAGTGGAAAACTAAGGCTTAGACTTGGGTACCCCTGGCTGTTAAGACCTTCTGTGTACTGCACTGTGGGGCGAAACAATTAGGTTGGGTTTTTTTTGCCTTCCAGTGCTTTGCAGGAGGCCCAGGAAATCTTTGGTGTGGACTTTGACTACGATGAGTTTGAAAAGTACAACGAGTATGATGAGGAGATGGAGGAGGAGTACGAATACGAGGATGAGGAAACTGAGGGGGAGACGCGCGTGCGGCCCAAAAAGACGGCCAAGAAACGCGTCAGCCGCCGCAGCATCTTCGAGATGTACGAGCCCAGTGAGCTGGAGAGCAGCCACCTCACAGACCAGGACAACGAGATCCGCATGACAGACATGCCTGAGAGGTTCCAGGTGAGGCCAGGGGCTGCAGATCTGCAGGCAGAAAGCGTTTTGGCTCCCAGGCCTGAGACGTGCAGGCCTGCTGGATGCTGGATGGATTTTGGGATCTCTTTTTCCTCTTTGGTGGCCTTACCTGTCAAATGTTCAGGCTAAAACTGCATTCAGGCATATCAGTGTGTGGGAGCTGTTGTACCTGTGTGAGTCTGGGTTTAGCTCCAGTCACAGCTTCCCTGTGGCCACTGGGTGCCAGTGTTGCACTGCTGAAGTGCAGGGATTGGGCTCTGCCGAGATAGCTTTGTGCTGGGTGATGTCAGGAATCCTTTGAGGACATATGGAGAGCAAGATGCAGTGCCAGAGAAGGGTTGGGAAGGTTTCTAGCCTACCTGTGTGCCAGAAACCACATAACTGCTGGAATACACTTTGCTCAGAGTGATGTGACTTGCACTGCTCTCAATGCAAAGAGCTGTTTGTACTATGAGGATTCCCTCTGGTGTCTGATATCTTTGTCTTTAATTTTACCCTATATTCAGATTTTCACTGAGCAATCCGTCTCCCTGTAGTGTATGCTAGGATAATTCTGAGGTTTGTTACACTCCTCTGTGAACTGGGATGTGTGAAGCTGCCAGTTTTCCAAAGGATCTTTTTTCCCCATGCCAGTCTGTGCCACAGAAGGAAATGCTGTCTGTGATGTCTTCTGGCTGTAGGTGGCCTGTTCACACAATTTGTCATCTTCATATATGTCACTGGTGATTACGGCAGCACCTCTGAAAGAGAAGAGGCTGAGACTGAGTGCCCAGAGAGGCTTTGGAGCTGCTTTCTGTTCTATTATTCTGTGGCTGCAGCGAGAAAAGTGATAGCAAGGCACAGACAGATTGGAACAGAGCATGTAATTGCAGAAAATTTGGGGGTCTGGTGGGAAGTGGAGGTATCCTCACTTGATTTTCACAGTAGACTTTGCACCATTGCAGGCCTTTGGCAGGATTGTAGCTGCCTTTATCTGGTGTAAAGCTGATGCAGTTTCCTGTGTGCTCAGAAGGTGCAGACATTGAAGTGATATCCTTGGCACCCCATAGGTGGGGGTCCCCAGAGATAACCTGCAGCTCAAAACAGTAATTTCCTGGCTTCTTGGAAGCATGGCAGTGCAAGCCGTGGTGTTGCATGTGCCTCTGCTCATGCTGTTGTCTCTTCCCAGCTGAGATCCATCCCAGTGAAGAATGCTGAAGATGATGAGCTGGAGGAGGAAGCTGACTGGATTTACAGGAATGCATTTGCAACGCCCACCATCTCCTTGCAGGTAAAGGGCTGTGCCTGGGACTTGTTGCAGTGGTCTGCTGGTAGGAATGTGGTGCCCAGTACCATCTTCATTTCTAGTTTTGAGCAGGTCATTCAACATCTGAGTCTTCGTTTTTTGCATCCATGAAACAGGAACAGAAAGAACCACAATTTCTCAGTCTGAACTTGGGGCTGCTCTTTTAGGGGGTCATTTCAGGAACGGAGTGAACACAATGTATTTCTCCTTTTTAGGAAACTTCTGACTACCTTGACCGTGGCCAAGCCAGCAGCTTCAGCCGCAAGGGGCCCAGCACCATCCAGAAGATTAAAGAAGCCCTGAATTTCATGAGAAATCAGCATTTTGAGGTAATGTGCAACTTTTCTTCTTTACCAAAGTCTGTCTCCTTATCCTGACAGGATTAACAGGGCTGCTGGAAGTATTTAGGGCACATAGAAAGGGCTGAGATACAATCCCTGTTTGCCTCTCCTGTGGCAAAATAATGCTTCATTGGGAGCTGCAGCTCATCTTATGTGAGCTGTGGCAATGAAAGTTTTTAAGGCCTGCTGGACAGAACTGCTGTCATTGTCATCCCCTGATTCTGGACAAATTGAGGCTGAATGAAGTGGGGAAATTTCTCTTGAGCCTTGCTCAATTCATTCAGTCTGTTCTCTGAGATGTTGTTTGATGTTGCAGAAGTTTTTTGGCCTATGTGGTGTATTCTTTGGTGGAGTAAGAGCTTACCCCATTATTTTGTCCTCCCACATGGAACAGGAGCTCTGTCTGGGCTCCTGGCTGCCAGGCACAGCCCAGTCCCCTGCACAGGGGTGATGAGTCTCATTTCTGACCCAGGTCCCGTTCATCGCCTTCTACAGAAAGGAGTATGTGGAGCCAGAGCTGCACATCAACGACCTGTGGAGGGTCTGGCAGTGGGATGAGAAGGTGAGGGGTATTTTCATTGCTGCTTGTCTCATTAACATTTGTCTCTTACATAGCCAGATCATATCAGCAGTTTGTTTTGGCCGTATTTGGGTTTTTTAACCATGTCTTTTTGCATTTTTGCTGTCATATGGTAACAAAGGGATATCTGACAAAAGAGGATTCAAAAAAATCCTTCCCCTTCACTGAGATCCTTTTGTGTGGTGACATTTCCTGCCAGCATTGCAGGTTGTTTCCCTGCTATCAGATCCACACCTTGATTGTTTGAGGTTTTTATGTTAATACAATACATCTCTGAGATGAGACCTGCCACATGTCACCTTTGGCTTTGGCTGTGGATGAAGATTTTAATGATTGTTTTTATATGACAAATATCCCAAAATCCTGGAAGTTCCCTGTTTGGGAATGGAGGAGGCAGATGACCCACTGCAATGGGGTGTTTCACTGGAATTCTTTTATTCTCGTGTCAGTGGACCCAGCTGAAGATCCGCAAGCAGAACCTGACACGACTGTTTGAGAAGATGCAGGCCTACCAGTATGAACAAATCTCTGCTGACCCTGACAAGCCCCTGGCTGATGGAATAAGGGCCCTGGATACTACTGACATGGAGAGGTAGAGTGCCATGACTTTTATATTCATTGCAAAATTATTTAAAATGTCCCTTGACTTGTCAAACAGCACGGGCACTCTGGCTGCTGCAGAGCACCCATGAAGCCAATAATGAGAAATGCTTAAAATTCTTTTGGAAGATGAATCCAATGGCTCCTCTTCTGCCTGACCTGAGTCAGAGCAGGTTCCTTGAGTGCTCTGAGCATAACCCAGCTGCAGGCAGGGTGTGACTTGCAGGTTTTCCATAGGCTGAAGGATGTGCAATCCATGGACGAGCTGAAGGATGTGTACAATCACTTCCTGCTGTACTATGGGAGAGACATCCCCAAGATGCAGAATGCTGCCAAGGCTGCTCGCAAAAAGCAGAAGCGTATCCGGGAGGATGGTGAAGAGGAGGAAGGTTTGTCTCCCCACGTTTGATCCTTTTCACCTTGTGGCTTGCTTGAAAATCCTGGTTCAAAATAACAGGAAGGAACTTTGGTTAAATGCCCATGTATTTACACAGAACATCTCTGCTGGTCATTTCTGTCTCAAGTTAGTCCCAGGTTTTCCAGGCCCCTCTAATAATGATTAAGGTTTGCCACACAAGGTGCTTTCCAATGGAATATGAATGCCACCCCTTGTGTTGGAGGCCAAAGCAAGGATCAGCCACCTTGATGTGTGTTTTAATGTGCAACCCAGAGATACTCCTATTAAACTACAGGAGTGACACTGAAGATAGTATTTCCAGGGTCTTTTTCCAACCCTGAATAATTTTAAGGCCACTGTGACCTTTGAGATGCCTTTGTGGGGTTTTGGAGCTCTGTTGTGTGGTGTAGGTTGTGTTTAATCTCTTTGTTGTGCTTCTGACGTGCTCCAGCTGTCTGGATGCCTCTCTAATGTATCCTTACTACAGGTGAAGGGGAGGATGCAGAGGATGATGAGCAGAAGGGGCCTGAGCTGAAGCAGGCTTCCAGAAGGGATATGTACACCATCTGCCAGGCAGCTGGGCTGGGTAAGGCTCTGCTCTGTCTTGCTGAGTGTGCAGTGGCCCACGTGTCCTGCTGAGTGCTGTGACTCACCTGTGGAAGGAAGACTAGTAGTTTTACTCACTTTTAGCTACAATACCCTTGTCCTCATCATTTTTTTGGTGGTTTTTTTCTTTCACCAGATGGCCTGGCTAAGAAATTTGGTCTGACACCTGAGCAGTTTGGAGAGAATCTCCGAGACAGTTACCAGCGTCACGAGACAGAGCAGTTCCCTGCAGAGCCCCTGGAGCTGGCCAAGGATTATGTGTGTAGGTCAGTGTGGGGGGGTTTCCTGGAGTTACTGTGGATGTGACACAAGTGAGGACATCTGGGGACATTGTTCTAAGCCTTCACGTTGCCTTTTTTGCCTGTAGTCAATTCCCAAGCCCAGAAGCAGTGCTGGAAGGAGCTCGGTACATGGTGGCCCTGCAGATCGCCAGGGAGCCCTTGGTCAGACAGGTCCTGAGACAGACTTTCCAAGAACGAGCTAAAATCAACATTTCACCAACCAAAAAGGGGAAGAAGGTAAGGAAGGGAACTCTGATTCTATGGGTCAGTTCAGGGAAGGATCTAAATAGCACACAAATGCTTGTTCTCCCATGTCAGTGGCAACTCTGAATAAATCTCAGAGCAGCACTAAGTTGGGCTGCTGCAGAGCCCAGCTCAGCAGCCTGCTGGATTTTTAGTCTCAGCATTTTACCAGATGGGATGTTAACTTCAATTATTGGAACAGTCTCTGCTTCTCTGTGACTGGGAAGCAATTCCACTGTGTCCTGCTGGGGAAGGAAATGCAGACTGGCAGGCATAGGGCTGAGGGGGTATTGAATAAAAACCATTGTCTGCTGTGGCATACAGAAGGGTTTTTCTTCATGAATGCCCTGCTTGCACACTGACTGTCTCTCATGCTGACTGTCTCTCCTCTTTCCCAGGATATTGATGAAGCCCACTATGCCTATTCCTTTAAATACATGAAGAACAAGCCTGTGAAGGAGCTGCGAGATGACCAGTTCCTGAAAATGAGCCTGGCAGAGGACGAGGCACTGCTCACCATAGATATCAGCATTGACATGAAAGGAGTGGAGGGGTGAGTTCCCACTGGCTGTGCCATCCCTGACTTGGCAGAGATAACCCATGCAGTACTCTTAGAGCTCCTCTGTAATCCAAACTACTCCTGAAAGTCATGGCCTGGTAGTTTCCTGCACCTCAAACAGCCTCTCAGGGTCTTGCCCCTTTTTATTGTCTTTTTGAGAACTTTAGCAGACATCTGTCTTACTCATTTGAAGGCAAACGCTGAAGCTTTTGGGATTTTTGGGATAAGATGATGGTATTTTCCCAACCAACTTGGTTCCTTCCCTGCACATCTGAGTGGCCACACTGTGCAGTGTGGGTGTGCTGGACTGGCTGTGATCTTTCTACAGCATCACTTCAGCAGCTAAAGCAGTGTTTGATGGAAGGGTTGGCTCTTTCCTTTTTTTTTTTTTTCCAAGCAGCAACTGGAATCTGGAGTGCTGCTACTGCATCCCTGAGCAGGAATCTGCCAGTGATGGTGTCCACACAGATGTCTGGAGCCTTTCTGTGTCTCCTGTTTTCTTGCAGTTATGGCAGTGACCAGACATACTTTGAGGAGATCAAGCAGTTCTATTACCGGGATGAGTTCAGCCACCAGGTGCAGGAGTGGAACCGGCAGCGCACCATGGCCATCGAGCGCTCCCTCAACCAGTTCCTCTACGTGCAGATGGCCAAAGAATTAAAGAACAAGCTCTTAGTGGAGGCCAAGGAATATGTCCTCAAGGTGAGATGGGGCACAGGTTTGAGGCAGAGCTCGGCTTGCAGATGCTGACAGTTCTGCGTTTGTCTGGGGATAGCTGCTGACAGGTCATACACAGGTTCTTGGGGAGGAGAAGGAGGCAGGGATTGAGTCTGGTTCAACTTTTCCTCCAGAGAATGGCTGTGCCAAGGCCCCTGCAGTGGGTTTTCTCACTCCTCTTTGTCCTTCCTCTGTTCTTCCAGGCTTGCAGTCGCAAACTGTACAACTGGCTAAAAGTTGCTGCATACAGGCCAGATCAGCAAGTGGAGGAAGACGATGATTTCATGGATGAAAACCAAGGGAAGGGCATCCGGGTGCTGGGCATCGCGTTTTCATCAGCCAGGTAGGAGGGAGGGAATGGTGTCTGGGTGCATGTCCAGCTTTAGCAGTCCTCCATGTCTAAGTGACCTCTGTTTGACAGGGACCACCCCGTGTTTTGTGCCCTTGTTAATGGAGAAGGTGAGGTGACAGATTTCCTCCGATTGCCTCATTTCACAAAGAGAAGGAATGCCTGGCGTGAGGAGGAGAGGGAAAAGAAGGTGAGCCTTAGTGCAGCTGTCACTGAGATAAACGTAGGTAGCTCAGGACAGAAACCCTCTAGCTTTTCTACCCTGATTTTCTACTTTCCTTCCAGGCCCAGGATATTGAAACCTTGAAAAAATTCCTACTCAACAAGAAGCCTCACGTGGTAACAATTGCAGGCGAGAACAGGTCAGTCTTTGTGCTCCTTCCACTTCCCAGTCTCTTTGCAGTCCTTTCCTTGTGCCTGTCTACATTTCACCATTGCCAGGACCCAGCTCTGTGCTCGCCTCTCAATCCCCTTGGCTGTCTCTCCCCAGGGATGCTCAGATGCTGATGGAGGATGTCAAGAGAATTGTTCATGAGCTGGACCAAGGGCAGCAGCTGTCCTCAATCGGAGTGGAGCTGGTGGACAATGAGCTGGCCATCCTGTACATGAACAGCAAGAAGTCTGAGGTGAACCTTCTGCTGCTCCAGCTATCCCTTAGTCTGTTGCTCATTCATGCTGTGTCATCCTCCATTTGTTGTGCTGGCCTTGCATCATCCCCTGTCTCATATGCTCCATCTGGACAGTCACGTACTGATCTTTGGATCAAGGCAAAACATCTTAGGCTTCCCTGAAGAGATCAGCACCAGCAGATGCACAAAGTGGATATTGATGTAGTTGGAAATGAGTGAGATTGTTCCATTACTGATTGCATAAGAGCTCCTGGGAGCCTTTGACCTCAACTTTCTTTGCCCTGAGCACCAAGTGCTTCCTTGCTGCAGTCCCTGTCTGATGTGTCTTTGCTGCTTGTGGTACAAAGTGTGAAAACACCACAAGGGTTTTGCCTAATTCTGTGTCCTATTCCAGAATGAATTCCGGGATTACCCCCCGCTGCTGCGTCAGGCCGTGTCCCTCGCTCGCCGCATCCAGGACCCCCTCATAGAGTTTGCCCAGGTCTGCAGCTCTGATGAGGATATTCTCTGCCTGAAACTCCATCCTCTGCAGGTAAATTTTCCTTGGGCAAGGAAGATGCTTCTCTACAAGAGAAAAACCGGCCTGTGCAAGTTCTGACTATTCTGTGCCATATTCAGGCTACACAGTACCTTTTTCTCTTCTTTTTTTTTTTTTTCTTCTTTCTCATCGGCCTTTAGGCTGTTCTCAGGGGTAACTCTGAGGTGCAACACATCTCCTGGGAGCTGTGTTGTGTTCAGCTCGTGGCAGAGGGTTGCACAGATCCATCTTCTCCAGGGCTAACACCCCTTCTCTCTGCCAGGAGCACGTGGTGAAGGAGGAGCTGCTGAACGCGCTCTACTGCGAATTCATCAACCGTGTGAACGAGGTGGGGGTGGATGTGAACAGGGCCATTGCTCACCCCCACAGCCAGGCTCTGCTGCAGTACGTGTGTGGCCTGGGACCACGCAAAGGCACTCACCTGCTGAAGGTAAGGAGGCTTCTGGCCCTGCCTGCAAAAACAGCACATCACCAGCATTCTGTGAGTGCTCAGGGGGTGAGTCAGGGTCCTGTGTGCCAGGTGCAGCTGACAGCTCTGTTGATGTGTGTTTTTACCTCACTGTGCCTCGCCCTGAAGCTACACGTGGACTTGTGTCCTTGACAGACCGAAACAGCTCAGCAGAGCTGTCAGTCCCAGCCAGTTCCCAAACCCACAGGAATGAATGTGCTGTCAGAGCGTCAAGACACCTCCACAGTGTAGAAAACACGAGGCAAAAAGCCAACACTTTTCCTGGGAGTTGGAGCTGTGATGATGTGGAATCATCATCTTTCACACAATGTTGAGACACTGGCAGGGAGCAACAACTTAAAGAGTTGTGATGGGCGTGTGTCAGATGCTTTAAACACTGCAGTGTGCAGTGTGAATCCTCTGCTTTTTTTTCCCAGAGAATCTCAAGGGTTTAGATTGGAAGGGACCTTAAAGATCATCTAATTCCGGCCCCTGGCCATGGACATGAACACCATTCACTAAACCAGGTTACTCAGAGCCCATCCAGCCTGGCCTTGAACACTTGCAGGGATAGAATTCCACAACCTCGTGTTTGAATAGCAGGATTTATACTCTTGCTTCTCTCAAGGTTTATGTTCTTTCCCCTCTCTGCAGATCTTAAAACAAAACAACACCCGCCTGGAGAACAGGACCCAGCTGGTTACAATGTGTCACATGGGACCCAAAGTGTTCATCAACTGTGCTGGCTTCATCAAAATCGACACAGCATCGCTGGGTGATAGGTGGGTGTTGGGTTGTATTTGATGTCCCATGGGGTGTGGAGTCAGTGTGGGTGACAGGCTGAAGCAGTGACCTTCCCTGAGTCACTGTTCCCCAGAGTTTCTGTGTGACCCCTCTGACCAAGTTCAGGTATTGGTGGTTATTAATCTGATTCTTAAGGACAGCTAAACTTGCACGACAGCAATGTAAGCTGCAGAACATGAATTATATGGCTTGCTCTGGTGTGAAAGACTCTTTGTAGTCAAGAGGAACTAAACTAAAATTAGGTGCTCCCTAAATAGTTGACATGCCATGAGCATTTCAATTTAGCTTCTACCTAGTCCTGCCAACAATATTTTATTTTTCCAAAGTTTCAAGCTTGAGAAATAACTCCGCAATTTGGTTTCTTCCTAAACCAGTAGCGATACAGGGAAGTTTATAGAGGATTAAGCTACTGGTAGCAACACGAGAGGTGTTTTGAGGACAGCTGTAACCTTGTTTCTGAACCCTACTCACTGCTTTGCACAAGGAGTCACTATAAATGTGCTTTCTCCACGGTTTTTTACCTTTGAAAAGCAGCATGACAAAGGATACCTGGCTGAATCCCTACACTGAGTGATCCAACCCCACTAGATCTCTTGATTCTTGCAGGATACAAATCCCAAAGTTGCTGGGGGCAAAGTGTAGCCCATCCAAACAGTTCAATGGCAACCCTGAATTTGTGTGAGGAGAGAAACTGCAGAGAGCTGTGTGCTCACAGAGCAGCTGTAGCACTTAGGGATCAAATCCACCCAGCATCCAAAATGCCTGGCTGTGTCTTTGGAGCTGCAGACTGGAGTTGCCTTGGCTCCTGTTGGTTGAGCTATGAATAATTCATAATGTCCTTTTTGGAGTACTTTGTTCCACGGAGGGCAGTGGTGGAGCTCTGCAATGTGCTTGATCACTGAGCTGCAGGAACAGCTGGAACCCTCAGAGCCCTGATCTGAGCACTGGTTTTGTTTCAGCACTGATTCCTACATTGAAGTCTTAGATGGCTCTCGGGTCCATCCTGAAACCTATGAATGGGCAAGGAAAATGGCAGTGGATGCCCTGGAATACGATGAGTCGGCCGAGGATGCAAATCCTGCAGGAGCTCTGGAGGAGATCCTGGAAAACCCTGAGCGTCTGAAAGACCTGGATCTCGATGCCTTTGCTGAAGAACTGGAAAGACAGGTGCATTGGGGGTTCCTGGTGCTGAGAAACAGAGGGAAAGCTCTGCTGCCCAGCTGGGACTCTCATGTTTTATAGCTTTATCCTTTTTAGGAACTGGGCATTAGCTGTGCTGTAATAAAGTGTATAAACAGCCATGATGAGCAGTCAGTTCTGACAATGGCATGTAGTAAATGCTTGCAGAAAGTACACTTGGGCCAGGAGACAGTCATTAGACCATTTAAGCTCTTCTCCCTGAAATGTTTTCTAAATATGTTTGTCCTCTTGTCCTCCTCAACATCCTGTGACTGAGTTTCACCATTTGTGGGTACCTGCTGCATTCCCCTTTTTTAAATTTGCTGTTTGATAAGTTCCCTGAGTTCTCCCATGACTTACACTGGGTTCCCTACTGATCTTCTTCCTGCTGCTCATGCTTTTATAACCCCTGTATCCCACCCAGGGCTATGGTGACAAGCACATCACTTTGTATGACATTCGAGCTGAGCTGAGCTGCAGATACAAGGACCTGAGAACCCCATACCGTTCTCCCAACACAGAGGAGGTCTTCAATATGCTGACCAAAGAAACTCCAGAGACGTTTTACATAGGTAAAATGTTCACATCCCTGCTTTCTGTCCCCCTAAGCCGACAAAAGATGTGTGAAAGTGGAGCAAAGGGGTCTCAGTGAGTGCGTGGTGCTGGGACAGTGGTGTGGTGGAATGTGAGGCAGCTTTTCAGGTACCTGGGTGATCTCCTAAAACCTTCATGCATGGATAACAATGTTAGGTGGAGGGAATTGCCCAGCTCTGCAGTTTTTCAGTGCTTACTTCCCCTCTCTCATCACCCCACAGGTAAAATGATCATCTGCAACGTGACTGGGATTGCCCACAGGCGCCCACAGGGAGAGAGCTACGACCAGGCCATACGGAACGATGAAACTGGCCTTTGGCAGTGCCCTTTCTGCCAACAGGACAACTTCCCAGAGCTCAGTGAGGTGGGGCTGCTTCCCCTGACAGGCCTGCCTTTGTCAGGAGCCTGCTATCAACAGGCTTGAGTGTTGAGTGGGGTTCTTGGGAGACAAGGTGTTAGAGCCAAGATTGTGTCCACAGTGCCCCAGGATCCCAAGCTGATGTGGCCTTTGGCTGTAAATAAAATCTATTGCACTTGTGACTAATTGCTTCAGTATAGATTTGACAGGTCTTTTATGGCTAAGTTATGGATTTTAGAGTGAAGTGGACCTGGGGCTAAGCTGATCATTTTGTTGCAGATACATAAAGCATTCTTGTTTGCGGGCTGGGATTGTGTTTTATGCAGAGAAATTGCCCTTGACACTGAGAACAGAAGGCTCGGCCACCTTCTCAATTTTAAGAACTTATCTGGACCACCTGCTGCTTAATGCAGCTGTACTTTAGGTCCCTTTTAAACACAGTGAATTCCAGCCTGGGTAATCCATGACTTTAAACCCTATAGTGTTCATTAGAGACCAGCCCTGGCTGCAGGCTGGTGTTCAGGGTCTAAAAATGTCCTGACCTTCCTGGTTGCAATGTGCCATAAGCTGAGCAGAACTGGAGGAGGAAGATTGCATTACTGGGTAGCATTTGTTGAAGTCTTCTGTCCCCTGCCCTTCCACAAGTCTCTGCTGGCTGCACCACTTTGCTGACACAGCTTTTGGGCTTGTTTTGAGTATGAGCTGCTGGGGCTATTTTGTTTCCGTGCTGAATGATTTATTTGCTTTTGCCTTGCTTAAGGTTTGGAACCATTTTGACAGCGGTTCCTGCCCAGGTCAGGCCATTGGAGTGAAGACACGTCTGGATAATGGTGTTGCTGGCTTCATCCCAACAAAATTTCTTAGTGACAAGGTGGTCAAGAGGCCAGAAGAAAGGGTGAAGGTATGAAAGCAGTGGATTTTCACACCCCCGGCGTGAGCTGGAAGAACCTGGAGCCAATACCAAAGACTCAGAGTTTGGTTAATAACACTGTTCTTAAATGACTTTTCCGACCTTATTTTCATGTAAGGACTTTAAATCAGCAGGAAGTTCAGGTTCTGGTTAGTGTCCTTGTCCCACAGTGCAAATCTCCCTTGGCAGCTGGTGGGACCCTGTTAATCAGTTAACACGTTGTGCTGCAGGAGGATTTATTATTGTCTGGCTGGAGTCTGGGTTTAGGAGAGCAGAAGGCATTCTAATGCAGAGCTGCCCTTTGTTTCTGGCTTTCTAAAGAGTTCATAGAAGTGCTTTTGGACAGGCAGAGGTCATTTTCCCTCCTAAAGCTTTTTCTTCCCTCTCCATTAATTTGTGGAGGGCATCAGAGTTACTGATCCTGCTCAAGACCGGAATTGGGGTCTGAAAAAAGTGAAATAACACCTTTTTAATAAAATAGTGATTTAACACCTTTGCTGTTTTTGGGGTCCCCAACAGTCCATGCAGGTGATGGATAACCCTGTAAGCTCTCAGCATTTCTTTAGTTATTAATTAACTTCATCATGGTTAACTGAACTAAGACATTGCAGGTTTTGTGGGGGGATTTTCTGCCTCACATTTCATTAGAGTAGTCCTTTGGGTGTCTGCTCTGAACAGACTTAACTGCTTTCTTGCCCATCTTGAAGTCAAGTTTTGCTGCTCCCATTGTGAAAGATACTTGAAATAGAAAAGGTGATTGTCCTCACCCTCCAGACGTGCAGTTTTCTGTGTGGTGTGGGTAAAAGATGTGCTGGAAAACTGCTCATTTTTCCTTTAATCTCTTTTGAATCTGGTTTTTGATTTTTGGGATCAATTGACTTTCAGTTCATGTAGGAGGATCACTTTTGGAGGTTCTATGAGTCTGAAGTGGGTGAGGTGATTTGTACCTCCTCAGTGTCAGCAGGATCCCACAGAAATCACTCCACAGCACAGGGATTCTGGTGTACCTGCCCAACCTCCTGCTCACCTTGGCCTGCACCTCCTCTGCAGGTGGGAATGACCGTCCACTGCCGCATCATGAAGATTGACATTGAGAAATTCAGTGCAGACCTGACCTGCAGGACCTCAGACCTGATGGACAAGAACAATGAGTGGAAACTGCCCAAAGACACCTACTACGACTTCGACTCTGAGGCAGCAGATCACAAACAGGAAGAAGACATGAAAAGAAAGCAGCAGAGGACAAGTGAGTCCTTTAATTTCTCTCTCTAGTAATTCCAGCCTTCCCAGGCTGCTTCAGGACAATCAGCACAATTAGATAAGGTCGCATTAAAGCAGTTCCTCTTGCAAGGCTGAACGTTCCCTTTGTTCCCCAGCGTACATCAAGAGGGTAATTGCTCACCCATCATTCCACAACATCAGCTTCAAGCAAGCAGAGAAGATGATGGAGACCATGGACCAAGGGGATGTGATCATTCGGCCAAGCAGCAAAGGGGAGAACCACCTGACTGTCACCTGGAAGGTCAACGATGGCATTTACCAGCACGTGGATGTCCGGGAAGAGGGCAAGGAGAATGCCTTCAGCCTGGGCTCCATGCTCTGGATTAACACAGAGGTAAAGCCCTGCAGAGCATGCCTGGGAAGGGGAAGGACCTGTTTTACAGGTTGACACAGCCCTTCTGTCCTTGCAGCTGCTTTCACCCTCTTGGAGAGTAACTTACAATATATTCTCTGGATCCTTAGACAATCCTCGTCTCTCTTTTTTTTCCCTCAAGCCTTGCTGTGCAGAGTGTATGACCAAACACACCCTAAAAACCTCTTTAAATGTGTTTGTTCAAAGGAGTTTGAAGACCTGGATGAAATTGTTGCTCGTTATGTCCAGCCAATGGCTTCTTTTGCCAGAGACCTGTTGAATCACAAATACTACCAGGACTGCAATGGTGGAGACAAGAAGGTGAGACTATCTCAGGGTGTGGTAACTTTTTAGGAAGATATCCACAGCCTCTGTGTGTTGCTGAAAATATGGGCTCCCCTGGAGCATTTATCTTCTTTCTCTCTCTAATTAGAAGCTGGAAGAGCTGCTGATAAAGACCAAGAAAGAGAAGCCAACGTTTATTCCATACTTTATTAGTGCCTGTAAAGATCTACCTGGTAAATTCCTCTTGGGATATCAGCCTCGAGGCAAACCAAGGTAAGGGAGAGGCAAACCCAGCACCTACACAGAGTACTGCCAGTACCAAACCTCAGCTGACTGCTGCCAGTTTTATTTCCAGCTCTGTCAGAATCCCTGTAAATCACGCCTCCTCTTTCCCAGGCTTTGGCCTCCTGACAGTGGAGGACCCAATTCTAGAAGTAAATCTCACCCAGGAGACTCCCATGTTTCTTAAACATTTTGCTGCCACGAGCAGCATTGGACTCTACTGTGGGTGCCACGGGAGTGTAGGCAGGGAATGATGGATTTTTCATGGAAAGGCAGGGCATTTTGAAGCAATTGTTTGAAAATTAGGTGTTGTGGGTAGATCTGTCTGTTCACTGTCAGTACAGCCATTGCCTGTGGTTTTAGTCCATGCCTGTTCTGCCTGTGAGCTGTCAGTGAGTGACTGAAGCAGCCTGTGATGTTTTGTGCTCTCCCTGCTCCTCCCAGGATAGAGTATGTGACAGTGACACCAGAGGGATTCCGCTACCGGGGCCAAGTCTTCCCTACTGTGAATGGACTTTTCCGATGGTTTAAGGATCACTATCAGGACCCTGTTCCAGGTGAGCAACCTAAAATTTCAGTGCCTCAGCTGTTTGTTTATCACGGAGTATCAGGGGTACTTATTAAAGGACAGTTCCATCTTCTTTGTCCCTAAAATGCGTCCTAGGATTTTTCTATATGTGAGAGATTTCAAAGCAACATTCCAAGTGTTTTGGTCCATGGTCCCACTGAGAACTCTCTTGCGAGTTCATCTTTCATCAAGTGGGCTGTGCAGAAAAGTTTGGACCAGTTTCTTTCCCTTGTCTCCCCCACCATACAATCCAGCACAACCCATTCCCTGGGAACAAGCCATAGTGCTAGTTGCCTCCATATTCTTCAAATCCTGAGTTTCAGGTTTCTCTCTTCCAGGAGAATTAATCTACCTCTTGGTGTGTATTTTACACAGGTATTACCCCCAGCAGTAGCAGTCGGACCAGGACTCCAGCCTCCATTAATGCTACTCCAGCTAACATCAACCTGGCAGGTCAGTGCAGGCCGTTCCTACTTGGAATTGTGATGAGAGCTGCTCCTCCGTGCTCCACTTTTCCTAATGCAATGTGCCTCCCTTGCAGACCTGACACGTGCAGTGAATGCTCTACCACAGAACATGACCTCCCAGATGTTCAGTGCCATCGCTGCTGTGACAGGCCAGGGACAGAACCCAAATGCCACCCCAGCACAGTGGGGCTCCAGCCAGTACGGCTACGGAGGCAGCGGAGGCGGCAGCAGTGCCTACCATGTAGGTGTCACTTAAATTTCTGCTGACTTCTTCTTACTTCGAGAAATCACTGAGAGCCTAAGGAATCCCTCATTGTCTGGGGTCCCCAAGTCCTAGATTTGTCCCTGTGGTGCTGCACAGGCTGGATTGTTGAACCAGGTTTGCTCTTGCCTCCCGTGACTGGAGAAACGACGCGCATAACACAGCCCTGCTCTGGGGGGAGTTGGAGCAAGGAGCAAACTGCTCTGGCCCTCCAAGAATGTGGCAGGGTGGAGAGGTGGGATCCAGCAGTGAGGGCACACAACCTTCTGATTGTGCCCCTGAATTGGCAACGTGAGCTGCCAGTGGAGGAGATTAGCTGGGAAGGTATGCGCTGAGTGTGCAGGGCTTTTCAGCTCAGCGCTAATCTCCGAGCTGCACCGGCGGGGAACACCTCAGCCTGACCCAACACCCAGGGGCTCTCCAGGGAGTGAGATGGAATTGGACAGTTTTGGCTCATGCTGAAGCCTTTCTTCATGTGTGCCTGCTCCCAGCCCACTCTGCGAGCTCCCAGCTGATGCTGAGGCCAATTCCAGCTGTGGAAGGACTGAGGAGCCTGGGTACAAAAAACACACCCAAAGAAGAGATGCTGCAAGACAAGGCTTGCAGGGAGGAGTGATCCTCCTTTAGAGCACCTTGGGAGGCTTTCAGGAAGTTTGGCACAGTAAATGCTGAGCTGGGGATAGGCAGGGACTGTGGATAACCCTCTGTATTAATCATCAAGACATCTGAAGAGAAAGGGAGGTGAACACCGGGAGGCAAAGACGCTCCATGGGATAAGCAGCCAACTTGGGATGTGGGAGGGAGCCATCCTGAGAGCTGCTGCACCTTCTCTGCAGCCTGCAGGGGAAGAATTTATCTGTTTTATGCCCTCTGAAGGATGTGACTGCTGCTGGCTTGCCCCAAGTGTCCCTGTGCCCCTTGCTTTTGCTTGGCTTGAGCATCTCCCCTTGGGCTGACCAAGGAGGGCAGGCTGTGCTGGCCCAGCTCTCAGGGGAGCCAGTGTGCTGTGCCCAGCAGGGCTGGGGTCATGCAGGGTGAGGGTGGGGACCCTCCTGGGCAAGCAGGGCAGTTCAGAACCCCCCCAGCCTAGCAGGGTCCACCCTCTGTGCCCTGACAGCCTCTGCTCTCCACAGGTCTTCACAACTCCAGCGCAGCAGCCGGTGGCCACCCCTCTGATGACCCCCAGCTACTCCTACACTACTCCCAGCCAGCCCATCACCACACCCCAGTACCAGCTCCAGGCCAACACCACACCCCAGTCCACCCAGTCCCAGGCACAGTCACAGCCATCCAGTTCCAGGCAGAGGCAGCAGCCAAAGTGAGTAGCTCTGGGTGCTCATATCCATGTCCTGTTTCCCCTGCTTTTCTTGATTTTTGTGGAAGCAGCGTGGTGGGGCTGCTTCCCCCACTGGGAGGGAGGGCAGGGACGTTTTGCTGTCACATCTCACACTGTCCCCTTGTCCTTGCAGGACCAACAGCCACGCTGCCATCGACTGGGGCAAGATGGCCGAGCAGTGGCTGCAGGAGAAGGAGGCTGAGAGGAGGAAACAGAAGCAGAGGTTGACCCCTCGCCCCTCTCCCAGCCCCATGATCGAGAGCACGCCCATGTCCATCGCCGGGGACGCCACGCCTCTCCTGGATGAGATGGATCGATAGGACCCGACACCCGACACCTCTGCTCTCTTCTCCGAGGAAGGGGGAAGGAGAGGGAACAATAGGAAGAGACTTCCCTTCGCTTAGACACATTAACTCCTGTTTTATACATCGCGGGATGGTGGGAAATGACTCTTGGTGATGTGCACCTGAGCGAGAGAATAGACTTGGCAGGGCTGGTTTAAAAATATATACTATATATAAGAAAAATATATCATAGAAAGGAACACTGCATCGGCCTCTGCATTCCAGGCTCCGGTTTTGAGGCACCTTGGGAACTTAGCAAAGCAAAAATGAGGTCAAAGGAGTCTGTCGTTGTACAGGCACAGCACTCTGCTTTCACCCCAAAGACTGGGAAGCAAATGGAGCTGAAAGTGCACCGCCCTGGAGTGAGCCTGTTTCCTTTGGATTCTCCCAAACCCTGACTGTCACCTCCCCTCGTCCCGAGACCACAAAGCAAAGTCGTGGGGGTTGTGACAAACGAAGCAGAGTTCTCACAAAGTTCCTGTTGTTGTTTGCTCCATGTTTTCATGTGTGACAGGCTCGGCAGAGCCTGTGCCAACCCCAGCTGTGTCTGGAGGGGTCCAGCACAGCAGCTCGGGGTCTTGCTGGAGATGCAGCTGTTGTACCAAAGGCTTGCTCTCTCCTCTGGCTTCTTTTGGAACAATATTTATTTAGTTTTGATTATTTTTTTTTAATCAGACTGCGAAATAAAGCGCCAGCCCACGGCAGCTTCCCTGAGACAGAGACGTGGGACAAAGCACCACGGAGCAGCCCGGAGTGCATGGCCTCCTCCTCTGTACCTGCTTCCCCTGCCAGCTGTAACCAAGAGGGGTGAATAAATAGTGTTTTTACTGAATGCTAGCCCAGAGGTTTTCTGCCTGCACCCAGCCCTTCCCCTTAGGATTTGCTCAAAGCAGAGTTGCGTGGTGGAAGCTGCGGCTCCTTCCTTCGTTGCTTGGTGTTGCCCTCTGTGTGCTGGAAGTTTCACAGAGAAGCCGATTTCTGTTAAAGAATAAGGATATGTTACAGATGGAGACATCACACCGACATCGGGGGCACCTCCCTGTGGCTGTTGGATAGGGACAGACACTGGGAGGGGGCGGATAAAGTGGATAACTTGTGTCAGGAACAGCCCAGTGCTGTGTCCCTGAAGGATTGCCAGCGACGGGAGAGACGTTTCTGAGAGGGAAAGTTCCTGCTGCACACACTCTCCCTTCTCCTGCTTTGTTAGTAGGGATTTTCTATGGAAGCGGAGTCTTTGTCCTTCCCCAGTGCTCCTGGTCAGCCTCCTTTGCTAGGAAGTGAGCAGGAACAGCAGATCTTAGGAAACAAAGGTCTTCTTTGCATGTAAATGCTCCTGAAGAAAGGCAGCGACCCGGGAGACAAAACAAAGCTCTTTGCACAGAGAAATGCAGGTCCTGGCTTCAATGCCATCCCCTCTGCAGTGCTGAGGGGCTGGCAGGGTCCTGTTCCTCCCAAAGCCACCCAGGCCAGGGGGGAGAACTGTGGGCTGGGGCCCACAGCTCCGAGGTTGCAGGTGGATGAACCTGGCGCTATTTTCTTATTTCATGAGACTGTAAGATAGGAATTTGACTGGGAGCAGCTCCTTACTGGTTGGACCTGGAAGGGGGGTGGGGGGGGTAGTTGTGTGTTATTGCCTCCTTTCTGGCTGTCTTTTGTTTTTAGTTTTCCCTTGCTGTCAATAAAAGTTCTACTTTTGGGAAGCTGCTCCGCGTGCCCCGTGTCCGTGCTTCCTGCCGGGATGCTGTGGCTGCCACAGGGGCTTTGCACCCTGAGAGGAAGCAATGCCTTCCTGCACCCTTGGTATTCCCCCCTGGACTCGTGTGATCCGCTTATTTCAGGGATTTGGGATTGCTCTGCACGCTCCTCAGTGTGGGCTTTGCTGTCTGCTTGGCTCCTGGCGCTCTGGCTTTTTCCAGGTCTGGAATTTGGTGCTGGTGCAGGAAGATCTTTGCACCACCTCGCCAGGACAGTGGGCTGAGCCACACTCCACCCTCAGAAGCACTTTGGAGGAGTTGGTGGCAGTGCCCTGTTCCCTGCTCCTCGCTCCAGGAGCCCATACAGGATCCCACCCACCAGGCAGGGACAGCATTCCCTGCCCCAGCTCTTCCCAGGCAGCATCTGCCTTTGTCCCAGGGCTGGAAAAGCATCTATTGTCCCACTCTAAGGAGCTTTGCAGGCATTTGAGGAGCCATCAGGGAGGGCCAAGTCCCTGTTCCTCCCAAAGGAAGGGAGAAGGAGTTGATGCTGGTGTGGAAGTATGGGAAAGGCGAGGGGTTAAGAGGATGAGAGCGCTTGGGTGGTGCAATTCAGAGAACTTCCAGAGAAAATTACATGCCTGGGGAGCTGGAATTTAACCCTCTGGCAGGGGAGCTAAAACTGGAGCCAAGAACTGTGTCCCCAGTGCCAAGACAATGGTATGAACCGAGGGGAGCAGTGAGGAACAGCTCAAACCCCTGGATGCCCACCCAGCTCTGGGTGTTCCCCTCCCACGGGCTCAGCCCCGGGATTTCCCCTGGATGCTGCCCCGGTGCCATCCTTTCCCCCACAGAGACAAAGCCGAGGCTGCTCGAGCAGATGTAAATTTATTTCACAGCTAAGCCCCACGCAGGGCTCAGGGGGACTCAGAGCTGCAGCTCCCGTGCGGGCTCAGCCTCGGTTTCGCTTTTCAGCCTCTTCTTTCTGTTCCTCTCCTTCCTCCTCCTCTTCCCGCTAGAGGTGGGGACCGGGAAGGGAGTGGCTGGCGCTGGCTCCCTGCCCAACCCCTCCCGTGCCGGGGCATCGCTCAGGACGGTGTTGGATGCTTCCCCCAAGGATGGCAGCGGGGCCCAGGGATCAGCAGGGGCAGCAGCTGCAGGATGGCTCCGCGCCCCCTTTTCAGACGAGCTTTTCTTTTTCAGACCTTTCCTCTTATTTTTCTTATCTTTCTTTCTCTTCCTCTCTTTCTTGCCTGCCTTGGGGGCTCCTGGGAGGGCTTCTCCCCCCGTGCTGCCCCACGGGGGGCTCAGGGGGACTCCCCTGGGCCTGGCTGCCCGGTCGATGAGCTCCCCCCCAAATTCATACAGCACCGGCTCTCGGGGCACTGCCACAGCCACCGTGTTGTACGTCTTGCACCTGCCAGAATTGAGGAGGCACCGCAGAGTGGGACAAGCCCCGGGTAAAGGGACAGTCCCCAGGGCAGGGGGCACTCACCAGACATAGAGATAGGGCTCCACACACTCCTCCCTGTAGGTGAACTCGAAGCAAGGCACCTGGATGACGTTGAAGAAGGCCTGGCCCACCACGCGCGAGGCCGTGTCGTTCACCCTCCGCAGGCACTCCTTCAACCTGCCCGGGGCAGAGCGGGGCTCAGGGGGCTGGCACCCCCCGGGGCACGCTGGGGTGCCCTGGGCAGGTCTGGGGACACTCACCTGAGGTCACAGTCGCAGTGGCTGATGGTGTGCCAGCGCAGGTTGCGGTAGCCGTAGCGGGAGGTGAAAGGGTGGATGACGTGCTGGCAGTGGTCGTGCTCACGGCAGCACCGGTCCGTGTCCCGGTGCTCCCCTGCGGAGAAAACGGGGTACAGGCAGGGCTGGGGGGCCCTCGTGCAGGGCTGGGGTTGAGAGAGGCTAGGACTGGGATCGGGATTAGGCTGGACTGACAGATGGCAGGAATCGTACTGGGATAGGTAAGGGTGGATGGGTAGGAGTTGGATCAGCTCTTGGGTGAGGACTGGGGCTGCATTAACACCACACTGGGGACAAGACTGGGACTAGGCTGGGGTCAGGATGGGGACCAGGATCGGAGCATGTGAGGGTTTAGGCTGGGATCAGGATTGCAACTGGGAGTGAACCAG
>JAHLSL010000039.1:2558201-2573655 GCA_025920805.1 Petroica traversi
CACGCGCTGCACGCACCGCCCCGCCCTTCCCGGTCCTGTGCGGGGCTCGCAGGTGTGCGGAGCGTGGCGGTGCCATTGCCGCACCTGTGCGGGGCTCGCAGGTGTGCGGGCTGCTGGGCGCGTTCCCGCTGAACCGGCATGACACCGCACGTGTGTGGGTGGCAGGTACTGCCCGTCTGGACTGGGCAGTGCGGGAGGGTGCGTGCAGCGCGTGTGTGGCAGACGTTGCACATCTGTGCTGGGCCCTGCACATCTGCCACAGTGATGCACAGCTGGCGCGGGCGCCGCACATCTGTTCTGCGCCCTGTATGTGTGTGTGTCGCCCTGTATGTGTGTGTGTCGCTGATGGTTGCGTCGCATAGTGTCGGATGGGGATGCCGGGGAAACCATCGTGTTTGGAAAAGTAGTGCAAGAAGCCGCAAACACTCACCTCAAGACATGGGGGGGCCCAGGCGGGTTGGGCTGGGGCACGCAAAGGTGCCCTCTAATGCCAGCGTGGCAGCAGGGTGAGAGCGGCTCTGCGGGTGCCGGTTCCTACAGGGGATCCTGCCTCATCATTGCCCCCCGGCTGGTGCGAGGGGTCTGACCCCCCTCCCCCGTGAGCCGCCCTGTCTGTCGCTAGATGGCAGCAGGGCCACGTGGCAGTGCCACCAGTGCCACTGCTGTCACTGTCCCCACTCCAGGATAGAGGCCGCCACTCCTGGGTGCAGGGCAGGACCCCCTTCCACGCTATAGCCGCCATCACGGCCGGCCCTAGGGGTGCTCGTGGTCCTGGGGGTCTAAAGCAGGTCTGGGGGTGCCGCGGAGGCGACTCGTGCCCCTTGTGCTGGCCCTGCAGCTGCCCAGCCCCCGCAGTGGGTGCCCCCCCAGACTCGGGGCTGAAAGCTGCTGGGGACATCGCCGCTCTCTGGGGGTGCGGGGGGTCCTGCTGGCATTCCGCAGTCGGAGCGGGAAGCCCAGCGCACCCCAAACCTCCCTCCTTGGGTGCTGACCAAGAGGGTCTGGCTCCCGGTGGCACTGGGGTGCCACCCAAGCGGGGGGTGGCGTTACCCCCGTCCCGAAACACGGAGCCCCCGGGTCTCGCACACACGGCGCGGTTTGTCCGCCCGCGGACGCCGTAGCAGTGCGGAAGTGTCTCCATGGAGACGGGAGGAGCCGGGCCCAGCGATGGAGAAATACGAGCGGATCCGGGTGGTGGGGAGAGGGGCTTTCGGGTGAGGGGGCGCCGGGGATGCGCGATGGGAGGTCTCTGGCCTTTTCACCTCCGGGCGGGAGGCCTTTAAGCCGCGTTCCCGTGGCAGCGAGGCACTCGCGGGGTCGGCCGGCGTGTGGCACCCCGGGGCGCGGGGATTGCAGGGGACCTGTGTCACCCCAGGGTGATGGCGAGGCCCTGTGTTGTGTCCCCTCTCCCCCCGCTGAGGCCTCGTCCCTGTCGCCGCAGCATCGTGCACCTGTGCCTGCGCAAGGCCGACCAGAAGCTGGTGATCCTGAAGCAGATCCCGGTGGAGCAGATGAGCAAGGATGAGCGATTGGCAGCGCAGAACGAGTGCCAGGTCCTCAAGCTGCTCAGCCACCCCAACGTCATCGAGTACTACGAGAACTTCCTGGAGGACAAGGCGCTCATGATCGCCATGGAATACGCCCCAGGTGGGCCCTGCTGTCCCCTGTGCCTGTGGCTGCTTCCTCGGCAGGTCCAGGGCATTCAGGCACTTGATCTCTTTGGGTCAAGCTGCTGTGCTCTCACGTTGTGCTCCTTGTGAAGATCATGTGCTTTGCACCCCCAGGAGAACAAGAATATCTGTCTCTTAAGGAGACGTTTTTGTAGAAAAGTATCTGAGTTTCTGATGGACACCAAGTTGAGCATGAGCCAAGCGACCAAGCATTGGTGCAGGTGTGGAGTCGCCATCCTTGAAGATACTCAAACGAGAGGTCCTAGTCCACAACCTCAGTGGCTCTGCTTGAGCAGTGACCTCACAAGGTCCCTTGCAACCTCAGCAATTCTATGTTTATGCCTTACACCTGCTAACCATATCCAAAACAAGGAGATTTCAAACCCCTCTGTCCCTGACCAGCATGTTACCATCTGCCCTTGACTCAGATTTCAGGCACATTTACCTGTGTCAACTCTGTTGGCCCCACATTTCTAACAAGATTTCCTGTGGAGTTTCACATTTGCATGAGGGTTTGCAAAAAGCTGTGTGTGAGCCCTGAACCTGGACCTCCCCTTCCCGACAGGGGCCTCTCTGTGCCACGTGGCCTCTTGGACTGCAAGAATTCTCCTCTGCAGAACAGGCCAATCTTGTTCTGCCGTGGAGGTTTATGTCCTCTTCCAAGAGCTGTAATTTTAGCGTTTCTTTTCCTGCTGCTTTTGATAATATGTCAACAGTAACTTCTCTCTGACTGTTTCTTCCTCCCACCAGCTGTGCTGCCATTGTTCAGGAGCATTGGAGGATTTGCTGTGTATGCCTCCAGGATGTGTTTTTCCCACATGCTTGGCTTGTTAGGATGCCAAAATGGCAAAATCCCCCCAGTTTTAGGCCAGGTTTGTGCTGTCCTGTGCAGCCCCCCATGCCCACAGCCCTTTGTGGTTCCTTGCAGGGGGCACTCTGGCAGAGTTCATCCACAAGCGCTGCAATTCCTTGCTGGATGAGGACACCATCCTGCACTTCTTTGTGCAGATCCTCCTGGCCCTGCACCACGTGCACACCAAGCAGATCCTGCACCGTGACCTGAAGACCCAGAACATCCTCCTGGACAAGCATCGCATGATTGTCAAGATCGGGGACTTTGGCATCTCCAAAATCCTGAGCAGCAAGAGCAAAGCCTACACGGTGAGTGGCAGGGGAGCTTCTTACCCCATGGCAGCAGGCTGGAAACTCTGGATTTGGCTCACAGAAGTCTCTGAGAAGTGGCTTTAGGCAATGCTGCTTTGTTCCTTGGCTGATATCTTCACGCCCGAGTTTGCTGTGGCTCTGTGGGCTGCAGAAAGGTAAGAAAGACTTGCTGGGAGAGGATGGGGTGGCTGGGCCCACTGGTGAGGGCAGACAGGGTGGCTCCTGCTGGGGGTGGTGTTTGCAGACTGGTCTGACACATCCTTAGTAAATAAATTCCTGCCTGTGCACTCCCATCTTGTGTTAATCTCCTTTCTCTGCTTGACATTTGAGTGTCTTTCCCCACCTGGGCTAATCTGACCAGACGTTTGTATCACGCTCTGGGCTCTGATTCTCTCAAGTGGACAGAAGCAAAATTAGAAGCAATCACTGTACGTGTCACTGGAAAGGCAAATCCTCATGTTTTTCACTGAGATTGTCAGGCAGCTGTTGATGCCAGGGCAACAAAAGCCCAGCTCTGTGGAGCTTTAGGTGGTGGTGTTCCAGCCAGCTCTGCACCAATCCCTCCTCTTTCCACCTCCCTGCCCCAGTTTCACTGCACTGTGGTGAATTTTGGTCTCTCGTAGGTGGTGGGAACACCGTGCTACATCTCCCCAGAGCTCTGTGAAGGGAAGCCTTACAACCAGAAGAGTGACATCTGGGCCCTGGGCTGTGTGCTCTACGAGCTCGCCAGCCTCAAGAGGGCTTTTGAAGCTGCGGTAAGAAGGATGTGTTTTACACGTAGCACGGGGAGCTGTGGCCTCTCACAGAGGTGAAAATGTGTGCTGGGATCACTTCTCAGCGAGCCGGGAAGTGTGAAGGCAGAGGGCAGTGCTGAGAGCTCCTTCCTCCTTGGCCTCGCCCCTGACTGCCCAGCCCCTGTTTGTCTCTTGTTTTCTCTCCAGAACCTTCCTGCCTTAGTGCTGAAGATCATGAGCGGGACGTTTGCCCCGATATCCGATCGATACAGCCCCGACCTGCGCCAGCTCATCCTCAGCATGCTCAACCTGGATCCTTCCAAGCGGCCCCAGCTGAATGAGATCATGGCCCAGGCCATCTGCATCCGGCCCCTCCTCAACCTCTACACCGACGTGGGCAGTGTCAAAATGAGGAGGCAAGTGACACTGCCACCTCAGTGTCCCCTGGGAGGTGCTGCCACAGCCCACAGCGTGTCTGACCAGCTCACTGCCTCTGTTCTGAGCTCCAAAAAGAACATTTTCCCCTTCAGCTCTCTTGTGCTGTCCAACGTGCAGCGGCTGCTGGCTGAGCTGACCCAGGGGCTCAGAGCCAGGCAGGTGCCACAGCAGGTGTGGGCTTGTCATCACAGTGACAGCAAACAGAGAGCTGTGAGCACAGGGGGAAGTGAACTGATGCCAGCTCCCCTCTCTCATGTTGTTTAATGCACTGACAAAGCAGTGCTGTGAGTGATTCACCCGTGGCTTCAGCTGTAGCTCTGCCCAGGCATTCTGTGATCCAGGGCTCTGCAGGACATTAAAGGCTGGATTTTGATTTGGCAGGCCTGAAAAACCCTTGGCTCCAGTGCCAGCAGTGACCCACAGCCGGACAGGGGGACGGGCAAGCAGTGCCAGGCCGAGGGGTGAGTTCTGGCATGGTGTGTTCAACTCAGCTCCATTTGGAAGGACCCTTTCCTTTGGATGACACAAGTCAGAGGGCACTCAGGGGTCTGGAGAGAGGAATTTAAAGAGATGTCACCTTCTCGGAGCGCTGGAGGAGCCCTGCAGCCCCTTGGTCTGGCTCTGGCAGCTCTAGTGGCACCCAGACTGGCTGGTGCTGTCACTTTTCCTGCAGGAGAGTCAGGAATCCACGTGAATGATTTCTCTGTGCCCCACAGGTGTCCGACGTGGCTCAGCCAGGACAGGAATCCCTCCTCCACTGTCTTCCATCTACACATGGGGCAGTGGGATCACCACCCCTCTCCGCCTGCCCATGCTGAACACCGAGGTGGTGCAGGTCTCTGCTGGCAGGACACAGAAGGCTGGGGTCACCAAATCCGGGAGGCTCATCCTGTGGGAGGTGAGTGACATGGAACCTGGGGCAGGAAGTGGCTGTGGATGTGTGGTTTCTGTGAAGGAGACATTTCTGCTCACTCACAGACCCTGGCACTGCCTCCTCCAGGCCTGCAGTCCCAGCCAGGGTGTGGGTAATGCTGATAAGCCTGTGGGAAGGGGTTCATCAGTGTTCTGCAAGCCAGCTCTTCAATGGCTTCTTTCCATCAGGCTCCTCCCATGGGTACTGCTGGGGGCCCTTCTCTCCCAGGAGCCACTGAGCAGCTCCAGCCTCAGTTTGTGTCCCGCTTTCTGGAGGGCCAGTCTGGAGTGACCATCAAACACGTGTCCTGTGGTGATCTTTTCACAGCTTGCCTCACAGGTGAGCTGCTGCCTCCAGCCTTCACTTGCCTGAGTCCCAGAACCCCCTAAAACCAGTGGGACTGCCTGGGGAGCCTGCTCAGAGAGGAACCAGAGAGATGCTCTGGGCTGGGGTGACACAGAGGCCTCTGTGGCCTCTCTTGTAGCATCAGGTAGGGGTCAGAAATGGCAGACATGGTCCTCCTGTGATGCCACACTGGTCAACTTGGTCCCAAACTGTGTGGTGTCCAACAAACAGTTGGACTTAGATAATCTTAAAGGTCCTTTCCAACCTAAATTATTCTGTGATTCTATGAAATCTCCTGTGCTTGTTTTCCTGGTTGCACTGGTGTCACCTGAAACCAGAACTGACAGTGGGGATTGCAGTGTGAGGAGCATCTCTGTCACATACTGTGTGAGCGTGACACGGGCACAAGCAGTGACCAGCAATGACTGGTGTCTCAGTGAGGAGTCAGCGTGAGCTGCTGCAGGGCTGGTTGTCCTCAAACTGCAGGAAAGCAGGGTTTGAAGCCCCCTCAGAGCAGTCCAGGAAGTGTTCTGGGTGGAAGGGGAGCACACACAGCAGTCCAAGGCCATGTTTGTGGAGCAAAGCCCTCGCAGTGGTCCTGTGGGAGCTCTGTTTGCTCTTCTGCTGGGGGTCAGGGCAGCAAACAACAGATATGCAGTGGGCAAACTCCATGGACATGTGTTTATCCTACCTCCCATGGCGTTTCCTGCCACCCCTCTGCTGGGCAGCTGCTCAGGGAGTGCCTCCGTGACTTTTAACACCTTGACAGAGCGTGGGCTTTGCAGCTCCTGCGTACACAGCTGCAGCAATGTTATCTCAGCACTCTTATCACTGCTGTTCCTTTGTTGAGCCGCTGCAGCACAGTGAGGCGGAAGCTCCTGCAGCTCCGCGGAAGCTCCTGCAGCTCCCTGGAAGCTCCTGCAGCTCCCTGCAAGCTCCTGCAGCTCCCTGCAAGCTCACTGAGGGCTTGTGGCCCCTCCAGCTCATTCTGAGTCAGAGTGGGTCCAATGTCCTAGGAGCCACAGCCACTCCTTGGCTGTGTCACCTCACTGGGCCTCAAGTGTGCCTTGCAGGGCTCCACATGTGCCACTGACAAGGCTTCTTTCTGCTCCTCCAGACAGGGGGATAATTATGACTTTCGGCAGCGGCAGCAATGGCTGTTTGGGGCACGGGAACTTCACGGATGTGAGCCAGGTTGGTGCAGAGGGTGCTGGGTGTGCTGCTCCCCCAGGGGAAAGGATGGATCGTGGCTTCTGCACCATGTGAGCAGGCTCATCCCAGCTCCAGGGATGTGCATCCCAGGCATGCTCTGGCATCTGACCCCCTCCCCCTCCTCTCCCTGTCACTGCGGGTTTTAAAAGACCCAACCTGCCTCTCTCTTTCTCTCCCCCCCATATACAATGATCCCTTTGAGCATGGGGGAAGTCAAGAGCTGCCTTGTGGTTGCTGTTGGCAGGCTCCCAGCTTGGAGCCTGCCTCCAATCACACACCTGCCTGCTTCACTCTTGGCCTGCAGCTGCCAGGGTTCACTGAGAAAAGTTATTTTTCAAAAGAGCCAGTATTTAAAGAAGAGCTGTGTGTTTCCGATTGGCTCGGAACACTGGGGCTGAGGGCTCATTGCTCCCTTCCAGCTTCTTCCTCGCCTGCCCTCGGATGTGGCAGCAGCCGATGGCTTCCAGCCGAGCCCGGGGACTGGTGCCATTTGTCACTGTGGTCAGCTGGCCCATTTGTTCCTGCTCCTCCCAGAGCTGAGCTGCTCCCTGCTTATGGGCTGGGGAGGGGAGGCCAGTTGGAAGCAGCAGCCAGATCCCAACAAACGGTGCTTTTCACTCGAGGAAGATAATGAGTATGAGGCAAGGTGTCAGATCTAACAGCAGGTCACAGCAGGGGCTGGGTGAAATGTGGAGATCCTGGTCCCTCCACACCCTAATGAATGTGAGCCGTTAACTCACAGCTCCTCTGCACAAGAGCCTTTGAGCCAACGCATCCTGCACCAAGCCCCTGCCTGCTCAGAGCAGGCATTCACAGCCCCTGGCACTCCCCACATGGGCAGGGGGGCGAATCCCAGCCCTTGCTGAACCTCTTCCCTCTCCAAACTCTCGTGCTGGCTGCTTTCTTCCGCCCCAGAGATGTTTGCATTATCTTCTGTGCTGCGTGCACGTACTCTCTTATCCCTTTGAAGAGTGTTTGGAACAGACAAAAAAAAAGATTTCTCTGTTGTTTGTGTTGGATGAAAACTGGGATGCTGCCAGCGCCGTGTTGAGTCTGGGGGGGCTGGGTGGGAGGGATGGGAGCAGCCGGGCAGGCTGGGAGGTCTCGGCTGACGGCTGCTGCTCTTCCCCTGCCAGCCCAAGATTGTGGAGGCCCTGCTGGGCTACGAGATGGTGCAGGTGGCCTGTGGTGCATCTCACGTCCTGGCGGTCTCCAATGAACGGGAAGTGTTTGCCTGGGGCAGGGGGGATAATGGTAAGAGGTGTTTGTTTTGCAGAACGGGGCTTGTGCCTGTTCCCACTCCCTTTGCTGGCCCTGCTTGCCCACAGTCCCCTCCAGATGTGCCAGGGTGGGTGGGTGTGGAAGAGCTGCAGCTGTTTGCTGCATACCAGGGCCCCCCTGCTTTGGGTTTTGCTGCTTTCTGGGATCCCAGGCTGGGCTCTTGCAGCAGCTGTGTCAGTGCTGCTCTCTTTGGGGCTGTGTTCAAGGCGTGTGTTGCCATCAGTTGTTCCTTGCTCTGTTCTCCTGCCAGGTCGGCTTGGGCTGGGCACCCTGGAGTGCCACAACTGCCCCCAGCAGGTCACAGTCCCTCCAGAACACGAGGCTCAGAGGGTCATCTGTGGCATCGATTCCTCCATGGTCCTCACAGTGAAGAACCAGATCCTTGCTTGTGGGAGCAACAGGTAAGAGGGGTGTGGGTCTGTGCTCCACATTTTACCGTCCTGGGCCTGTCTGTGTTGTGAGAAAGGGGCTCCAGAAGACATCCCTGTGTGATCCTAGAGGTTTTCCCTGTGCAGGTGTAACAAGCTGGGCCTAGACCGGATCAGCTCAGCAGAGGAGCCCTCCCCAGAGGACCAGGTGGAGGAGGCCACTGAGTTTGTGTGTGCCCAGTCAGCCCCCTTGAACCAAGAGCCCATTGTGTGTGCAGACATCGGTACAGCACATTCAGCTGCTGTCACAGGTGAGGGTGTGTGCCCAAATTCTGAGAGGGGGGGACACCTGTGTTTTCCCTGTCTTCTGTCTGTTTCCCATGGGAAGAGACACCCTGCTCCCACTGTGGAAGCTCCATGGAGCAGGATGCTCAGCGTGGAGACAGCAAAGAGCTTCAGGGGTTTTCAGTGTGTCCTAAGTGACACCCAGTTGTGTCTCTCCTCTCTGCTCTCAGCCTCTGGCCACTGTTACACCTTTGGGAGCAACCAGCACGGGCAGCTGGGCACCAACTCCTGCCGCAACAGCCGCGTGCCCCACCTGGTTGTGGGGCTGGAGACCATGAAGGTCACCGTGGTGGCTTGTGGGGATGCCTTCACTGTGGCCATTGGAGCAGGTGAGGCTGAAGGCCCTGGCTGGCCTGTGGCTGTGCTGTGGCCAAGGCAGGTGGCAGTGAGGTGTTTGTATCCCTCTGCAGACGGCGAGGTGTGCACGTGGGGGAAAGGAGCCCGGGGACGCCTGGGCAGGAAGGACGAGGAAACGGGAGTGCCGAGGCCGGTGCAGCTGGAGGAGGCACATCCATACCTGGTGACCTCTGTTGCCTGCTGCCACGGGAACACTCTGCTGGCAGTAAAGCGTGAGTAAAGTCCCTGTGATTCCTGCCATGAGAGCCCAGCCAGACACAAAGCCTTGTGACCAGAGCTGTGCCGAGTAACCCTGGCACGTAAGCTCTGTGTTATTCTAGTCCTTCTCGAGCTGTAGATGAATAGAAATAACTTCAAGCCCAAAATAATTCCTCTTCAGCTGTGTGACACTGCCTCTCCCACTGGGCCAGGGGAGCAAAGGGATGGCAGAGGCTGTCTCATGCACTCCCAGACAGGTAGGCTGGCCAAGCTGCGGCCGGCGGGGAGCAGGCCTGCCAGCGGTCCACAGAGTATCCAAAAAGAGCAGCCCTCTAATTGATGCTGCTGAAATAGAAGCTGAGATTTGAGGCGTCATTTTGGCTGCTGCCTTTCCATTGTGGTTTGGAAAAGATAGTGATGGTTTTGTGGTTCCTCTCTGCTCGGGCCAAAGGCAGCATCGTGGCGCGGTTAAAACGTGCCCGTGGCGTGACCTGCCCTTCCGTTGCCTGGATGTACAACGGGAGCCTGGCCCAGACTGCTGCAGGGGCCTTTCTTGCTCCTCTGCTGGGCTGATTATGGCCTCAGCCTGGGCTGAGGGATTCCAGTCCCAGCCCACTTCAAGGAGGCTAATTACAGCCCCGAGGGGAGGAGGCCCAGCTGACGGCCCCTGCACAGCGGAATCAGCCCTGGCTCCAGTTCCTCCCCTGTAAGTGCCCAGATCTCATGTGATGTGCACTGGGAATGGCCGAGTCCCCAGGCTCTGGAACAAGTAGGGCATTTGTCATGGCAGTAAAAGGGTTTTGTCTCTGCAGGAAGACTGCAGGCTGCTCTCCCCTTCCGCTGCTGGAGTTGCCCTGCACTCTGTGGCAGCTCCTTTGTGGGCTCCCACCTGCAGCTCTGTAAGAGCAGGGACTGAGTGTGTAGCCCCACTGCTGTCCCTCTGCCCAAAACTTTGTCCTGTCCCAGTACTGGGAATGCAAACTCAGCGGTGTGAGGGCAGCAGCCTTGCCTGCCCCAGCATCCCTCAGCAATCAGCGTGCAAAAAGGCATCAAGAGCTCTGTAAAGAGCTGAGATTTGGGCTTTCACACAGCTCAATCTGCCTGGAAATTTCTCCAGCGAGAACACGAGATCCGGTGACACATGTGATGTCATTGCTGCTGTCAGCTCTGATCTGGCCCGGGAGGGTGCTGGCACAGGCGAGCTGTGCTCCACCTTTGGGGCGGCCTCTCTGCTCCTCCCGTGGGGCCAACTCTGCTTTTGACTGGCTTGGGCTGCTGCCCAGGTTATCATGAGCAGCTGCTGCGCCCTTCTCTCAATCCCACTGCAAACACAGAATAACTGGGAGAAGCCAGGCTGGAGAGGAGGAGGATGAGAGCACAAGCCTCAAGAGACTGCATTTCATCCTGCTGGGCGTTGTCTTGCTTGTGCCACAACTGAGGCCTTGCAGTGGCTTCCTGTAGGGAAGGGGACAGGAATTGTGGTGCCCATCTGTTGGGTGTCAGGCATGTGTGGGGCAGAACGTTTCTTGTGGCTTCATCAGGGTGGGCCTTCCAGCTAAATCTTGGTTTTCACCCTTTGTGTTTCAGCTGCTGTGGAGGAGTCACCTTCCCAGTGAGTGAGAGCAGTCACATCCTGCTCTTCCTGCTGCCCAGAGTGGCCTGGCTCAGACACACTCCAGGCTCCAGAGCTCCTCAGCTGCACTCCAAAGACAGCAGTCTGGAAACAGAGAGCTCCTAACAATGGTTCCCAAGGAACCAGAGCTGGTCTCACTTATTGAATTGTCACTGTGAACCTCCAGTGCCTGAGAGTCCTGCCCTGGATGTGCCCAGAGCTCTGGTGCTGCCTTCAGGGGGTCACACCGAGGCTCTTCCCCTCCCTGCTGGAAGTGCCTGTGTGAAAGAGTGAGGAGCACAGAGGTTGTTTTCCTCTGTGGAAACTGTTTCTGGTTACAAAGCCCAGGCTGACAGCTCCGTGTCTGAGAGAGCTGTCAGCCTTTGCACAGCAGCGTCTGGAGTCAGGGCCCCAGGCGCTGTGCTGGGTGACTAAATGCAAACCTCTTTGCTAATTAGAGAAGTCTGTCCTTTCCCATCCCCCCCTAAAACGTTTCACCCATTTATTGAGCACACTTTGGAAGGTCCTGCCTGCACGGCTGGCCGAGCTCTGTATGAGCAGCCTCCCTGTGCTGCTCCTGAAATGCCGCCTGGAGCTTTCCAATTACGGCCTCCCCTGGCCCCAAGAGCTCGCTGGAGGATCCTCCAGCTGACATTTGTCCTCAGGCCCCTCCGTCCTGCTGCTGACGGGCTCACTGGCTCCCAGCTGAGCTAGGGAAGGCAGCAAAACACAGCCAGGGATTGTCAGTACTTGGAAGTTTTTTAACCCAGGTTTTTCCAGGGAGATGATGAGTTTTCACTGGGGATCTTTGCAGGCAGGAGAAGCACATTCATGTATTATGGACAGGAGTCACGGTTTTTGTCTCCAGAAGGGTCGTTTCCTTTCCTTTATTTTTTTCCTCTTCTTTTTTTAACTTACATTTGCCCTGGGCCATTTTTTGATGAGCTTCTGTCTCTGATCTGTCTGACATTGCAAATGCTCTTGCCTTTCACATCCATCTTTGTGCTGTTGCCAATCTGTTGTGTATAAAGTCGGTGCTTTCATAAGCTGGCTGAGATGAAATCTCTCTAATTATTTTTGTGATTCTTTCCTGTTTTCAATGAGGGAAACCTCGACGGGCTCTGGTAAAAGCCAACTGATCCCTCTGTCATGTGGAAGGTAATGAATTTCTGCAGGTCTCCTGCCCTTTCTTCCCTCGCCTCCCAGGCTCTGGCTGGGGAAGGGAGCAGGTCCCGTCCAGCCGGGAGAGGCGTGTGCAGCCCTGGCTGCAGACACAGCCTCCCTCTTTGGCTCCTGGCAGGGTGGATGCATGGGTTTTTCCCTGCCTTTTTTGTTTCTTGTGGAGCTGCCTTTGCAGGCGGTTACACCCTGCTATCCTAGGAAGCCGGCTGGAATTCAAAGGTTCTGCCAGTGCTTTGGCACTTTCCTGTGCTGCAGGTTATGGAGACGGCTCAGCCCGGCGTTGGGGAAGGTGCTTTCCCCTCCCAGACCAACCTGAGCACCAGGGTGGTTGCAGGGCTGGGTTCAGTGGCCTCAAAGCCCCTCTGGGCCTCTGCCTCTCCTCCCTGTGTGGAGCTGGCAGCAGCTCCAACTCCTTCCAGCCTCAGATTTCCCTTCCCTGTGTTGTACAGAGCTCTCAGGGCTCCCTTTGCCTCACACCACACTCAGACACATCCCATAGGAAGGGGCTGGTGTTCCTCCTGCAGCCTTGCCAGGACTGAGAGTTGGCTGGGACAGCAGCAGGCAGGACAGAGGTCTGGCAGCCTTTGTCTTGTGAATGGTGGCACCGAAATGCCACTGCTTCAGGAGCCGAGCTCTCTCTGCTCCAGCTGGGCTGCCAAATCCAGGGGTGCGGCCCCCCGACCCCGTTCCTATCAGTGTGCTGGTGTGAGGTGGATGATTTTATAGCTTTATGACACCTTTGCACTGCAATGCTGAAGCTGGAGGTGTCACCAGCTCGAATATTGGGATCCTTTGCTCCAGACTGGGGAAACCAATGTGGACCAGTGCTCTTTGTGCTGGGTCGGGGGCTCTGGCAGGACCGGAGCCCTCGGGATTTTGCAGCCTGGACTCTCCACGCAGGAGTTCAGCTGTGAAGCCCAGCGAGATCATTTGAATAATTTAATACCGGGCTGTGACCAAGCCTGGCGAAAGGGTAAAGGAAACAAAGAGGCCCCCAGCCCCGAGCAACAAAAGCTCCTGGAACGACAAGCCGAGGCACGTCGGCGCTGCCGGAGGCAGAGAGCAGCCCGGGCAAATAGGCCACTTGCATTCCTCACGTCTGCTGCTTTGTTTCCCTGCAGAAGCTCCCGGTGAAATCTGCAGGTCTCAGGGCTTCTCCCTTTATCCGTGTTTTGTTCCTGTGCCGTGTGGAGCTGCTGGTGGATCAGGGTCCCCGCGGCTCTTGCTGCTGAGGAAAGGCAGGGCCGGCGGGCAGCGGGGAGGGGATGATGTGGGATGAGGCTGCCTGGTCCCCGCTTGTGCATCCTGCTGCGGGTCCCCTCTGGCCATTGTCACCCGGGGAAAGGCTGTCCCTGTTCCAAATAAGATCCTGCTGACTTGGGGCCATTACTGTAGCAGGAAACAGCCCAAACCGCCCGCTGATCCCGGAGCTGATTTGTTTTGATTCCGTGCACCTCTGTCGAGGTCGTATCCTCATTCCCACGAGGCTTTTGGCAGGAGGTGCGGCGGCTGTCCCTCTGTCCGTCTGCCTCGATCCCTTACCCCTGCCCTCCCTGGGCACGGGGCCCCAGAAGCCGGGAGAGGACTCTCCCCACTCCTTTCCCTGGGGCGAGAGGCTCCACCTTAACTTCTTTAGAAGCCGGAGCGTCGGTTTTCCGTCCCTCCAGTTTAAACAGTTAAATACAAGGCGGAGGGATGGAGCAGGGAGAGGCTGGGGAAGAGGACAAGAGGCCTCTCCGAGCCCAGGTGGGTTCAAGAAGTGACCCATCATGGGGGACAGAGAACATATCACCTCCACAAAGGGAATTGCCCCGAGTGTCGCCTTTGTGTGAGACAAACGCCTGGCTGTGATGTTGAGTGCGGGGAGGGCTTTGCTTAGGGAGAGGGGAAAAGGAGGGATCTTTGTTTGCAGGGTCTGACACCTCCCAGCCGCCCTGCCGGCACAGCCAGCACCTTCTGATGGCTTTGTCAGCTCCCGGCTAATTAGCAGAGATGCTCTTCAGTGAGGTTAGGGAAGAATAATTTTAAAAACATCAAAGAGAAGCAGTAAATAATGATAAAAGTCGGCTGTTTCACGGCTGTCATCGGAGGCACAGGCTGCCTGTGTTTACAGGACTGATGTGTCCTGTCTTTGGAGTCCCATCACCCCCTAGGAAACCGAGGACCTGCCTTTTGGCCTGAACCTTGTCCCAGAGTGGTGTCCGGGGCCAGTTTTTAGCTGGGGCCAGGTCACAGCGTGTCAGGGACAGCGTCTGGGCAGTGCCTATCTCTTGTTGGAGACAGCCTGGCTCTGGGCTCTGCTGGCACAGAGTGGCAGAACCAGCTGGGCCATGGGGCTGCTGGTAGATCCTGCCCTGGGGGTGTCACAGCCCTGAGCAAACCCAGCCAGGGAGCACCTCAACCCCAGCTCCAGGTGCCTGTTGCTCCCCACTGCTCCCTGCACAGTTGCCCACTGTCACTTGTTTTTACCTGTCGAGTTTCCAGTATCACTGGGAGCTGGTTAAAGTTTAGCTCAGTGCTCTCCATCATCCGAGCAGCCTCTCACGTCTCTTAGAAAATCCCTGCTGATGGCAGCTCACCCTCAGTGTACCCCGGTACAAGGTTCCCTGATATTTGGGAGTTCAGAACAACCTGCCATCCCTCAGGGTAACCCCAGAAATGAGGCACCCATCCCCTCGCTGGCAGCTCTGGCAGCAAGCAGGCTGCCTCCCCCCGGGCTGCTGCAGGGTTTTATTTTAAGCAGAGCCTCTCCGGGAGAAGGGTAACGTGAGCTCCTTGAGTGACAAGTGATAGAGCTCGACTTGCTCAGCGTGTCCCCCAGGAATCCCTCTCCTCTGCCATTTGCTAATTGAAAACTGCTAACATTTGGGTCTGGAGCAACTGCCGCCCTTAATGGGAAGCTGGCTGGAGTGAGCGTTGGTGGGACTAACACATGCTCACAGCCTGTCATCTGCTCGGCTCCATCTCCAGGGAAAGGGGCAAATACTCCCATATGCTGCTCTGATTTCTCAAAGAGTGACGAGGGGGCTGGAGCCAGACAGATTTGCTTTTATTCTCCCTCCTCCAGGCTCTTGCTCAGTTACAAACCGAGGCTGGAGGGAGGCTGTTGGCTCCAACCTGGGCCGTGAGCTCCCAGCGAGACAAAGCCACAGGAGTGTGTGTTCCCCCCGTGCTGTGGCGTGGGGGGCTCAGGGCAGCCCCTCCATGTCCTGCAGTGACTGCTGGAGCTGGATCCCACCTCCAGCCTCGCTCAGGGGCACAAGCCTGGCCTCGGGCTGCCTGCAGGAGTGTGGCACCCCTGGGACACCTCTGAGGCAAGGAGGGCATGTAGGGTCAGTGAGGACACCACAGTGCGTGCCCCCAGAGCCCAGCCCTGGGCCAGGGGAGGCTGCAGGGGGCGAGGGGGCCGAGAGTGATGTGATGCTGATGCTCCCCAAGCTCCTGGGGTGGCTGCTCCCAGTGCGGTGGGTACCAAACCCCGGTGGGGCGCTCCCCAAGTCCCCAGGGTGGCTGTCCCCGATGTGCTACACCCCAAACCCCTCGGAGGGGCTGTCCCCGGTGTGATGCTCCCCGAGCCCCCGCGCTGCCGGGACCGCTCCATCCCCCCGTGCGGCGGCGGGGCGGGGAGGCGGGCT
>JAHLSL010000039.1:2578655-2621414 GCA_025920805.1 Petroica traversi
ATCCCTGTGAGGGCAGCCAGAGGGTGATGATGCTGTCACTGTCCCCAGGGCCACCAGGGCACGTGTCCCCAGGAGAGTGTGTACTGTGAGAACAAGTGTGGGGCCCGCATGATGCGGCGCCTGCTATCCCAGCACGCCCTGGCCGAGTGCCCCAAGCGCACCCAGCCCTGCACCTACTGCTCCAAGGAGTTTGTCTTTGACACCATCCAGGTGAGATGGGGACCCGTGGGGACCCTCCCCCTGCCAGCTCCCAGCCCTGGCTGACAGCCTCTCTCCCTCCCCAGAACCACCAGTACCAGTGTCCCCGGTACCCCGTGCCGTGCCCCAACCAGTGTGGGACCCCCAGCATTGCCCGGGAGGACGTGCCCACCCACCTCAAGGAGAGCTGCAACACTGCCATGCTGCTGTGCCCCTTCAAGGAAGCTGGCTGCAAGCACCGAGTGAGTTTTGTCCCCGTGACCAACCTGCCCTGGCGTCCTTGGGCAGGGGGTGCTGTCCCTGCCATGTTGTGCCTGTGCCCTGCAACATCCCCACACTGATATCTGTCCCATCCCTTGTGCTCAGTCCCATCCACGTGGCTCTATGGCCTCACCCCTGTGTTTGCCACACAAGTGTCCCCCTGCCACCCCAACCACGTGTCCCTGTGCCACCCCTGTGTCCCCATGACATCCCTGTGCCATCCTGCTCCAGTACCCTCACGCTCCATGTTATCCCCGCCCTTCTCCCCTGCCCTGTGTCCCCACGCTGTCCCTGTCACCCTCCTGCTGACGCTCCTGCTGTCCCCGCAGTGCCCCAAGCTGGCCATGGGCCGGCACCTGGAGGAGAGCACCAAGAGCCACCTGGGCATGGTGTGTGCCCTGGTGAGCCGGCAGCGGCAGGAGATCCTGGAGCTGCGCCGGGACCTGGAGGAGCTGTCGGTGAGCAGCAACGGGACCCTCATCTGGAAAATCGCCGACTACGCCCGCAAGCTGCAGGAGGCCAAAGCCCGCAGCAACTACGAGTTCTTCAGCCCCCCGTTCTACACCCACAAGTACGGCTACAAGCTGCAGGTGTCAGCTTTCCTCAACGGCAACGGCAGCGGGGAGAGCAGCCACCTGTCCGTCTACATCCGCGTGCTGCCGGGCGAGTACGACAACCTGCTGGAGTGGCCCTTCTCCTACCGCGTCACCTTCTCCCTGCTGGACCAGAGCGACCCCTCGCTCTCCAAGCCCCAGCACATCACCGAGACCTTCCACCCCGACCCCAACTGGAAGAACTTCCAGAAGCCGGGAGCCTCGCGCTGCTCCCTGGACGAGAGCACCCTGGGCTTTGGGTACCCCAAGTTCATCTCCCACGAGGACATCAGGAAACGGAACTACGTGCGGGACAACACCATCTTCATCAAAGCCTCGGTGGAGATCCCCCAGAAGATCCTGGCCTGAGCCCCGGAGGGGGACAGGATGTGACCGGGGTGCCCTCCCGGGGGTGCCCCGGGCGGTGCTGAGCCCCTGCCCGCAGTTGGTGCCCCCGGCTTGGGGACGTTGCTGTGGCACAGCGGTGGCTCTCAGGATAGGCAGGGACGGGGCTGCTCCCACGTCCCTCCTGGGGCTGGGACTGTCCAGCAGCTCCAGCTGCCCCTCGGGGCAGCCCCTTCTCAGGTGCCCGGGGGTGCCGGGGGCTGGGCCCCCTGAGCCCCTCCCCGAGGTGCCCAGCAGCCCCCGCCAGCCTCGCTGGGGACCCTGCAGGGCCTCGCTGCCCAGAGCCATATTTTGTAAACTGGTGCTCCCCAGGTTGTTATTTATTACCCCGGGCTGGGGCTGCTGCTCCCTCCCCACATGTTTTTCTTCTCAATAAACTTTTCTTGTATTTATTACGGCCGCCTGAAGCTCCTTCTTCAGCCTGAAGCTCCCTCCTCAGCCTGCCGGGGTGGCAGGACTGGGGGATGCTCCCGGGTGCAGCCGTGGGTGCTGGGGACAGGGAGAGCCGGGCTGGGCCGGGGCACGGAGAGGGGTAATCCCTGACCCACATCCCGGCAGCAGACGGGCTCAGATGGAGCTGGTTAATTCGGTAATCACCGGGATGTGCCGGGCTGGGGGGGTCGCCAGCCCCGAGGGGCTGTTTCTCTGCAGGCTCCCCTTTGCCTCATCAACCCCTCGTTAGCGCTGGGGTAATTAACGCCCCGGGGGAGGGCGGGATCCTGAGCAGACAGGGAGTGGGCGATGATGGGGGGCACCAGAGTGGGGGGGTCGGGCTGGATCAGGCCCCAGGTCTGTGTGTGTGACCCCCCCAATCACCTCGGCGGCAATGGGGGGGTCGCTGTCTCTGCAGGATAATCCCACAATTGCATTAGTGCTGCTCCGGCTTAATGCAATTAGCCCCTAATTAGCTGCACCCTGCGGGCCCGGCTGGGCTGGGGGGGCTGCACTGCCGGGGGTGTCCCCATACCCCGTTTCCCCCCCCAGAAATGTCACCCTGGGCAGGTCCCAGCCCGGTGTGGCAGCACAGGGCCCTGGGGAGCTGGGCAGTGCTCCTGCCCATGCTGGTACCCAGTGCCAGCCCAAACGGGTGTCCAGTTCCTGCCCGTACTGGTGCCCAGTGCGAGCCCACACCACTGCCCAGTGCCAGCTCTGCTGGTGCCCGGTGCCATTCCTGCAGTGGGGCGAAATGCAAATCCAAACTGGTGCCCAGTGCCAGGCCATACTGGGCCACCAAACTGGTGTCTGATGCCAGCCCATTCCAGTGTCCAGTGTCAGCCTGTACTGGTGCCCAGTGCCACTCCTGTGTTAATGTCCAGTGCCAACCCCTACTGGACCCGTACTGGCCCATCCCGGTGCCCAGTGCCAGCCCATCCCGGTACCGGTTCCAGCCCATCCCGGTGCCCGGTTCCAGCCCATCCCGGTGCCCAGTTCCAGCCCATCCCGGTGCCTATTTCCAGCCCATCCCGGTGCCCGGTTCCAGCCCGTCCCAGTGCCTATTTCCAGCCCATCCCGGTGCCCGGTTCCAGCCCATCCCGGTGCCCGGTTCCAGCCGTTCCCGGTGTCCCCGTGTCCCCCTCCCCGCCCGGTGCTCGGCTCGGTGGCGCCGCCGCGCGGGGACCGAGGGGAGGGGAAAGGGGGACATCGGGCAGGCAAGGTGTTAATAGAAATTTATAGCCTTATAATTTATATTAATGGATAATAATTATAGTAATTATAAAATATAACGATTGCACCAACAAATTATTATAATTTATATTAAGTATACATTTTATTCTTACATATTTTACGCTTTCTAATTTTATAGTTAATATATGCATTTTAATACTTAAAATATTTGAAATTTAATATTTTATATATAATATACACATATTTATATTATTATATAAAAATTACATACATCAATTTAATATAACTAAATAATATACTATGTTAGTATTTTATATTAATTTTATCTGTATATTTACACATTTTCCATAATTAATATCTATATTTATTTTATATTTAATAGCTATTTACTATTTTTAGCCTTATATTTTATATTTATTATGTGCATTTTATTTATATATATTTTATTTTTGTGTTTATACACCCCCCACACACACAGACACAGAGTACAAGGGCTGGCCACACACAGTGGATTGACAGCCTCTTGTTGCAAGCAGTTGCCTTAAAATAATCAAATCAAAATCCATATATAATTTATGAACTAAAAGTGGGAAGAAACCTGGGCAGGAGCTCCAGGATAAGCTCAGGGAAGAAAACAACCCTGGGAGCTTGGAGTCACCCCTGTCCCCACCCCAGGGATCAACTCCCAGCTCTGCTTTACTTGCTCGGGTTGATTTTTCCCCCTTTTCCTGCCCCTTCCCATCCTGTCTGTGGGATTTGCCACTCTCCAGCACTGCACTCAAGCTCCGTTTACCTGGGCACGGCTGGAAATGTCAGCGGGATCTTGGAGCACCTCTTAACCTTCAGCGTTCCCCAGCAGGGCCTGGGCTGCAGAGCAGCAGCAGGAGGGGGAGATGCTCTTAATGCTCAAGGAGGAGAGGGAGACAAATCGATTCTTGCTACTAAATTTAGCCTCAAAGATCAAGTTTAAAAATAAACTTCCTGGAAACTTGTTGGTCGGAGGGTTTATTCCAAAGGTTTGTGCTGCCAGCTCAGTCCCTGCTCTGCTGTCCCAACATTGCTGGGATGCTGGAAGGAACTTCAGAAGATGCTCAAATCAGAGAGGAAAACCTTATTAAATACCCCAAAAATCGAGGGAGACTACACCTCGAGTCCTTTACCTGTGTAAGACCCCCACCACAGTGGAGATGCCCTAAATAACCCCCAAATCTTTTTAACCTCTTTGGGTTTGTAGACAGGGAGGATTTTTGGCAAAACCACTTCATCTGCTCATGCCACAGAGCCCCGATTTGTGCTGATTCTTGATGCTTCTTCTCCAAGACAACGAAACCAGACATTGATATTGCATAGGGAGAAAAATGTGAGACAAATTTGCTTTGCACATCCTTTATTAAAGGCCCATCTGGGTCCCCTCCTTCCCCATTTGCTCTGAGAACTGAGGGGTTTGAGGGCAGTGGAAGCTGACAAGGTCTCACAGCAGTTTTTGGGTGCAATTTCACTTCCATGCCTCTCTCAGGCTTGCAGCCACCCCAGCAGAATCAACAGCCTGTACCCAATTGCTTGGAAATCAACTTAAACTAAGCAGATAAAACACCCCAGTAATTTTATTGCAGTTTGGCTCTGCTGAACGCTGAAGAGCATCCGAAAGGCAGCTGCTGCTGGAGGGTGTCCAACATGAGCTCCTCCAGGAACTGACAACAATGTGCCCCTTTCCTTTGGCCTCTCCACCCTCTGGACCTCCCAGGACCCCACATTTTTTTAGTTTAGGATTTCTTTTCAGCTCTGAATTTTTGCAGCATCCCCAGTGTTGCTCCTCTCCAAACATCAGGTGGTGACGGAGCTGCTGGAGTCCGCAGAGAACATCTGGGTCTTGCCAACCTCGGGTCAAAATCCTTGGAAGAAAAACCTATTTGGCTCTAAAGGAGAGGTTTTAAAAGGTTGGGTTTTACTCAAAGCCCTCAGTGTAGCTGTGGCTGCAGGTGATTCCTCAGGGGAGGCAGCAGCTGCTCACACCCAGTCCCTGCTGGATTGTTTTCCAACAGATCCTCGCTCAAGGTCCAACTGGCTGCAAAGATGATGAGAAAGTCTCCAGAAAACTCCTTGCAGAAGAAATTCTTCCTGTTGGGGGGATGGATGAAGAAACCACACACTAAAGCAGCTTCGAGTCAAAGGAGAAGAGGATCCTGAGGCTCTGATGGAGCGGCTGCTCTTGGAATTCCTGGATGCTGGAGAGGGGTGCAGCAGCGCCTGTGGGCAAACAGCTCTTCCTGCCTAAGCTTAGCCGGGCTAAGCTGCCTGGTTTAGCCCAAATTCCAGGAAAACCATGTGGGAACCAAATGTCCACAGTATTTGGGGAACACTGGGAACAGTAGGAAAGGGATTTTTGGCTGGAGTTGTGTCCTTCTGAGAGATGGAAGCAAAGATTAAATGAGATTTATGATCCTGGGAAGGGGGAGGAAACCCTGTCAGGTCCCATCTTCTGGAAGGTGACTGCAAATGTTACAAATTCCCTTTAAAATTTTGGCAGGACTCAAACCCCCTCCTCCACTCTTCCTATTTTCAATCGTTTTGTCAGCAACTTTCTCTCTGAAATTCTTTTTTTATCCCCCAGACCTTCCCAAAGCTCTTACTGGAGCAGGCACCCAGGCTCTGCCTGATAGATTCCTACCCAGAAAGCCATGGAGACCCTTCCCCAAATTCCCTCTGGGACAATCACCCACCCTGTGACTCCATGGCCACGCAAGTCCCACACACTTGCACAGCATAAATCCAGAAGAGGCAGAGGGACCAGGTCTGGTTTTTTATTTTCCCTGTGGACAAAATAATAATAATAAAGAAAATTTTAATTGGTACTGGTAGCAGAGAAGCAGCAGCCTTTATCATCAGTCTCGTGGTTTAATGAAATACAGAAGCAATTCCCAGTTCTCTCCCCAGTGATCCCCAGCAAACAGCTCTGTTTGGTTTCCACGGGAGCGGCCGAGGCCTCCGGGGACATCTGACATGGAAAACTTCAAGAAAACTCACGAGTGTCTTTTATAGAGTTCACTTTGGGCTGAAACAAACTGGGCTTGTGGCTGAACAGCTTCAAAGCTTCTGCTCCAAGCATGGGACACATTCCCTGTGGAAGGGTTCACACAAAGTTTGTGTTTATCCTTCCCAGGATCTTCCTAACATCCACCTCGAGATCCTGAAGTGGTGTGGCCATGGGGAGGAGGGTGAGGAGCTCAGGAAGCACCTGAGCTTTCCTCCTCAAGGAGCAGAGCAGGCACCCAGGATCCAGCAGGGAGCAGAGCCTTGTGCTGGAGTCAGAGCTGGGGAAGGCGCTGACCCATGGATGGACAGATGGACAGAAAGGCAAGAGGAGCAGCAGTGTGACCCCAAATGTTGGTGACCACCCACAAGGGGCTCCTGGGAGGGCCCAGGGGGAAGGAGCATCCCCAGCTTTTGGCTCCTCTTGGAGATAAAACCACGGGAGGTTTCTCCATGTTTCCAGCTCCTGCCACTCAAGGCACCACCAGGCCCTTCCCTACCTCACCCTGGTGACAGTTCCTTGGCCAGACCCCCACCCTGGGCACCTACGGATCCAACCTCTGCTCCCAACGTTCCCCCTGGGAATGGGGCAGGGCAGTGTTTCTCTTTAGGGATGAGCAGGGAAGGACGGGGAGCCCATCACAACAAGGCTGCTGCAGAGGTGAAAAGGGTCGGTTCAAAGAAAAATCTCACTCCCAGACCAAAAGGAAAGGTTTCAGTATATTTTAATAGTAAAATGATTCTTATTTTTTCAAGCAATGTCCCACCTGGATGAGTCTCAGCAGGATTTTTGCTTCCCGGTCCTGCTGTACCGGGGCAAAGCCTCGGAGGTCGTGGCTGTACCTGTGCAGAACAGTCCCCAAAAACTCACAGCGTGCTGCCACCACCACCAAACACCTCCCAGGCAACCACCACCACGGCACAGGACTCTGCTCAGGCTCTCGGGAGAAGAGCAGGAGTTAAAAATTAGCTTTTAATAACAGTCTGGGTTAAGATTTGGAGCAGGCTACGGAACAGAGGAGAGGCCAAGGTTTCATTTAGTAAAAAGGACTCAGGTAGCAGAACACCTTAACAGTGACTGACTGGGCAGGGAGGGGTGAGGTCAGAGCACAGCCCTCGCTGGGGTTGGGTTTGGGATGGGGAGGACAACGGGGTGACTGTAGGGGAAGCAGCTTCAGACTCGAACTCTGGCTCCAACAGAATGGATTCAGAAAAATATTGCATGAAAAGCCTCAGGGTTTTCGTTCTTTCATAGATGTATATTTACCAGTTTTCACAAAGACTGCAGGAATACGATTATAAACAATAAATTAGGACTTCATGTTGCTATCATTTGGCATAACACAATCAGGCAATTTTTTCCTTTTTTAAATATAAGGCAACACAAGCCAACACATAATTTAATCCGTCTTTAGTCAAATTGCTTAACTTTGCTAACGAGTTACCACTAAAGAACGGGTTATAGTACACTTAAAAGAATTTAAATAATGACATAAGTGTACTAACTTACGCAAGGAGTCAGAAACGTACTCTGCTAAGCTTTGAAACCTAAATATTTGTTACAGCCCAGGACTACACGTTCTAAATTAAAAAAATACAAATAAATGTTTTCTAATTTTCCCATTTACGAAAAACTTTTAAGAATCTCTAGCCAACTATGACGTCACTTCAAAACTTGTTATTTTTTTTAACTTTTTTTTTTTTTAAATTTTGTATGATGTCTTTTAAGATTTTTTTAAACCATGCTCATTAAGGAAAGTTCAAGGAGCAAATACTTAAGGCTTTGTTTTTCCAAGGGCTGTGAGGGAGGCCAGTGGATGGCAGAGGCCAGTGGGTTCACCCATACACAATGCTACTCAAACCCACACTACCAGGCGACATTCATACAGAAATATTACACTTAAAAGTTACAGTGTAGAGCAATATCTTTTTAGCCAGTGTACATAGAAAGAATCAATGCATTTATTTTTTTAAATTTTTTTTTCTTCTTCTTCTTTTTTTATTTTTTTTTTTATTTTTTAATTTCCAAACTTGATTGTGATCATTATGTTCAAGTATTAGTCTCGTTAACAGAGATGAGGAATTTTCTACTTACAACAAACTGGGCTGTTAGAGAGGAAAGGGATGTTTTGGTACACTGAGGAGAACACGATGCTGAGGTTACCCAGTCGTTAGTGTCCTACAGCCACTGACTCAGCTGGCTGCTGGAAGTGACGTGGGGAAGGAACAGAAGGAGTTAGGCACCGAGACCCTGGGAAAAAGGGATGTTATAAATAGCTTCACTAATTCCCAGGGAGAAGAACTGCTCCGTGAAATCTGCCGGGGTGTTTGGATGGAGAGGAACAGGGGACTGTCAATCCCACAGTGGCTTTGAGAGGAGCTTTGATTCAGAACCACCACCTCCCATCCCAGAGCGGGGATGGGCTGAGCTACACCTCCTCACCCTGACAGTAATTCCAACTTCCAGAGAAGTGGCTGAACCCTTTTTGGAGTTGTCAGTGGGTCTGGATTCCCTTCACGTGAGGCTGGCCAGACTCCTAGCAGCAAGGGGTTCAGACAACAGGAGCTTTGAGGCTGCTGGAAGGGCAGTGGGGAGGGGACACACGAAGAAAGGCAGCTCCATGTGGCTGCCTTCGTTCCAAACCTGCTGCTCCCCTCCTCTATACCCTGTCCAGAAAACAGAAAGTGTCAGAAAAATCTGCCAGAGACTTTTGACTTTGGACAAAGTCTAAATGACAAATGTGGGCAAGGAACAGCTGAAAAGCTTCTCCCTCTATTAAAGCCTAAATACATACCCCTAGCTGGCTCTTTTCAAAGGTAGGCTCTTTTTCAATTACACAGGCCTCTAGACAGTGCAAATGGTCAATGTTTAATGCATTAATGAAATGGGCTTTCGAGTTGAAAATAAGCCCTACTCCCTGACAAAATTCTGTTGCTCTTAATCTTGTGAGGAAATTGAGATGGAAATGGAAGCAGCTACGCTACCTCGCTCTCGCTGGAGCTGGAGAAAACCCTGCAGCAACTCAACCTCAGTCCAGCGAGGAGCTGCTCAGCAGAAGGCAAAAAAAAAAAAAAAGAAAAGGCTGCACAAAGGGGGACTCTGCAGAGGAAAACAGCTGTGGCATGAAGTAGTGTAATGAAATTCTTTGACACAAAAGGCATGTTAAATATTTGATGCATAAAGGAGAGAGATAACACGTAAGCAAAGCTTTTAAATATACAGTATGTCTTCTTCCAATGGGTACTATAATGATCACACAAGTTTGCAAGTTAAAAACGCCTTGCTTATTAATTAAAATTAAGACTAAAACCTATAATTTTTTTTTTTTTGTCTGTGAAAGTGACTGCAGCCTATCTATACCCTGGGTGTTGAATATGAAGATTTCGACTATCGGTTGGTTCAGGTGCTCGGTTCATGGGAGGCCGATGGACTTTTCCCAGCACGGCCATGCTCTGGTCTCGGAAGCAGGACTGCTGGAAGTCCCCACTTAGGTAATCCATGGTCTGCATCACATTATTCTGGCTGGATGGGCCAGCTCCAGCTCTGAAATGAGTTCCTCCTGCACAATCCAGCGGCGCTCCCGCTGGCTGTCCCCCGTGGAAAGGCATGGCGAGGTCCTGGGACCCAGAGCTGTCACTGTTGGGCGTGGGCAGAATGTTATTCCAGAGGGGCTGGAAATAGTGCCCATTGGTGTATGGCAAAGGTCCCTGCAACCCGTTCACAGGCGGAGAAGGCGTAGGCTTCTCGATGGGGGGCTTCAAGCTGAAGGACTGGCCCATGCACAGTTCTTGAGGGTAGTTGGAAGTTTTGCCAGGGAAACTCTGCCCTGCGATCTCTCTCTGAGGGTGCTTCCCTGCGAGTCCAGCAGGCCCAGCAGCATCCCCACACATTTGCTGCAGATGTGCAAGCTGATGCTGGTTCCACGCGACCGATTTGATTTCGTTCTGGTAGGCGGGTGGCACCCTGTTAATATTGACCATGGGCACATTAACAGAGGCAGGAGGAATAGCAGCAGCAGCATGGTCGACAGGGTTTACTACACAGGAAGGCATGGGTGTAGGGACATTGTGAGTAGATACCCTGGTACTTGCATTGATAAGCAGGTTGCGACTTATAGGGCTGGGGTTTGCAATCTGTCCCTCACACACTGAGGTAGTGCTAATGCCAGCTCTGGCCTGGCAGAACTGGTTAATCTGGTGCACAATGCTGCTCAGGTCCGGTGGCTGGTTCTGCTGCAGGGTGGCAGCCATAGAGAGGGGAATGGTTGAGGTAGACACGGTCACATTCGGCGGCGCGTCTGCGTCCGGCATCTTTCTGCCTCCGTGCAAACCCGGCTGCAGCAGCGGGTTCGGGGGGTGCTGCAGGGTCTGGTGTGCCATGGGCTGAGGGTGCTGCAAGCCCTGCGGCTGCTGCATGTTCTGCGGGTGCGGCAGCGCCTGCGGGATCCCCTGAGGGTGCGGTAAGCTGGGTGGCTGTGGAATACCCTGAGGGTGCTGCGGGATGCTCTGGGGGTGCGGCAAAGTCTGTGCATGCTGGAGAGCCTGCTGGCGAGCGAGCGCCTGGGGGTGGGATAAAGTGCTTGGTGCAACGTAGGGCGTGGAGGGGGGGTTCATCATCGCCTCCGGCAGCAGGCGCGCGCGCGTCCCGTCAAAGTCCTTGATGATTCCTTTCACTGGGGATTTGACTATGGCCAGCAGGCCCGTTTTGGTGGTGGCCTGAGATGGGTAGGGGCTGTACCTCTGGCCCGAAGTATCGAGTCCGTTCACAGTACGGCGTATGTGTTTCCTCTGGGGAACCTTGACGCTGTTTGGGAAGATTTTTATGGTCAGGGGATTGTTGGCGACCTTCTTAGCATAAGCATCCAATTCTGCTGGGGTAGGATACTGTGCAGATCTCATTTTCTGTGTAGTGTCCCCTGTGGAGAAAGGAAATTCGTCAGTTCTGGTAAGCAAGGGATCAATCCTAGGGCAAGACAGTCACACAACAAGGGTAGAAAATCTCCAAGGATTCAAGAGGCGAAAAAAACTTCATCCTGCCAGAACGGCGGGTCATGTAGCATATACCTCATTCCCTTTATTACCTGGTGACCAACACAAGCCCCAGTCCACCTTAAGGCAAGATCTGCCCAGGGGAGCAAAACCAAACCATGTTTTCATCAGAGTATGTTTGCAGTTGGACAAAAACAAATAACGTGTTATAAACATCAGACTGTCTCCAGCTGAAATATTCCTCATGGCTTGCAGTGGTGGGCTGGTTTTTATTCTCCTAATTGAAGATGCCTCCCCACAGCTCTTCAAGCTATTCTCAGTATTTTTACCATGGAATTCAAAATTAGAAAGTTATGAATTAAACATGAAACTCCTGTAATCCTGAGGTGGGAACCATACTGTGGTGGGCTGACCCTGGCTGGGCACCAGGTGCCCCCAAAGCTGCTCGGTCACTCCCTTCCTCAGCTGGGCAGGGAAGAAGAAACAAAGGGTCAGAATAAGGAAGGGGAGACATCACTCACCAACTACTGGACAAAACAGACCTGGGGAAATCAGTTTATTTTATCACTGATCCAATCAGAGTAGAGTAATGAGAAATAAAACCAAATCTTAAAACCCTTTCCTTCAACCCCTCCCTTCTTCCCAGGCTCGAGTTCATTCCTGACTTTCTCCACCTCCACAGCACAGGGAGATGGACACAGCTGCCTCACCATGAGCTTGGGAATCTCTGCTCGTGCCTGAAGCACATTCTCCCCCTCTTTCTGCAGCACCCTGAGGGTCTGTGCAGAGCTCTTCCTCCCACATATTCTCCCTCCTCTCTCCAGCTGCAGGTGTGCAGGTTTTCCCCCTTCTTAAAGCTGTTATTCCAGCAGTGTGTCTGTGCTGGAGCCAGCTGGCATTGGCTCCATCAGGCATGGGGGAAGTTTCTAAGGAGCTCCTGCATTTCCCACTATCAATCCCATGCCCTGCAAACCCAACACACATCAAAGCTTCGGCTCAAGCCTCCATTCACACCCCACTCCTTTCCTAGGTGCTGACATCTGAAAGCACTTGGAGTGTCTTTCTGTCCATTAGGAAGCTCTTGTCAGCCCAAGCTCGGCAAATGGAAGGAGGCTGATTATTTTATGGCCTGCAATTTATTTCTTCAGCTGACTTTTCAGGGTGGCACCTTGCTAAGGACAACATCTCCACATCACATGGCAAAATGATGTGATTACCTCACGGGATTAAAAACGTGCTGCTCCCCAGACAGAGACAAAAGGCTTCTGGAGACAGAGGTGTGGTTTCACTTCCTCTGATTTACCAGATACCTACCTGCCTCACAAGCTCCAACTGCTTCTGCAAAGAACTTCAGAAATCTAGGGAAATGCTTGTGTCTCTCTTGCCATAATATTCCAAGCAGAGAGTTGGGCTGTTTCCCACCACAGCTCTGCTGTCTAATTCCTATGGGACTCCTGCTGATTTTATAATCTTCAAATAATGGCTTGAAGCTTTGACAATCCAATTTAGCTTTTGCTTGATTTCCTCCCTCCCACCCCTCACCTTGCAAACAGTTCACTGGGAAAAAATGCCCATCCTTTTTCCTAAAATTTTCAGTATCCCTGTGCTCTCTGCTGCTGTGCTGAGAGAACAGGGAATGTGACAGCCACCCAAGAACACCCCAGCCCCATATCTGGCCCTCTGACCCAAGGAAATTTAATGCTCCAGCAAAGAGCTTGCTGCTCCCAGGCAAACAGCCCTTCCTCTTCAAAATCCACCTCTGATTCTTTTAAACAAATTGCCTCCAATTGAGTACCAGCCACTTCTCCCTTTGCATCCTGCAGCTTCCCGTTGTCACAGGTGAGGGAGAGCAGCTCTGCTCTAAGAGCTCTCACTTTCAGAAAGGAAAGGTCACAGAATGGAAAATAGAATGGATACCAAAAGAAAGGTTAATTATAGAAGAATTAAAAATATCTTTTGTGAAATAAGAAGCTTTACGAGCAGTTTGTCTTCCATCTCTAGCACACCCCGTACCACGGCGCCGGTTGTACTTGTACTCCCTGTGCTGTCCAGACACTGGCACATATCATCGCTTTCTCTTAATCAAAGGAAATATTAACCCAAACATCCTCTCTGTGCACATCCCTGTACCTGTCTCTGCAGGCAGGTGGTTTTTATCTGCCCTTTTGAGCGAGCTGCTGTGCTCCTAACGCAGAGGAGAGCCTCCGAATGGCATTTGCCAGTGTTACCCTGCCTCAAAAGCCAAGGCCTTCATGAACTCCCAACCTTTATTTTTAGCCTTGCCCATGCTCATTAAGGTCTGTTTCTTCCCCAAGACATGACCCTGGTAACCCCCTATGAACCACAGAAGAACCAAGGACAAAGGACCCCGTACCTGCCTGTGTTATAGTTTATGTTATGCTTGCAGACGTTGTCACATTTTATTTTCAGATGAAAATTTAAGCAGCTGCTTTAAGACACTTTTCCCATCAAAATTTCACAGCCTGGTTAACATTTCTACAGTCAAATCAGCAAATTAGGTGGTAAATATAAACATTAATACTCTCTTATCCAATCATCTGATTTTTTGTTACACAGAAGTTCCAGGATGAAGCTGAAACATAGATGTTTGAACAGACTGCAGCCATCAGTCAGACACACCTCTGCTCCCAAACCTGGAAGAACTCCTTTCTCTGAGAGAAAATAACCCCTCAGTTAAATTTCAATGACACCCCAGCACCAAGTCTGGCATTCTACCAAAGGCAAAGCATCTTTTAAATCCCTTGGATGGGATCTTCTGAACTCAACCACCATTCCAAACAGCACCTGGTTTATGTACAGGTAGGATGATGCTCCTTTTACTCCAGGCTAACTCAGTCATGTTACTCAGGCCTGAAGGTGATGTATTTTTGAGTGCCCCAATGTGCTTTGCTGGTAGTTCCATAGGCAAAACTCCATGACTGTAATAATTAAGGCAGTAAAATATTAGGAGAAAGGCATTACACAGTGAGCAAGAGTCTGAATATCCCATACAAATATCCTACAAACCAATAAAGAACAATTAGTTCTGGTAGCTAAGTGAATGGAAAACCTGCTAAAATAGCCTGAAAGAAAATGCTGGTATTGGAGTATCATCATTTGTGTGCAAGAGCAAGAATTCCAGATCAGGCCATAATAAAATGATGAGGCAATGGCAGAGGAAGAAGCTTCATTAGGAAAACAAAGAGATGAGCTCCAGGAAGCTCCCTAATGGTGAATGCAAGGCAGAATACTTTCAATAAACAGTAATTATTTCATGTTTATTATAAGGCAAAGCTGTGCATATGAGCAATTACCCCAATAAATTGGTGAGCTGCAAGTTCACAACTGCTGCTAATCCCGTGGCAACCGATTCCTCTGGTCACACTCCTGGTCTCACCACTGGAGCTATTTTTGTCATGGAATGAGACAGATCTCCCTGCCTCACCTCAGCACTAATGGAACATCTTTTAAGTGCTTTTCACATGAAGACTTTAAAACCCACTGCTTTTAAAAGCTGCCTATGGTTAAATTTTCATTATCATTAAACAAAATACAAACAGGCCTTCAGGATTGCTACCCTAATGAGAGCTCCTGCACTGGGACCAGCCAGAACCAGCTGGGTCCACCTTCTGCATAAAAACCTCGATTTCAGCAGTTTCTCTAAAGCCTTTACAGAAAGATCCCTCCCAAAAAGACTCAGTTTAGCCAATGACCCCCTGTTCAGTCCAATCTGCTCTTCTCTGATGTCCCATCCCAACAAAATACTTCCTTTCACTTGATTTTGCACCATTGCCACAAAAAAAAGACCATTTTTTCTCCCAGAAGGTCTGACACTGCTGCTACATTCAACAGCAGCTGCAGACACAACCTGAACAATCTTGCCTCAAATACCCCAATTGACCAGTCAGTTTACACTGGAGACACTGGGAGGAAGAAGAGAATATCAATACTGGGCCAGTGAGAAATCTCCTGTGTGGAAAAGGATGAATTCCAGGGTTAGCCTGAACTCAGGATGGAATTCAACAAAAAACACTGATACTGAAAGTCCTGCAGTCATCAGTTTCTGAAGGAAAAAAAATGTACATATTAATCTACCAAACTCCTGCACAAACCACCTTCAAGAACAAGCCTCTTATTAGAGAGTAAATATGGGGGAAAAAAAGGTAATCAATCTAATGTGGATTTTTAAGCACTAATAAAAAGTCTGATCCAGAAAACTACACTTAAAAATTATTAATACAAACATTGTAAGTCTGAAGAAAGGCAATCCTGTGGAGTTCTGTGCCTTTTATAAAAGGAACAGCACTCTTATTACAGCCTGCTTCCACCTCCCATCAAAAGTCACAAGTCACTGTTCATTAAAAAATGCTCATTAACTCAGCTCTGCCCTGGTCAGGGGCTGGGCTACTCATGCATCTCCTGCACAAGAGAAATGCACCAATTAATCCTGCCCACATCTGCAGTGGGGCTGAGCAAGGTCTGTACCAGCAGCCTCATCTCCCATATAAATCAGAACAAACCCAACAGCTGAGCATCATCACTGCCAGCCCGTGCCTGCCAGCTACTTTATGTCCTAAATTCTTTGAAATGCAGTTCCCAAAGCTCTTCAGTGAGCAGGACACAGCAATGCTTTCAGCACATGGATCAGCAGATCTCTGAGAAACAGCATCAGGTACCATCAGGTGAGGAAAACTGCCCAGCACACCAGCGTGTTGCCTTGTAAAGCTGTAATTAGCAAATACCTGATTTATGCACAGCTGCCCTCACATGAACCTCAACATTTTGCTTTCAGAACTAAGCCTTGACAAAGAAATCTCACGCAATGCAGGGACCTGGGCACGTCCTCACCCCACAGGCTGTCAGCAATGCTCACACTGGAAATAGGAAAGAGAAATGAGGGGATGCCTTGTTTGATGCCATCACCAGTCCAGACTTTTACTGCTGCTGAATGTCACCACAAATACCAAGCCCAGGGAGTCAGCAGAAGTGCTGTGGGGGAACTCAGGTGTGTATGTGAACGGTGTCAGTCACTTCTAGCAGAACCAGAACCCTGAGCAGGACACCTTTAAGTGCAAAATTATCTTCCCCATTTATCTTCTGTAGCATCAAAGCCTCACTAGTTGATGAATTTAATTACATGTGGACTGTAAATCCCTTGGGTTTAAAAAGCAATGAGTGCATCAGCAAACTGAGATCTCCCAATGCACATTTCAAACACAAGAGAGAGGTCACAGCCCTAAGAACCAAGTACACAGACCTTACATAGAAACCTTGGCATTTCTGAAATTTCAGCTGAACAATCAATGTGCTACTTCACCGATAAAGAGGAGAGGCTGGGCAAGAGTTAAAAAAAACCCTAGTAAGTAAAGTTACATTCTCAAGCACAAGTTGTTCTTAAAAATACCAGTACAACTATGAAAAAAATGGCTGAAGTTATCAAAAAAGAATTATCAGAGCACTCTGCAGACATATTTTCAGAGGCACCAAAGAGACATCAGACAGAAGATAGAAACTTTGAACTTTAGTAATTTGGGCTAGCTCACTAATATTTGCAGTATAAGCCCCAGGTATGTAGAGCAAGAGCTGCTGACCTCAAAAGGTTTGCATTAAACTGATCCAACTTTTATTGGTGTCTACGAGTAACTGCACGAAGGGAAGCGAAAGAGACTGAGGAAAAAGTTGTGCTGAGAAGCAAATCACCTGGCACACTTTTAGCACAGAACCTTTTCAGCAGAGAGAATCTCACAGGAACCTCACTTGCTGCATCCTGCTGTGGTTAAAATTAACCTCTGCAGAGCCAGGAACACAGGAGAGCTTGCTGCACACATGTGAACCTCCACAGCCACCTCTCAGAGCCATTTCTGACAGATGCCTTGAAGGCGCAACAAAAGAAAGACTCTACATTAAACAGTTTTTTCCACTGTATCCTAAATGTTTATGTCACAGCGGTACCAGAGCCAGATTTAACAGTTAACCACATCCTGCAGACAAAACATCACTCACATTTCTGAAGTCCAGTGTTCATCTGCGTGTAAGAAAGAAGCTGAAAGGAGAGGTCGCCTGGTCCTGGCAGACAGGCCAGCATGGCAGACAGGCACTAACACAACATGGGGCATTCACTCCTCTGCACACTGCAACAACAGAGAGACAATTCAAAGTTATAATACAAGGAGGAACAGAGAAAAGAAAGAGGCAAAGAGCCATCCCTGGGTGAAGGCCTGACCAAGCACAGATGCACAACCACTGCTCCAGTCCCGGCTGCATCTCCTAACGGCAACGGAAACACTTCAAGAACTGGGTCATCTGCAGGGTTAAAACCAAAATAGCTGCCTCGCTTCACACACAGAGAACAATCCATAACTCTGTCCTCACATTTCAAAGGTGGTTGTTATGAATGGTAAAGAAACCACCATTGCTCATTTCACTATGCTGAAATGCACTGGTATCCACCAAGTCAACTTCTCTGGAGAAACCCTGTCAACTGCTCTTTTGCATTTAACAAAAAGGCATGGCATGCATAAATTGAAGGCAAAGTATGCAGCACTCTGCCTCGTGGCAAGATTAAGCTGCATGCTACAGCTTGTAATTTCTGTGGTCCATTAGGCTGAAAGATGAACGGCTACAACTTCCTTCATTTCAGCAGACTCGCTAACCCAGGCTGCTCTGGGGCAGACAGCAGCAAGATGTGCACAAAGCAGCTGCAGAGGTGCCACCATCCTCTTCTGTTTGGTCCAGCATTTAGGAAATCAAACCTCGAAATTGAGCACTAAAGCTCTTTGTGTACAAACACTGCACAACTCCCATCAAATCCCATCATTGCTGTGCAAAGAGGGATCCCAGCAACAAGGCTAACTGGGGCTCAAAGTGTCCAATGTTACAAGAATTATAGAGATTTAAGTTGGAACAATATCTCTAGAGGCTATCTGGTGCAAGCCCCTGCTCAAATCCTCCCAGCTGCAGCACTTTAGAAAGTTCTGGGAGACAGGGTGACAGAATCAAGCTGGAGAAATAGGTAATTTTTTTCTCCTTGTCCAGATGTCCACAAGCATCAGTGCTGCTATACAGGGCAAAACACCCAAGGAGCAGCTAGAAAGGCTTTGGGACTTGTTATATGACCTCCAAAACATGGGAAGAGTTGAAGGATTCAAGATTTGTAAGCTGATTTCGTTACAGCCAATAATTCACAAACCCCAATTAAATCAACTGGGGAGGCATTCAAAGATCAAAGGGGGGAAGGAGAAAGCTCCAGCCCAGACATGAGAAGCCACATCCGCCAAAACCTCTCAGAGGCCACTTCTGAAAGAGTCTCACTGCTGAGGTGGCACAAACACCATGACAGCGATGTGACACCGTCAGCACCACCACCTTCATGCTCCAGAAACCTCCAATACAGATTTCTGCAGGGACCTTTTAAAGACTTGAATGTGAAACCTCACCTCAGACCACCAGCACAGGTCAGACTGCCCATGGAATGCTGGCACCAACGGAGTGAACGGCGTGGACTCGAAGCTTTCCTGCAGCACAGCAATTACTCACTGTGTACAGCTCATTAGCTCCATGTTTATGCATCTCCTCAGCTCAACACGCAAAGGTTGATTAAACCAACGGCCAAGAAATCTCATACAAATATTAATTTATGAGAGCTTCCGCATCTTTGCTGAGTGAGTGCTCTCCAAAGCTGACCGAGTGTGGCTGAGTGAGCCTGCTGGGTGCCACTGTCACTGACAAAAGTAGTTCTGGGCACTGAATGCCAGCCTGACAACTCCAGGCTGTTGCCCATTCACCCTTCCCACAGAGAGTAACACAGACCTGGTGCCGTGAGAAACACACACACCACCTCAGCAAGGTGCAGGGCTGACAGCACAACAGAGAGCACGTTTGTATCACTCTCTATTTCATTCCTAGGAGACAGCAACAACCAGCACTGCTAAAAGTCCAAGATACGAAAACAAACCTAAACCTGGATTTTCGTCTGATTCTCTGAAGGAGATGGAATTCTCAGTCTTTCAGAAATGATGACTGAAGACCTGTCACATCCACAACATCAAGGAATTGCCTGAGGAACTGAAAAGTTGCTCGACCTTTATAGACGATTCAGTCGTGACTATGGGTACACAACATGCAGTGAAACTTTGCAAACAGCCTGTGGGGAGCAGTTCCTCGTCCCAAATCATGCCCACCAAGACCAGAAAGACAAAACAAGAATGCAGCTCCTTTTAATCAGAAGACAAAACCACTGTGAGTTGTCAGAGCTTTACCTGAGTAAGCAACAGAAACACCCACAGTCAGCAAGAAAAAAATAATAATTGTATTTTCCTTTTTTCCTCATTTCATCAACTTCAGAAGGCTGGCACAAACAAGACCTATTTCTCAGTGAAAAGCAGACAAACAAAATTAAGAGCCTTCACTGTAGACAGAAAAACAGATCACACTATTCCCATATTCACCTGAGCATCCACCTTTTACTCCAACAATGTTTGACGCCAGCCCGGGATTCACTTCCCTTGCCTGCAGGCCCGAAGGAGGTCGGTGTCTAAAACATTATTTAATTGATGGCAAGTTTGTGAGCAGCCCTGCAAGAGCCCAGCCATGCTCTGACTGAGGGAGCAGCGTTTCTGGCTGCAAGATGCAGGGAGGGTTTGCTCACCTGCTCCATCATTAACGCTCATTAGAGCCTGAACTGTGACGCTCTCAGAAAGCCTCTCGCTGAAGTGTCCCAGCGAGGTGCACACAGCAATAAACAGGATAATGGCACATTAGGAGAGAGAACAAGTGATTAGGAGTGGTCACAGCATTCACCTCGGAATAGCCAGGCTGCTGCCACATGACAGCAGTGCTTCCTTGAAGGTCAAAACATGTATTTACAGAAGCTTTAGCTCCAATATGGAGAGCAATGTTTTAGAGGGAGCTATAAAGGCAAGTTGTTCCCGCAGGCAGATAATCGTTTTAGGTAATGCCAAAGGTTCATAAAAGACTGGGACAGCAATAATAATTTTAAAGGAAATACTGGACTTAGAAAAAAATCTGAAGTGGAAGCCTAAAATTGCTCTTTTAGTTTGATTTGCAGTAACCAAATTGATGACATCTAGGTCACTGCTGAGCATAAGAAAAAGAAATTCAGACTTGTATAGAAGTGCTGACCATAACTCCATTGCTGAATTTCTTATTATAATTAAAATCCGCTTCAGTTTTTGTTCTCTATGAAATCAATACCAATTTTCAAAATCAAGACCTTGGTATTTGAAAACAAATGCATTTGAAATATCTTGACAAGCATCCCACTCATTTTTTCTAGTTAGAAATTAATTAACGTTTATTCCCTTTGAGATATTCAGCACCTGACTACAACTTCCTGACCTGACTGTTCCTCAGCATGAGCTGGCTTGGACAACTCTACTAAAACAAACTGAAATCCCTGGCATGGGCTGTATTTGGGATTGAGGTGAGCACTACTGGCCATCACAGGACTGGCAGCTGTGCCCATCAGCCCTTCCTGCTTGGAATTAGTGCAGAGCAGGAGATGAACTGAACTTGGCACATCAAGACTTCTCAGCCAGCAGTTTTGGCTCCATGGTGGTGACCTGTGTGGGCACCAGCACCTGCAAAGCTCCAGCCCCTCCGAGGATGAATGGTGTGCTGCTGGGGGAACTGGAATGGAGGGGGTTTTGCTCTGTACCAGGGTCAGTCACGCTGTCATCTAAACCAGCCAGCTGCAAACTGGAGAGAGATCTGACCAGTAGGCTGTGGCACCCAGCCATGGAGGGCTGTGAGCTGTGAAAACCTCAGTTTTTAAACTGCATTTTAAACAGATTCGGGACGCTGCCAAATGCAGCACAACGAGCCCTGTCTTGAAAAAATATATATAAAAAAAGATAAAGCATATTTCTAGAGGAAAACAATCATTAGATTGGAATAAATAAATAAATACCGGTCTTTGAAGTGATTTTAATCTAATCTGGCTGCGGGATATAATCTTAACAGCACACGTACTGCAGGATGCTCCACAAAATAGCAGGTTTAGACATGTGAACAGATTTTTTTCTCCTAAGATTTATTAATAATTAAATCAAAGCATGTTAAGCTTAAGAGGGATTTGCTGTGCTTGAGATTTGGGGGTAATTGGCACATCCTCACAACGATGACTACGTTCAGCCTTACCTGCACATCAGGATGTTCTCTGGTGCAAGCAGCAGTGTCCCCTGTCACCACAAGGCTCACCAGGATGGAAGAACCCACATCCACCCACTGCCCAGGGACAGCCCTGCAGAGCTAGGAATCCGTTCTAGTAGAACTTACCACAATATTGCCTTCCTTGACTTATAAATGGATCATTTTCTGAATTATATTAGACCTTTAGCATTTACTGCCTCTGTGCTTCTCAGACCAGGGGGTACTTTCACAACCTAGAGTAAAACCTAGGTGTAAAGCAACCACTAGGAAATTTCTAACACAGCTTTATCATCACATAAATGGGACCACATATACAGTTATTGCCAAGTTTTTAGATACAGGGTGAGAACACAAAGGAAACGACTCCCCACAAACCACCCCAGGGAAGTGAAACATGGGAAACAGAGCTGGTTTAGAGGAAAGCAAGCTGGTGAAGTCTAAAGTTAGGTTCCTGAAAGTAAACACGCATGTTTGAAATTCCACGATTAACAGCGGGCTTGTTCACAAACCCCGAGGCCAGGAGGAAGCGGGAGCATCCACCCACACACAAAAGAAAAAAACCTCCAAACTATTCCAAGTTTCCAGCACCCTGGGGTCCCGAAAGCCTCTCTGTGAGGGTTGTTAAAGGCTTGTGGCTGCTTTGCTTTGCTTCTCCTCTGCTCTTTAGGCACAAGGTAGTTCCATGAAGTTCCGCATCCACCACGAAGTTCCAGAGCCACCGGCGGGATTTGCAGCAACCCCCCGAGCGCACACGGCACATGCCAAGTTCAGAACACATAAATGCTGCAGGCAACAACAAAAACTAACTGGGGCTGTGAAGTTTCTTTGGTACAAATGTCTGCAAGAGCTTGCCAGGAAACATAATTGAATTCGGGCCAATTTTCATGCTCCGAGGGAAACTCAGTGTCTCATTTACCCCCCGGCAGGCTGCTCAACACCAAGCAGAATAATTCCTTTTCCCTCTCCCAAAGTAACCTAAAATGTAGGGGTTTCAAAGACTTGCTCATGTCAAGGGCAGACATTGAACCCTCCTGCCAACCTCAGCATTCAACACAACTCCTTCCAGGCAGCCATGCTTTGCTTGACAGTGTCTAGACCCATCCTGCAGGCTTCCTGCCTTTTTCCAGATCTAAAATTCCCCTTTATCCTTGGACACTTACCAGAATGGCCCTTTCCCAGGGCTGCTGAAGAGCCAGAGATAAATCTTAGTGTTTCCTGGAAGAAAATTACCAAACTAGCACTGTATTCATCACCGGCTGGTATCACATCCTCTTAATGCTTTATAAATGGAAAACTGCAAAACAGTGGGCAGAGAAGTTGCCCTCTGAAATGGCGATAAATCACAATAGCACCGAGTGGACTTGGAAATAAATAAATAGGAAACTGAACAATAGAAAGTCGCCTTTTGTAGCACAGGGAGTGCACTGTCAGCACCTGCCAGCACAGGACCTTTGGCTTTCTGGATTCATGTGGACCTTTTGTGGAGCCCTTGCAACAGTTTCGATCAAAATCAATTTTTGCTTCTTGCCATTTAATTAACTATGATTTCATTTGTAAACCACGTCACCTTTTAGGCTGACCTCCATTTATAATGTTACTCAGGCAACAAAATTAGTTTGGTGGGGAAGGCAGGGAGAATTTAAATGCTGCCACAGCACAGCTCTGCTGAGCTGGGATGGCAACGCCCAACAGGGAAGAAACGGAAGCAGCTTTGGGATAACAGCACTTAAATGGAATATTGCTCATATCACACTCTTCATGCCCGAGGGCTATCACTGAAGGCTTCTAGGTGAGCAATTTGGAACAGGATGCAGTGCACTAAAAAAAGCCAAGGAGGAGGCTCTCAGCTTCAGGTATTGCCACGTGTGACATCAGCTCCATCAAATTCACTCCTTGGATAAAGCAGCAGCCAGCTCAAGGTTATGATCTTAGAGTTTAAAAAGCCTTTTTTTAGGTCTGTCCCAAGAGATTATTTTAAAACACAGTACAACGCATCTGCCGAGGAGTAGAACAGTTGGCTTTAATTGTAAGATGGATTTTTACATAGCTTCTGACCTTTCATCTAATTGAGGCCTGGAGAAGAAAAAAAAGAGGAAAAGCTACACGTCACTTCAGTTATTAAAATCCATCAAGCTCAGACTTTAGCCTTGGGATAACCACAGCCAAAAAATTGACTTGCAAGTAATTATCACTGCTATCTGCAATAAAAGTTAATTGGACATAATTGAACTAAAGCCCTAATCTGAATGAAGCTGTTGCTGGCAAGAAGCCTGCTCCTGCCTGCACTCTGCAAATGGAACTGCTAGCAGGAAAATGGACAAACACGAGGCTGCTTTACAGTCTGCCCACTGCAAATCAGAGCAGTTCTGCAAACAGCTCGTTAGCTGGGCCAAGATAAAGCCATTATGAGGGCCCGTCCTCACCAAACACACCCTTCAACTACACCCAAACAGGGCGACAGAGCTGAGTTTCAAAAAACAAGTTTCAGCTTTATTGACCTCTTAATTACAGGCACTGAAACATAAGATTCACGTCACCAGACGCCGGTTTTATCAGTCCCCAAATGCTGTCAATACCAGTACAAATAATGTACTTTTGGAGCACGCAAAGATACCGACTCAAAAGGTTTTCAGTGCTGATAATTTACCACCTTCATGCAGTTCAATAGCCTTTCCTGTTGTAGGACCAGCTTCTTTCATCTCTGCAGCAGAGCAGACAATTAGCTGCTTTCTGTGCTCAGCCCATGCAGGTGGCTGGGGGAAGGGAGCGTTCAACTCAATTCCTGCTGATTCGTCCATTTATATTTTGCATTTTTGTTAACTAACAGACCAGAAAGCGGTCGTCAAACCCCATGCTACTTTAGAACTTCTTTACAATTTTAATTATTAACACTCTGTCCTTCACCAAAGCATATCAAAGCACTTAACAAACATTACCGAAGCCACATAACCACTCTGACACAGGCAAAAATTGCACACGGCTCCTTTTACAGCTGGCTTTAGGTTTTTTGACCATATTTATGTTAGAGCAGTGCTCTCCTGATGATGGACTAGTCTATGACAGGAGAGATGGAGGGAAGTATCTGGCTCACCACAGATTCCTGACATAATTTTGGATGAAGCATTTAATCACCTGAAGCCACGGTCACTCTTTGTTTAAAGGACAGCAGTGGGTGACAGTTTTCTACCACTGAAGACTGTGAAGACAAATGAAACTGCAGAGCACTTAACACCACCTTGACTTCTCACATCAGGCTTACAAGGTCACGGTCTGGGCAGTCTCCTGGGGACAAATGGACACAGATCACCTTTCCCTGTCCTGAGCACCACTTGCTCCCTGCTCCTCTGCCTCCTCACAGCTCAGAACAGAACTCGGCTCAAGAAAGCTGCAACGAAGAACCAGTGACATCAATTCCCTTTCATGACCCAAATCAGTGGCTTACTTTACTTTGCTCAAAGCCCTCACCTCTTTTTAAGAGTATTTTTAGATTTAACTCTGTATTCTGCAACGTGGCAGGAGCTGACAGACAACACAAGCGTAAAGTAGGTCTTCCCAGGTGTTGCAGGCCACTCCTAAAGTGAAGGAAAGATGTAGAAAAGACAAGTCAGGACTATTGTAGGGCCTGGCCAAAGCTTCAAAGGAGGATTTCTGGCTGTGCTTGAAACACAAATACTAGTGGTCAGTTGTGAGACAGATGAGATACTACTTTTACCATGGGAACATACGCAAGAAATGGAAAATCGACCTGCCTGAAGTCAAAAGCAATTTGAATAACTTTGTATCTGCCTCCTCTCAATTTTCACTACACTAAAACACCTTGACCTTTAATTAATTGTCTTTCTCCTTTTATATGGTAACTTCCAACTTCAACATTTTCACGCTGTACTGGTGGGAAACAGGGATGAAGACACAGCCTGGCATGTATCCTAGGTATGTTCCACATGGCTCCATGGAAATTTGGGGGAGGGAGAAAAGGATGCTACAGTTGAACCACAGCAGCCAAGAGCACAGACAGGTAAACACAGCATTGTCATCAAAATATTGAGCCCAGGATAACAGGCTGCCATTTTTATTTTCAAAATGCAAACCAGACTCCCCACCCAGCACTGTAACATTCACAAAAGATCCCATTTTTCTCGACAAGATACTGTCAGGCACAAACAAACAGTCCAAAGCACCCATTATCCTTGGGGCAAACTAAACCCAACTTCTTCCTACATGCTCAAGCAGCATTTCCAACATCACAGCAGCCCTGAAATATGGAACAAGACTTACAGACACGAGTGTGCCTTTTCTCATGTGAACACGAGGGAAAATTAGAGTTAGTTGAGATGACTTCCATCCAAAGGAAACCCAGAACAGCCCAGCCTCTACCAAACTACAGGATACTGCTCACACATAGCCCAGTGGAGGTACCATGCATTCCCACCAACAGACATTCTCCATCCTTTATGCAACTTCCTTCTGCCTTCCAGTGATAAGAAACCAAAATACACACTGACCCTTTTCCCATAGGGGATAGCCTGCAGTTATAACCTCAACATCCTCAGCAGGAACAGGATTATGGGCAGCTTTCCTATGTGTTCCATGTGTGGGAGAAGCACGAGGTTGTAATTCTGGGCTTTACTTCACCACACAGGACATGCAAGAATTGTGAGCTTCCTCATGCCACTTGTGGGCAGAATTCCTCCCTCTCAGCTTTCCTGCTTTCCCAGATCTGAAAAGGAAGTTTTTCTTAGGTACAGCAAACGGCTGCCTAGGCAAAGGGGAAAGGACACATGAAACAGTTCCCTCTCCTATGGCTGCCTCACAAAGATCACCATTTTCATTATCTCCTCTCACTCCACACTTACTCTGTGAAAGCCCTGAATTAAAGTCTTAATCATGACTTACAGAAATCCTTGTGGCTGCAAATGACAGAAGGAAGACAGTTTTTCCTTCTAAAATACCGTTAGAAGTTAGGGATTACGACAGTTCCTGGGTAGGAAAGCAGCTATCTTCCCCTGTTTATTACAAGCTGATTATTAAAAAAAAATAAAAATTCAGAGCTAACTTTGAACAAATTTTACCTCTATTTAACAGACAAACAACAGAGCAGGCATTTGTTAGCTATTGAAACAAGTGTTTTGAATCCTGTTTTAAAAATAGATTCACTTGAAAATGAGAAATATTTGCAAATAAGATGAGGCAGAATGCATTATACTTCATACAAAACAAAACTCGAACTTGTATATAAAGGAATAAAAATAGGAAGTGACTCATTTTCGGACCAGGTGTGCTGGTGGTATGTGAACACACGCTCACAGGGAGGATGGATTTTGGTTTGCATTGGTCATGCATGTGAACCATTTTGACCTGTACAATCACACTGACAGTTTGCTTTAGTATTTATCTCTCTGGACACTGAATGAATTATGGTCCCACACGTGGTGAAATTTTAACAGCCCATTAACAAAGCCAGCTGTGAAAAATACATTTTTAAGATCCAAAACTGGAGATCTCTGTCTGATTGTGCACAGTGACAGAGCTTCCTGCTGGACCATGGACACATCAGCTCTTGGATACACATTTTATCATTTGTAAGGGCAAGATAAGACCTCTTTCTGTAGCTGGAGATACCGTGCAGCCAGCTGCAAAGATGAAAAGCATTTTAAGAACCTCAAACAGAAGCTGCAACACACGTATAAAACACCCACCAGCAGAAAATGGAAGCCATCAGGTGAATATCAAAGAGCTGCACCAGACACTTGGGATGGTGTTTTTCTGTCAACCTTCACGACGAGGTGCTGGTGTCCCGCTGGCTTGTCCTGACACAGACCTAATATCCTTATCAATCTCCCAGGAAATTCAAAGGCCACCTCGTAACAACTCAATAGAAGAAAGGACAAGGAATGCATCAGTTGTGAGCTACTGTAAAAAGTCGCTGCTGCTCTCAGGGCTTTCCTGAGAAGCATGAAAAACGGCCACTTGCACAGCTGACAGTTCAAAACAGCCACAGAGAAAGCAACACGAGTGTGCAAGGTGCCTTCAAAGCCTCTGCACACCACAAGCACCAGAGGTTTTTCTCTGAAGACCTGATAAAACACTTCAGCACCATCTCACCTGACTCCTTCAGCAGCTGCCACCACACCACCTTTACCCAAAGTTTATATTCACAAGCGATTTCTTTTTTCTCAGAAAGTTTTACTGACTACAGGTGAGCAAGATGTTTTTGTTTGCTTCTGCACATCTTTCTTCCTCTGTGCTTGCGTTTTCCTTTTTTAAAAAACCCCAACACACAGAGCAATAAATAAACGGTACGGGCAGGACACAGAGAGAGTTGAAACTGAACCAAAGGCAGGGAGATCCCTTTGCATGGCAAACACAACGTGGTGTGAGGGAGAAGAGAACAAACACTGCTGCTGCAGCCTGTACCTCAACAGCAGACAGAGCACAAAGCTGCCTGCACGAAGGTGAGCTCCTGGTAACCCATCTCCAACAGTCCTGACCTCCCCTGTGCAGCTCCCACTAAAAGTATCCCAAGGTTTTAATTTCCAATTTGTCTTTCCAGCCACGGAATTGCTACAGTCAACAAATTCAAAAAGGTAAATTTTTCTACCTTCAATTAACTGCATTAGTAGTGTTTATAACTACGTGATTGATAAATGCTCTACAGAAGCCGTAATTAATGTATTTTTTCCTTGGAACACACACCGAACCCCTTGGCGCTCAGACACTTAATGAAAAGCAATTTATCAACTTGCTTTGAACAGCTGAATCTGACTCCTTAATGCAGAGAAGTAACACACTTGGCTTTAAGCACCAGCACTCTGAGAAAGAACGCGCGCCGCGACATTCCGAATGCCATCAGACACGGCTGGGATTTTGATCGGGATGACAGCGACCAGAGAGCTCATCTCCCTGGGTATGATTCAGTCTGGCTTAACTGGGATCCTCTCCTCCTGGGATGCAGTGGAGCAGGAGATTTATGCAGATGTGATTTTGCAGGATGGGGGGGTCGGGAGCGCCTCTTTGGGACACGGGACAAAGTTCCAAATTCTCCCATGCCTGGCACGCGCGTGTCGGGAAGCAGCAGCAGCAGCACTGAGTATTTCAGCCTGGACATGTGTTCAGCTGCTCACAAAGCAGACAAAAATAAAGTGCTTACAGAGTGTTTGAATGCTAATTTCTCAAATTGAGCATTGCTTTGTATAGTTGACATGTGAAAAAAAAAAAAAAAAGAGAAGGGAAAAAGAGGCATTTAGGAGGAAAAGTTTGACATCACAGAGTATTTTATGTAGGTATTAACTAACCTTCAAAGGCTGAAATCTAAACTCCCATTTCTGGGAGTGCAGGCTAGAGATTTCCAGTACATGAACTGGTCTGTACTCCATGTGGCAGACTGAACGTAAGGCTTACATATTTCCATTGCACATGTAAGTCTGTTTCCCATTCCTGCAGGGTCCTGCTCTCTTCCATTTGTCTTTTGATGCAGATAAAAGCTAATGCAGATTGCAACTGCTGATGCAGAGAAAGGCGCAAGACACAGCGAGCCTTTGGACTAAGGAAAAAAGGGACTCAGGTCCAGACTGCTCGAACACGTCAAGAGATTGTCTTTGAAACTATAAAACTAGAAATGAAAGCGCTGCGTTTTTATTTGATTTGATCAAAGAGACTAGAAAGGAAGGGGGGAAAAAATCACATCTTATAGATGCAGGGTAGCATTTAACTACTTCACACACGATGTGGGACCAGCTGATCCCATACAGATATGAATTTGGAGAAAAAACATACAGGTAAAGTCACTCCAGCTCTGCAGACACTGCCTGCACAGATCACCGCTTCAGGGTCTGCAAAGAGCAACAGGAACCTGTTTCAAAGCCACAAAGGCACTGGAAGCTCATGCCCAGCCCTCGCCATGGGCACAGGTTTCCAGTCTCCAGTGAAGAGTAGAGCAGTGAGCTCCTGTCAAATCACAGCAAACTGACTCTGAATGTAACATTACTTGAATAAATCACTGATTACTCCCTGTTCCCGTGCCCTGACTGTGGGATAGCAGCACACTGTGGCAATCTTCCCAAGGAGGGCTTTGGACTGCAAGCTGCAAAGGGACAAGACCAAAATTCTTGAATGGAGCATCTGCTCTAGCACGTGTTTGGCACCAGGAGAATGAGGCTCTGCAGAAGTACAAATGGCACTACAGGTAGCAGCTTTGCTGGTCCCAAATTGCAGCATGGAAAGAATAGATACCTATCGCTGCCACATTCCCTAAGAGAACAGATTTTAAGTAACTGCTCATGGAAATTTCTAACTGCAGAAGGGGAACCATTTAGATTGCCTCTGGCTGAAACCATCTAGGTCTTTGCCTTTCACAAAAAATTAAGCAGAAGTCATTTTAACGAGGCAGGCAGACAACAGTCTTGAACAGGAGATCAAAAAGCTCTCCAGATGTTTATTTTAAATGAAATTCAGAAGCCAGTATAAACCAGATTTTAAACACTGAATAATCCTTACCGTAATTTGCATGAGAAAAACAGGCAAAAGGTTCCATCCTACTGCTCTGAAACTCTCCAGGAATATGCAGGGCTGGATTTTGTTCCTAGACTCTTCAGATAAGAATCTGAAATATGAACAGCCCCACACTGCAATCTGATGGCTGTTAAGAATGTTTTTCCCCTGTGCTGTACACTCAGATGCTCAACACATACACACAAGGGCATCCCACGTGAAGGAAGACTCCGACCTTCCTCACCAAAACTGTGCAAAATTATGGATTGAGAAGCATCTAAAAATGTCAGTCCTAAATCTTAAACTTCTTGTCCTCTTGCTGCTTTCACCGAATGCCTCCTGATTGTGCAAAAGCAGAATATTCAGGCGTCAACCTAAGTAGTTTGGGTGTTACGCTGACAATGTCTCTGGAGAGGGGAAGAGAAGAGAGGACAGATTTCCAATAGCTCAGACACTTCCCTGGAAGCAAAGCTGCTACACAGCAAAGGAGATAAATAAAGAGGGAAAGTAACATGCCAGAGAACTTTCACCAAGGTCATATCAGGATGCTGAACGCTCCCCATCTGCAGGGGAAGATTTAGATGCCTGTTCCACCACACATATCCACTCCCCTGCTGGCAACAACAGCCCTCATTAACCAAACCGGTTCTAACCATGAAAGAAAGGACATTGGGAAGATGATATTAGCTAACAAATGCAAAAGGAAAACCCAATGGAGGCAGTGCTGGATGGGTGCCTTCTGCAGCAAAATACAGCCCCATGGCATGTGCAGAGAGCCCCTGCACAAACTGGGAATAGGCAACACAGGCTATCCCAGCCAAAAGGATGGACAATTCTGCTCTGGTCAATGCTAACAGCTCCTGGCTTGCAGCAGAGAGGAGATTCCGTACCCATTCACCCACAACAGAACAGGGATCCCAACAGGAACAGGAGCTTTTAGGACTTTGCTGTTGCACAGGGTAACCTACAGGTTGCAGTTCCTTTGCATTCGGGGCTGTGGGCATGTGGCAGAACCCTGCAGTCAGACCCTACCACGAAAAAACAGCCCTACCCCCCCCAAATATTGTATCAGTTACTGCTGTGCCCTTAACAAGAGTGTTTCTTGCCCGTTTCAGCAATCTGAAAGACACGCTGGGCAAAATTTCAAGCTATGACAAAGTGATCTTATCACTTCTGTGCTGTTCTCGCTACACAAGCCCCTGATTCAGCAGCATGTAATAAAATCTTCATTTGCATGAAAAGCACTCTCTGATCACAAAGTCTTCTGTTCGACAGCCCTCTTCCCATCCACAGTGTAGAGATGCAAGCACCACTGTCATTTGCCTGTGACTGAGGTGGAATATTTTATTTAAGTTTTATTTGGAGAGGCTCTCAATGTTTTAATGCCATCTTTTCCTAAAAAAACAGTGTTTTAGAATAACACAGAAGCTGCACACACCCCAACTATGCAAGCACTGTGAAGTTCACTCACTATGCTCACACCTGTATTTTTAATAACCGTGTAATGTGAAGGACATTTCGTATCAGCACAAGGTGACCACAAACAGTTGTAAAACGCCTTTTGTATTCAACAAGTCCAGCCTTTTCCAGTTTGCCTTTAGAATGCTTGGTGTCATGACACACAGCACTCAGAGGATGTATTTCAAAGGAAAGAAAGGTGTAGCCATGCAAAGAACAATGCGCTGCCGGCAACAAGATTAATCGCTGTCATGGGAAACCAATAAAAACAAGTATCTTGTTATCTTTCTTTACAAAGGGACTGTTAAAGCTTAACTATATTAGGAAACTTTTTCCTTTGGACTAAACCATGAGCCTAATGTATGTGGGCACCCCACATGCCAGCATATGCCATTAATTGGCTCTCGCCTGATGCCGCGGGAGAAAGTCCAACATTCCAGAGGCAGGATGGAGCTTTCACACCAACCAGCCTGTGCCCTCTCCTGACTACAGCTCTCTGTCCCATGCCAGGTGACAGCACCTCCCCTTTCCACCTGTTAACCATGTCCCACGAACGCACACCCCAATATCACACCCGGCTGCGAGCGAGCTCAGCCAAAGCAGAAATACCTTTCATCACGTCAGCGGTGCGCTCCCCATTTAGAAACGCTTTTCTTTCACGTTAATCCAGTGCCAAAATGTGGTGGTGTGGGCTGTGCTGATCCAGAAACGGTGCTAAGGATGCTGCTGCCTCCTGTCTATCACCGCACGCCTCATCTCGCGCATGGCCAGGCAGTGACGGCCCTGCGACAACAGGCACTTTAAATTGGGCAGCTCAGCAGCACATGTACACTGAATTTTTGAACGAGCTATTCTAAGCTGCTTTGCTGGCAATTTCTGGCCTGTGCAGTTTGAAAGCGCACGGTTCTGGCCCTCACAAAGAGCAGACCTGTAAATGACATCTTGAGGATTAAGCTGATTGAGATGCAATTTGCCTAGCAACCATTCATTAAGCAGAGTTCAGAAACAGGCCAGCAATCTATTCCACCTCCTTATCTGAGCAGTAAACAGATAACAGTCTCTACTGTGTCCTCTATGCTCCAGTTCAGACACACTGTAAACAGATTTTTCAGAAGTTTAAACTCCTACGGTAAATCTCTGAGAACAATCCTGCTCTCCAAACACGAGGGATTCGGCTTCACCAAGTGTCTTACAAGTGTGAAACAGGTCTGGAAAGAGGGTAATGCAAATCAAATTGTGAATGCATTTGCAGTTCCTGTGCCTCCAATATTTTCTCACATCAAGCACTAAGAGCCCGTCCCAGTCGTTAAAAAAAAAAGTTTAAAAAAATCTTAATCACACAAGCATTTGGCATTGCTATTCTGATCACTGAAAAAAACTCAATAAAAATCTTATTCCCTTCCTTCATCTTCTGCAAGGAATCGATTGACACTTCCAAAGTCTTTGATAAAGGCTCCCCCGCTTCAGAGAAGAAAACAAAAGTCACGTCCTCTCTCCCATTAAGCATTTCTTCCCTCATAAAATAAGTAAGACAACGTAAACGTCACCAGTAGAAATCAAACCAGCTATTTCAGCTCGAAAATTTCAGCTGAAAAGATTAAGTGAAATCATGATTTTGCATAATTGTTTCCCTGCAAGAAACATCTGATAAAATCCCATTTTTGCTCCAAAATTAAACAACAAAGAATAGCACGGACGTATTTAAGACTATATACCTGAATGGTTTGCCTTTGGTGTACAGTTCTTCTGGGAAATCACTGTGACATACAGCATGCTATTACAATTAAATATGCAAGAAAGAAGAATTAAACTGACTATGAATAATTAATACCCTACAATACTACTTCATAAGGAAAAGTCTGGCTGAATATTCCCGCAGATGAGATAAACACGAGGCACAGCAGAGCTGGCAGCTTTACTTTTATGATGGGGTTTAAAACACCAAGTAACTTTATGGCTGCTGCTCAATTCTAGAGAAGGTGCCAGCCAACCAAGCCTTCTCCTGCTGGATTCCCATCCAGCTTCAGAAAAATGGAGACATGCAACTGTTGCAATAGTTGCTGCACTGCTCATCTAAGTCCCGGAGGTAACAGGCTTCCCAAACACTTTCCATTAAAAGGTATAAAGCAATTATCTGACTTCCCAGTAGGGAGAATAAAGCAAATATGATGCAACAATTACTTAGGTGATAAGATCAGGCTAAGGTTGTGAGAAAAAACAATTAAAAAGGGTTGCAAGAGCTAAGGAATGCAGCTTACTTTCCCAGAATCTCTCTTAAGGACAAAGATACCATCAGCTCCAAGAGTCGACCTTCCTGTTTCGAGTTTACTGTTCTGGAGGCTGCAGAACATCAACTGTAGCAAAGCTGAAAATGGCGATTAAAAAGATGCTTTTTTTTGGCACACATCACTCCTAAATTGCATAAATTAATGTTTACTGAAGTCCTTGCAAAATTGCTATCCAACTGTTGGCACTTCCCATCAGACTCCGGTCAGGTCAGTGCAGCAATAATTGACACAAATACATTTGTTGCACATTTTTAGCCGGCAATGCCCAGTTCCCCTCTGTTTATCCACGCATGGCACACCCAACACCCCTTTTAGAGAGAGAGAGAGAGATTTGAAATCCAACCAACACTTGTGATCACTGAGGTGGAACAGGGCACTGCTACTGGACTTGCTGAAGGTGACAGCATCCCTCTGCTCCAAGCCCCACACTGCTCCAGGAGGGTCTTGCTCCTGCAGGATCCAACACTCCAAAGCAAACACGAGCTGAGGGTCTTTCTGAGTACAGGCAAAGCCATGTTCGAAGTATGCTGGCTTAATATTAATTTTCTATTAAAAATTAATAGGATTAAATGAAGCCTGCAAGCCTATGGGCACTAAGGCAGTTATTTTACCGACACACTCGTTGCCCAGAGGAGCAGGATGTGAGGGATGGGCTGCAGAATTCCTGCAGGATGCAGGATCCATGTGGCTCATGGGGGGAATAGGGGCTCTTCCCCACACCCCCAGAGGGACCCTGGGTTCCATCAGTGCTGTCACCCTCCTGCCCAGAAACTGGTGGGGATGACAAAACCTTGATGAGATCCTGGTGAAAACCCTGATGTCTTCCCACCTGAGATCCATCCATCTCTGGGCTCTGCCTCCAATCCTCAGCCACGTAGCCCTTTCCCACTTTCCAGGAAGAATTCCCTTTCCCAACAATTTCCCAAGAATTCCCAACAAGAACCCTGGTAATATCCGGAGTTTACGTAAGTTTAACCTTCAGTCCCCATTAATGTTAACGGAATAGGAAAAAATTAACCACGGTGCAAGAGAAAAAAAGCCTGTATCTGCATTTCTAATTATACAACGAAACACACCACGTGGCAGTATTTCCAAGCACCTTGCTGGGAATAAAACAGCCAATGGACTAAGGCTTCCATTTGGAGTGGTGGATGCAACAGCAAACAGTGCTGAGGCTGTCAGAGTTAAGGGATGAGACATGAGAATTAAGGGAAATGAAGTGACATATGCGAATGATGATAACAAAAATGTTAATAATTAGAAAAACAGTCACCTTAAAATTTTAAAATTTCATGATCTCTCCTACTTTTTAATGGCTTAGCCTACTTTTTCCAACCTAATTTGCATGATCAAAATAGGCCTCCTGCCAGGAAGCATTAAAATGGCAGCCCCCCATCGAGACAAAACTCCCTTCACCATACGAGACTGAAGGACTAATAACTATTCCTAAAAACATTTTAAATCCATTAATGTTGTTTAGCAAACACTTATTTAGAATTAGTGCCGCTATCAGAATTTGATTGTGCTCTGCTAAAGTGTTCTATAAAAGCCTTTGAGGGAGGAGCAGGTCCCTCCCAAACACCTGTGCCATCTCCAACCCTCTCCAAAAAGCTGAGCAGCCTCATGCTCCTGAACATTTTCCATCCCAAAACCCCAAAGCAATCTCCAATATCAGCAGACAATTCCCAAAAGCTCCTCAGAGTGCCAGGCTGGGCAGTTGGAAGGACCCTCCAAGATGCACAGAGCAGCCAGACCAAAGCACACCATCCCCATCAACCTCTACACTAAGCAATTAATTCTATACACCCAAAAACCCCAGGGCAGTACAAAAATATAAACCACAATGTTACTGATGTACTGAAGATTTGGATTCTGGTAGAAATATAAGGTGGTTTATACAAATTTGTCCGAGCTATGTGTTATCCTTTCACTGCCATGTGCACAAAACCAGAGTTTTATCTAAGCACTGGATACTAAAATAAATCATTTTCTCCGTATCTATGATCTTGTTGGAGACAGACGCCACAAACCTGAGAGCTGGCTAGTGCAGGCTTGTCTAGTCACAAATAAAATTACATCCGCATCAATATGATTTCTTTTTAATAAAAAAATAAGGCAAAGCAGGCTCTTCATATGGAAACAGGCTCAGCCAGCACCCTCCATGCTCACAGAAGACAGCATGTACAGTGTGAAATTGTCGAATAAAACTGGGATTGGCTCTATCATTTCCCCTAATAAGAAATACCACTACCAAGAGACATTTTAATTGCACACGTAATGAAAAGTACCTGCTCATTCTCCACTCGCTCTACTTATTGCTGTTTAAATTCAGTACTACAAGCCTTGGCAGGATATTTTCTGGTGACTTTAGTTTTTTGGAGTGTCCATGTCTCATCAGATTTTTAAAAGTGAATTTGGCTTTCCAATACAAGACAAATGACCCATCTGTGTCCGTGCATGAAAAAGATTTTGGGCTGCACTTCTCAAAGCATCTCATCCTGAGTGTCCCCTGTGAGCGGGGACCTCGCAGTAACTAGCACAATCTGATACTGGAAACTCAACTAATTCTAACACTGATCCCTCAGGACAGCACAGCCCATGATTTGAGAAACGTTCGTCCCCAAAGACCCTTTGTTTCCACCTTTGAAAGTCACCAAAGGCTGGTAAATAAATTATATTCTACAAAAGCTTTGCAAATTCCTTTCTCCTGGCTGGATGCATTCACCACCCAGCAGCCACAGCTAAAGGTTTATATAGGATCACTGACAGCACCAAACCTGCTTTATTTTCTTATACAGAGCAACTTCTAACATCTGCAGTCACTGCTGTGAGATTGCAAAGGGTTTTATTTGCCAAGTCAAGCTGTCGAAAGGACAGATTATAAAAAATAAACACAAACCATTTTTAGATCTAACTTTCCCCCACAGACTGCGTTTTATGCCCTTTCACTGGAAATGTTACATCAGAATAAAATCAGATTTAATTGGCTCTTAAATAACTGAACAGCCACTTTAATTTTATTTCAATAGCAATAATTCATAAATCAAGCAGCTGAAATCCTAGCACGGAGTGACAAGTAAATAGAGCAGAACACAGTGAAGGAGAGCACAAACACCACATGGTGAAAGGTGATTTTTCTCCAACTTTACACGTCACCATTTTATGGACATCACAAAGGTACCACCACATAAATATTTGGATCTCAAACCTGTCAGTTCATCAGCAGTAACTGCTTAACAAAGGCCAGTGGATGAGATGAACCTTGCCCAACTGGAACTGCTAGGAGAATGGCTGGGATTTTAGCCATGGATGCAATTTCCCTCATGCACACTAGATGGAAGTATGGAAAAATCTTAATTCTTTCCCATCTCAACTTAAATTCAAGTGGTTGAGATGTTATGTTGGACTGTCACATTTTGATTTTTTTTTGGTCCTTCATCAGCAACTTCACTCATTGGTAAGTTTTAAGTAAAAAGATACCCTGAAATCTTAAATCAGGCAGTGTTGGAAATTAATAGCAAATAAAAGAGAATATACAGCAGAAATACTAAATATATTACTCAGGCTAATTTCTAAAGTACACACATTCAATTTCTAGAGTATATGAATAATAATCACTAATGAGATCCTTCAGAGACACTGAAGTTTCATTTTTTAAACCTCCAGGTTATTATAACAAACACCACCTTGTCAATGAACAGAAAGAGGGAACAGAAAAGGTTTAAAAGGATTCCTAAATGCTGCTGCAGCTCTGACTGGAAAAAAACCCCAACAGATTTGTAGAAAATAGTGGGAGAGGTACACGGATACAGAGAACCTGAAATCTTGCAGAACAAACAGATCAGAGAGCAGCAAACCTGACTGGGATTAAATTACACACAAATCAACTGGAAACGATCTTAAAAGTGACTTGTTCCAAAACAATCCATTTCTAAATTTAAACACTAAGGAGTTCACAGACACAAAAACTAAATCAGGCAATGGTGTGACCAGGAAAAGGTGCTGGAAGAGCTGTTTTCCCTCCCCTACTCTGGGCTTTTTCACATATTGATTTTCCTCCACGCTCATTCACAAATGCTCAGCAGAGCTGTGAACAATTTAAAGTCAAGGGATGCCCGAATTACCAGCTCGAATTACCAGGATCACACCACCTATTCGAGGCAAAAGCTGAGGGCTTTGCTGTAGCTGAAGAAAATAAAAACCAACCCAGAATCAGAACACCCTGATGGTGGAAGGGCGAGCAAATCCCTAATTTTCCCTGTCCACAACAAAGGCAAAGCACATGACATTCCTCCAGCTTAGAAGACAACAAATTAAGAAAACCAGTGCCAGAACAGAAGGATGAACGAAGAACAATGCTGGATAAAAGAATATAAAGTAGGCATGAAGGGCTCCCCTTCCCAGATGTTAAGAAGAAATGCTGTTTTTCATTCAGGTTTAAAAAAAGATAAGCAGAGGAGGAAGTTTACTTTGGAGAGTGGGAGCATCTGCATAATTTTTTGAAAAAGGTTCATACAATGCTATTTCCATCCAGCAGAATTTAAACTATATCTATACATATATACATATATATGTGATATTGGCTCGAGACAGTCACCCTACAATGTTTTTCAGAGTGTTTTCCATGCAGCAACTGCCTAAGGAGAGGAAGAAAATGAGTGGCAAGGGACAGCCACAGGAAAGGGCAGGACTGTGAGACACACATCCTCCAACATGCACACTCCAAGTTTAACAATATGAAGGCAAAGAGAGGGACAGCAGGATACAGCAAAGGATACGCTGGGGCCAGGAAATGAGAAAAGAATCCACAGTGCTCAACACTGACTTCTGTGATATTCTACCCACAAAAACACGTAGGAATTTTCAATTTTTGCACATGGTTCCCACCTTAGCCAGGCCAGGCAGATTGTCCTGCTGTGAGGAGGGAAATTAGAGAGAAAACTGGATGCTAGATGCACTGTGAAGAGCAGAGCACGGCGTTTCACCTATTTCCACTTGCTCTCGCGTGGTTCCCAAATTAGAAACAATCAGAATCCTGCTGGAAACAATATACGGCACCTTAATTGGGTTGGCTGCACTACAGACGTCAGCAATGTATCACTTAGTAGATCGTTTTTTGACTGCTTTTTTTTGCCCTTTAATACTAAAAATAGCTGCACTTCCATGGTTCACCTTTTCTACATCACCTTTACTACAGACACCATAAGAAATTAAAGGTTCACACTCGTTACCCACCAAAGATCCTACAGGACTCACACCTGCTGCAGGCAGGATCTGTCACCTAATTCAGAACTGCATTTAAAGGTTTGTCTCAGACATTTTGCATTTACACAGAACCAGTTTCCTAACGCATTTCCCCCCAGCACAGCCATCAATGCATCCATTTAAAAGCCTGGAGCAGTTCAGTTATCTCTAAATACATCAACAACCCAGTGCTCCATGCATTCCAAGCACTCCAGAGTCCCTGCATGGGACTTGGGAATTCACACTGAAAAATCTTCCCCAGTTTTCATCCCCAAGTGCTACACCCCCTCTATTCCCTACCAAATCCACACTGCAGCCAAACTGCATTCCTGAGAAATTATTCCAAGAACTAAATATCACCATTTTCCTCACAAACCCTGGAAACTTCACAGAAAGCATAAACAAGTTAAGCAATGGGAATACATAAACGAAATATAATTCCTAAGCACAATGGGGGAATAATTATAGGAACAACAGAACAAATATAAAATGACTGGGGAGGCATGGAGACACCCAGAATGTGCTGAAATAAGGAAAAGGGACCTATATGATCTGTGAAGTTGGATCAGCCATGAGCTACAGCTGCTGGTTTTTTAAGTGTCCATTTAAATCAAATTACTAAAAATATAGAAACAGCAGCAGATGAACACAGAGGTCTATGTCAGCTCCAGGTGCAGAACAAGCTCTGCCATGCTTGGACAGTAAAATCAGCTTTTGAAAGATTACAACCCCTTGGAAAAATATCTTTGGGTGAAGTTCAGAACAACTTTTCTGGATGTCAGCCAAGAGAATGTCTGTTCAGGAGCTCTGTTCCTCAATCAGTACTTGCAAAGCATTTTTGTTAAGAAGAAAGATGAACAGTGTGACAAACTCATTTTAGCATACGCAGTCAAAGTAACAATCTGCAATTAAAAGAAAAAATTGCTCCAAAATCTGTGTGGTGAAGATTTTAACACGAGTCACAAAATACAATGGGAAAATAGGAATGTGGCATACCACACAAGGAGTAAAAAATTCAATTACTCACTTCACTTCCTAGTTTGAGAACGTTTAAAATTGTTTTAAATGCTGAAAATTGGAAAGGGTGGGATGATATACTCATTACAGATGCAGAAAATTGTGAAACCTTTACTTATCCTCAGGGGCATCTTAACCCCAAAAACAGCCTGTGAAGAGTCAGCAGGCTCTGGTTACAGTGTACTACACAACAGTGACCTGTTACTCACCTGCTGGGTGTAGCATTTCAGTGAACTACATGTTCTTAAAGCAATTATTTAGAAGTGCTGATCATCTGTTAAATAAACAAATCGGGCTGTGGCTACATTCATCAGGGTGTATTTAGCAATTCCATAAATCCCAGAATCCTGCAAGTTACTTTATCTCTCACTTCATAAATCTGTGACTCTCCTCACTGTTACTTCACTGAAGATGAGTGAGCCAGGAATATACAGGATATAAAATGTTTTGGTGATGCAGGTTTTTGGGGTGGGGGCAGCCAGGGCAAAACTTTCTACTTCCTCCTCTCCTCATCTCTGTGTGCTGAACAGTAACAAGTCATGGTCAAAAATGAAGAAGAGTAAAAATGAATGGACAAACCAATGTGAAAAAGTAAAATATTGCACTGGAAACACTGATAAAAGTTTCTATCCCACATCCAGGCATTTCAGCAAGTGCAGCAGAGGACACCAGCTGAGGCTCCTGCACATTGTCTGAGCTTCTGGGAAATAGAGATACTTCAGTCCTTGACAAAAATCCTGACTTCTCCTCTTGATCTGGTAACAGTTCCCAGAAGAGAACACAGATATAAAAGCTTATCTATCAGAGGACAACTTGAAACAAATACAAATAAGGCTTAAATGAAGGCAAATATCCAAGCTGCAGAGAACACAACGGTTCCTTAATTTCACATTTGGAGAAAAAACAATACAATGTGGACATTCTCCAATATATTTTTAATGTTATTAACAGAAATAGCACCCCAGGCTGCGCTCAAGCTGAAAAAGTGTGAAGCTGTTTGCAACGTGAAGTGAAAGGGGGATCAAAAATACCATCTTATTAAATGGCATTTATTTGGTGCTAAGTGAATTATTTATTCAGTTGAGAAGTTCACAAAATGACAGGAGGGTAAATGCAAGCGAGGTCACTACTTCGTGTCAGTATCAAAGCTGATCCTTAACAGAATTTAAGCACCTGCTTTTTCTTTTATCTCAGCACAAAATGAGATTTCTTCCTTTTTTTTTTACACTTCAAAAGCCATGTAACACAACAGAATATATGCCAAGCATGCAAAAACCGAGCATGCCAGCATCTTTCAGCAATCAGCTTTCCCTTGTCATCCATTATGTCAGATTTATCTATTTTTGCTTAATTCTTGCTCCAGCAATACGCATCCTTCCTCTCTCCAGACTATCAGGCTGCTTGGGCTGGAATTCAATACAGCTTCTTAAAATAGTTGAGAAATATTGGAAATATTTGAAGCGATGCCTGTGAATTACAGCCAATTCATCAACTCCTCTTCCAGCTCCTGCTCGACCTGTGCTCCCCTAGACAAGGGGCAATTCTCATTTCTTCACCTCAGAAATTCTACCCAGTGTAAATATCATTTGCAAAATAAATAGCCTTTCTTTTACGGAAGCATTTCTGCATGAAAGCTTAGATTCTGTGTTAATTGCAAACCTGACCCTCTGACTCTTTACTTGCTTTGGATCCGAACCTGCTGAAAATTAACAGTGAGTGTATTTAGCTTTCAAGTTTGCTTTCTGCTATCGCTGCTTTCCCCCTCCAAGTTTCCAGACCCTCTGGACTGGCTTTACAGGACACCAGACCCACCTGAATGCTCTCCTTGAATCCTTCACTCTGCTGCTGGCTGCAAAACTCTGCTCTCTCCACCTGTGAGACCCTTGAACATCATCTTTCCCCACTGCTTCATGCACTCACTGAAATGAACAGACTCTCACAAGTTCAAATTCTTAAAGCTGAAAAAAAGCCCTGATCAGAAATAAATAGGCTGAAAGGAAAATGCAACTCTCATCACTCTACTCCCCCACTGCCTATGGAGCAGCGAGCACGGAATTTTCTCAGCCGGCTGCTGAATCAGACGAAGTTTCCACAGTGCACACACACACACAAAATCACAAAGCCCCAGCACGTCCAAGAGGATTTATTCCATCACAAAGTCACCACCGTTGCTCCAGCACAAATGACATCACTTAGGAACCCAACCTCATCTCCTGAGAGCTCCCAGCTCCCTCCTCTCCCGCAGCGACCGGAGCAACAAAGAACCGGGTTTGTGCAATAAAGAGGGGGAAAAGTATTGCTGCAAAAAGTTCTCCAGATAAACTTATATTTTCTTGAGAATGTGACTACGGGAAAATTAAGGACTGTGGTAAGAAGTGAGTAGAACAAATTCTGGTTGAACTAATCAACCTGCATCTGTGATTTATCCTAAACTTGTACCTAGAGATACCAAGGGAGGGTGAGACGTCTGTGAGCCCTCGCAGGTGTTGGTCGGGGAGGTTCACACACTGCAGAACCAAAACCATCTCAGTACTTCGCTGCACGAGTGGACTGAGAACTGGAGTCCAGCTCTGCAGTTTTCTTCTTCTTTAGACACTTGAAAATCGGTTGGTAGGGAATAAAACCGACGGATGATTTATGGACGATACCTGTTCCCTGCCCATGGGAAAGATGGGCTTTAAGGTCCCTTCCAGCCCAAGCCAGCCTGCGATTCTCTTGCAAAGAGACACTTTTCTTGGGAAAGAATCACACAAAGGATGTGCTCGCACTGCGACCGCAATCCCCCCTTCCCGCTGAATGCACTCGTGTCGCGATGGCTGACGCGCTATCGCGATCCGGGGCCGTGTGCGCGGTACCCAGGGACAGGTAACGAGGGCGCCGGGGCCACCGGGGCCCTGGGAGCTCCGTGCCGGGCGGGGGAGACCCCGGGGAGGCGGGGTGGGAGCCAATGTCGCGACAGGCGGCGGGTGTCGCGACAGGGGGAACGGAACCAC
>JAHLSL010000039.1:2636414-2654150 GCA_025920805.1 Petroica traversi
CGCCCGGGGCCAGCGCAAGCCGGGGCTGATAACGCTGCTCCCCCCGCCCCGGCGGCACGGAGGGCACGGGGGAAACCGCTGCACCCGCCATGGGTCACTCCTGGCACAGGATCTGCCAGGAGGGACCTGCACCCGCCCCATGGCACGGGGTGGGGGCACTGAGCAGGGGGTGCAGGACCCTCAAACGCCACCACCCCCCAGCAGTGCCAGGCTGAGTTCACACACGGGGTGGCTGTGCCAGCCACGGGCATGAAACAGGCAGGGAAGGGGCACGGGCCAGCACAGGGCTCGGGTGGCACTGTGGGGAGGACGGGCACACACGGGGAACCTCTTTCACATTGTCACAAGGCAGGAAAGCCACTGGCCGTAAGAGGCAGAGGGAGGGAGGGAGGCAGGGGCAGCTGTACAGGCTGTGTCTGTCCCCATATCAGTGTCCTGCTGGTCCCCCACCCACCTCTGACCACCGCTCTGCTTGAGTAGTTGTGGGGTCAGGAAGTGCCACAGCACCTGGGGACAGCAGCCACAGTGGCTTCACTGCCCTCTCAGGGGTGGGTGGCTTTGGCACAGCGCTGCTTTTTGGTACTCCCGGTGGTGGGACCTCACCAGAGCTGAGCTGGGCTCCCTCTGCCCCATGGAGCTCTCCCTGCTCCAGATCCTATGAGGAAAATTCCCCAAGGAGAGCCAGCATGGGAGAGGGCAGCACCCACTGCTCGTGCTGGATTGTCACCTTCCTGGGGGGTGGATGCCACCCACCCAGCCTGGGCAGTGCTGACACTGTGGGGCCCTGGGGTGAGACACAGGGACAGGGACAGCTGTGGGCAGAGGCAGGGCTGGGACAGTGCCCAGAAGGGTCACTGGAGAGGGCAAGGAGCCCAGGGGAGGGGGGTCCTGGTTCTCTTCCTAAAGTTCCCCATCCCAAGCCTCTGCTCCAAGCCCTGGGTGTTCACCCCAGGGCAGAGAACAGCAAGGCACCGGGACTGCAACATCAGACAAGCTGCCAGTCATAACTGGGGATGGGATTGGCCTGAGACAACACAAAGTTAATTAGAAAATAAATCCTCTCCCAGCCTTGGAATAAAAAGAGCAGCAGACGGGACATGCATCTTTCTGGCCCTACAAAATAAGGCACCAGTTACAAACGAAACTCGGATTGTCTTTGATATAAAAGGAATTCCCATGTGTCGAAGGCAGTTGATGTCTGAGTGCATAACAGGGAGTGATCTTCACTAGCTTTGGGTTGGCCAACCTCATTCCTTGGCCTCGGTGGCTTTCTGGAACAGGGGAAGCTGCAGGAGGGGAAGAGAGAAGCTGTTAGGGTTGCAGGACAAGGAGACAGGGCACTGCCTGCACTCTGTGATGGCCAGAGCTGGGGAAGGAGAGGCTTCCTGGGAAGATGAAAGTTTCCAGGCAGGTCCCTGTGCCCTAGGAGCAGCTGGCATTGCCAGCTGCCAGTGCCCAGCTCACCTTTGTGAGATCCACCCCAGTGATGGCACGCACGGAGGCGGGGACCTCAGCCAGGAGACGGTTCACATCAGACATGGTGCTGCCTTTGTCTCCGTTGAGAATAACGATCTCATCCACTTTGGAGAGGGGAGCAGACACTTTGGCAGCGATCTGGGGAAGCAGGGATGAGCAGAGTCAAGGAACTGCTCGGCAGCTCACTGGGAAAGGTTCCTACAGGGCCTTGCTGTGCCCCCAGGAGACCCAGGCCCAGTCTGGGAACACCCCCCGGCCCACCTGCAGCAGGGGAAAGCTGCTCCCTCCTCACCTCAGGCAGTGCATCCAGCACTAGAGCCAGCTGGGCAGCCTCTCCATACTTCTGGAGAGCTTCTGCTTTCAGCTTCAGCCCCTCAGCCTCCGCCATCCCGACGGCCTCGATCACAAAAGCCTCGGCCTCTCCGATTTTGCGGATCTTTTCCGCCTCCGCCTGAGCAAGGAGGATTTGCTTCACCCTGGAGAGGGAAAGGCAGCCCTGCAGCAGCCTGGATCCCTGCAGAGAGCCCAGGGGCTCCGGGCACTCTGTGCTCCCCCTGCCCAGCCCGGGGCAGGGCTCACTCACTTCTCGCCCTCGGCGATCTGCTGGATGCGATAGGCCTCGGCCTCGGCCGGCTGCTTCACGGTGGCCACCAGCTCCTTCTCCATGCGCACCACCTCCTTCTGCTCCACCTCGATCTGCTTCTTGCGCTCCACCACCTCGATTTCAATCTCCTCCTGACGGATCTTCTGCTGCTCCCGGGCGCTCTGGAGCTCGTAGGCCAGCTGGGCCTCTGCAGTCTGCACATGGGGGAGAGGAGTGTTGGTCATGAATTCCTCTGCACAGACATAAGGACCCCAAACCAGACACAACCCCTGCTGTTGAACCTCTTCTCAGGGGTGACATTCCAATCCTCAGTGCTACTCTTCCCACAGCACTTAAGCCCAACCAGCTCCAAGTTCAACCCTCCCCATCCTTTCCTCTTCTCCAAGTCCCACTGAATTGCTACAAACAGGAGAGGAATCTGCTGCAAGGAGCTCACAGTGGCACACAGACCTGGGTTCTCCACCTCCAGCTCTCCTAACAGATGCAGGAGGAGGAAGATGACAGGTCCCAGAGCCACCAACACCATCACAGACCCTCCATGGAACAGCTGTGGGCTGTGGGATACTCTCACCTTAATGTTGACCTCCTCAGTGAAGGCAGCTTTCTGCAACTCGAAAGCCCGTTTGGAATCTGCTATTTTGGTATCTGCCATGAACTTGACATCCAGCATTTCTTTCTTGCACTCTGCCTCCTGCAGAGAGGGAACAGAGAGCAGAGCTCCAGGGTGTGCAGCTGGAGCAGAAGAGGCTGCTCCAGGGAAGCCCGGCACGTCTCCGGACTCACCCGAATGCCAGCATCCCGCTCAGCTTCTGCCACTCCAATGTCTGCATCCCTTTGCACAGCTGCAATCTGAGTCTTCCCCAGGGAGCTCAGGTAATCCACTTTATCATAGACATCCTGGGGAGGAGAGATAAGTCATAACCACTTCAAATGAGTGACTCCATCTTGCTCCCTTTCCCACTGAAGCTCAGTGTGGTCAGGCCAGGATCAGAACATGCCGTGTCAGCTGCTCCAAAAAAACAGGGAGGGCAGGGAGAGAGAGGCCATCCCAACATTTTCCCTCACTCCCAGGAGGCTGGGTTATCAGCCAGCTCTCTCCACGAGCCTGTTTACAGAGGCAGCTACCCGGGTGCTCTTGGCCCAGCTGCCTGGATACAGGACATGCTGTGGCGGCTGTCATGGAAACTCCCGGAGGGCTGGGACAGGCTGTCAGCCCGAGCCCTCCAGCTGCAGCAGGGGAGCCAGGGCCACGCTCTCTCCTGCTGCTCCTACAACTCTGCCCAGAGTTCAGCACCCAACACCTGTGTGTACCTTGATGGTGAAACTCAGGATCTCGATGCCCATGCGACCCACGTCGGGAGCTGCCACCTCCCGCACCAGCTTGGCAAACTGGTCCCTGTCCTGGTAGATCTGTTCCACTGTCAGGGTTCCTGCAGAGGGGAGGAAGGTGAAGCACTTTATTTGCAACAGGTAACACACAGCAACTTGGGTCTAAGGTCAGCAACATCTTTGTTGTCTCTAATCTCTTCAGACCTGGACACAAGGGCGTAATCCTCTGCCCCAGGAGTGGCACCAACATCTCAGTCTCACAGTGCAACCACCACCCACATGTGCTACCTGTGGCCCCTGGGGACTCAGACATCTCTCCCTGCAGGCACTGAAAACTTATTTATCAGAAGGCCCAGCCACGCAGAGAGAGCTGCTGGAGGGGAGATGCAGGCAGCAGAGAAAGGTCCTGTGTGGCTGCGTGGTGGCAGCGATACTGCTGGTTCCAGCCAGCTGAGAAGGGACAAAGCCACCCGAGACGCCTGCAGGGGAGGAGCCCCTCCATACCCAGGATGGAGCGCAGGTGTCCCTCCAGCGTCTGCAGGACCACGTTCTTCACGTCCTGCACGTTCTTCCCCAAGAACTGCTCACAGGCCACAGCCAGGAGCTCCTTCTCGGTCATTATCTTCACCTAGAGACAGGAGACAGGACCAAAGGGACTGAAGATGCCTGTTCAGGAGGTGCAGGCACCCAACAGCAGCAGCAGCAGCAGAAGCAGCAGTACCACCACCAGGCTGCCAGGCCCCCGTGCAACCAGTGCTCCGAGGGACACGCTGAGCTGTCACCACTCTGAGCCAGACCGCTGGACCAGCCAGCAACCCCTGCTCTCTTGTGCTGCTGTCCAAACCCTGACAGCAGCTTAGTGGGAAGGGGCTCCCTGCAGCCATCAGTTCCACAGCAGTGGGGACAGAGCCTGGCCCTACCAGTCCCAACACACAGAAATCCTATAAAAAACACTAAAATACCAGTTCAGCCACTGCACCAACACCAGAATCAGAAGAATGCTAGCTGTTACCATCTCTGGCCAAAAGACATTTTGTTACCTTTCTCTTCCTCCTCTTTCACTAGAATTAATTTTTCTGACCCAGGAAAGGCAGAAAACAAGAGAGTCTGACAAGCCCAAGGAGCAGCTTGGGATCAGGGGCTCCACTCAGTGTTCCCTGGAAGCAGAGATGAGACAATAAGGCCACTGGTTTGTCCTGCTTGTAGCTGGGAGCTCCCAGACATCCTTTGCAATGACCCCAATGTGTCATGGTCAGTACTTGGTTGTTCTGCTCCACACAGTCAGACTGGTGACAATCCCCAGAGCTGGGACACAGCCACCCCAGCAATGTTTTCACCTCCCACAGCCAGAGCCACGCTTAAAGCACCCCCACTGCAGCCAAGCCAGGGTCTTGGGATGGTCCTGCTGGCCACAGAGCTGCTTTTTAAAGGCAAAGTGAATTACAAATTCCTGTGGGGTCTATTAGGCAGTGGAGATCTGTGCCCTACAGCACCCAGCTATGAGGAGCTGCAACCCTCCAAGACAACAGCTACTGGTGGCCCTGTCTGGTCTGAGGGCTCGGGCAAAGGCTGTGCACAGGGACACTCTGTGCCTGGCAGCAGCAGAGAAGGAGCAGGTCCATAGCAGCCACACAGCTTTCAGGATCCTACAGCACCCTCTCATGGACACAGCTGGGCTGGGCTGTGCCTCCTGACCCACGAGGAGCTGGTGGCACCCTGAGTTCTGCCCCAAGAGCCTTGGTTGGAAGAGATTCCCATAGCCACAGATGCTGCACATGGGCCCTCTGAGGTCCCAGCATACCCTACTGAGGGATTCACAGCCTACAGACCTCATCCTGATACCTTCTAGAGTGCTTCCAGTTGCAAAAGCAACACAACTGCTTCTTGGGAGCCTTGTCTGACAGCCCACACATCGAAAATGTTAGACTCTGGAGTCTAACAGCATCACCCGGCCCCAGCACTGCCAGAGAGCAGGACAACTTGGACTGACTGTGATCTTCTAAGGGGACAGGAGGTGGACTGTGTTAGACACAGCTGGCCAAAACTCTCCTGCCACAACCTTGCCCCTTGTAATGTGAAGAAACACCAACCCAGGCTGAGCCTATTTCCTACTGCTGCTTCCCAGACTGGGTCTCCCAGTCAAAATGTCAAACAACCTCAGGCAAGAGTGGCAATCCTCTTCTGCATTGTCCCCAAAGCCTCTTGGGATCCTTTTGGGGCCAATTCCACAGTGGTTTCTTGTCCCTACACCCCAGGCCAGCAGTGTACTCTTCCCACACAAGGGGGAGTTGGGAGAGCTGCTTGGAGCTGCACCCAGGAGCGTGAGCCCTGAACGAGGCTCCTCTCTCAGCAAACAGGAGATTTTTGCAAGTATCAAAAGCAATTAGACTCAGCAGCGACATTTATGGTGAGCATCTGGCAGCAATTCCACCTCTCCAAACAATCCCCACCCTCGGGAGCTGCGGGGAGGACAGAGCACAGGGCAGGATGTTCATTAGGAGAATCCCTGCGGTACTTAGGAGCAAGGAATGATTCAGCCTCTGGATAAAGCCAGCCAGCCTCCACTGCTGAGCCCTGGCCAGCCCACGGGAGCCTGGCTCTGCATGGAATTCACATCGCAACCTCCAAAGCAAAGGCTGCACAAAAGAAACCAGAGTTGAGCAATTTGTGCTCAGTGTGTTTTGCAGGGCTCCAGGCAGGGCACTGCGACACTCAAATGTCATTCCCATCAGAGGGAGAGCCCTGGGCTGGCAGGGAATCAGAGAGCATCCAGCAATCCCCTGTGCAGGATCAATGCTGCCACACCCTGCTCCAGCCAGCTGCACTCGCAATGAGGGGTGAACAGAGAATCCAATTAGCTGGAAGCTCAGGAAAATGCTACAGAAGGATACAGAGCCCAGCACGGCCTAAGGCAGCAGCATCCCAGCACATCCCAGCATCCAGCCAACACGGGAAGGAGGCTACTGGTGAGCACTCATTACATCCCTCCTCAGGAAAAGAACAGCATCCTTATGCACATTAAGCACTTCTATTACTGCAGCAAGCACTTTAAAAGCTGCTTCTCCAGGAATAATTTGTTTGTTTGAAGAATTTGCTTTTTTTCCCATTTTTATGCTCACGCCCTTAAAATAAGAATGTTTGCCTCTAAAAGTACTTCTGCAGAATTAAGGTAACCTCTGCCATGCACACCCCCAACAGCCCTGAGGCTGCTTTCTGCGTGGCAGTTCCTGGGATCTCATCTTTAAAATTAACTGTCAGTGGAAAAAATGAACAGTGAGAAGAGACAATAACGTGAATGAGATGAACTCGGGTCTGCATTTTGAAACCAAGGCACCTGGTGATTGATTTCTCTGCTACCAGACCATTTTGCAGGCAATGGAGGGAATTCCCATGACTAGGACAAAAGGGAATGCTGTTTTCATAGAAACACCAAACACAGAAGGAAAAACCTACAGAAATAGGCTCCAGACCACCCCACAAGTGGCAGCCACTTGTCCTGTGACAACACACCTTGACATGCCTTGGACACAAAGAGACCACTGCCCTGTGTGCACTGAGAGCTGCTCTTGGTTTGTACACCCAGTTGCAGAATAAGCTGTCAGGAGCAATTTTCAATCACGGCATCTAGCTGCCTATTTGAGGAGCCAGATTCCCTCAAAAACTAACATTTCCCTCCCAGCATCCTCCCCAGGGCAGGACCTGGCCCCAAGGACAGACTGTACCAGGACAGCAGACCTCAGACTCCAAGAAGTGCAGGGTTTTGGTGTGCTGCCATGAGCTGCAAAAGCAGGTTCTTACATTTGAAGAAAGCTGGAGAGAATCAAAATTCAATTCCAGCCAAAAATTTTGCACGCCAGTTTTAGTGCCTGGAGGGACTAAGGTCTTTTTTTTTTTAAGCTTTAACTCACCGTGAAGAGTTACAATGTTCCACGTGCTAACAATAACAATCCAAAGGAATATAATGCTCAATACCATCACAGGAAGTTATGGGCCAGTCCTGTGGGGTCACACACAGCTCCAAGGGCACCACAGCACATCAGCATTCCACAAACACATCAAGTCACCCCCATGAACCTCATTTGCCACGTGGACAAATGAGACACCAGAAAAAAAAATGATTTTGGGGAGAGGAGGAGAGGTCACAACCCCCTTCACCACATGGAACATGCTGGAGTGTGTTTGTACCAACAAGGACAGTGTGGTTTGGTACAAAGATTTATTCCAGAGCAGTTGGCTTCTCTCCCTGGACAACAGCAACCTCTTAAGGGGGAAAACCAGATGTAAGTCAGAGACATGCATTCCTGAAATGATGTTTTGGAGTTACTGTACCTGTGCCACACCTGTGACAGTTATAGCTACCCCCTCCGCCGTCTCTACGTCCTCACACCTGGGCTGTAACGTCATTATCTCTAGGGAAATCCTGCCAAAAAACGTAAAATATTTGCACGTTTCCAGGTTACACACACCCAGCTCTTCCCTTTGCATCTCCTGCCCCGGGGCAGCCTGCTGCACTCATCACAGGTAATGCAAGACAGGCACAGAATGCAGCCAAGGGACCACATCTGTGACTGGAGACAGACTGTGGCCAAGAAATAGATTTTAAGATAATAATTAAAGGCAAGTTATCAGCTGGAATCCAGGCTGGAAATGATCCCGTGACCCTTTCCCTCCTGCTGGGTTAGTGAGGGGCTAGAAGCTGCAGCACTGGGACCCCAAAGGGCCCTCTGTCAGAGGCTCATTGTGCTATGCTGCCCAAGGCTGTGGCAGCACTGGATGGTGTCACTGCTTTAAAAGCACAGCACAGAACTGGGATGTTCCCACCCACCTCACAGGAGCACTGGTGCTTGGCAGAACCCGGCACTGATGCTGAAGAAGCAGCCCTGGGTTAGCCCTACACAGCTCTACCCCCTGACCTGGTTCAGCTCTCCCTCTATTTTTCCAGTGTCCTGTGACCCAAAGGCAGATGGAAATGAGTCTCCAGCTCTTTATGGCCACACCTGTAGAGTATCATCCAGGAACAGATCCTGCAGCTCTAGAGCTTTCTCAGTCACCTCAAGTGGGCTTGAAATACTTTGGTCATCCCAGCAACCTGCAGGTCACAATTTGGTAAAACAAGGGGCATCTTTGGCTGTGGTAGGTTCTGTTTCAGGAAGCCAAGCCTGGCTCTTGTGTCAGCCATAATGAGCCAGAAAGACGTTGGGAGTCAGGACAGGGAGCCACGGGGCAGAGAGTCTGTGTCAGTGAACATTAGGTCAAACATCTGAACCATGAAGGGGCTGAGTTGCGCAAGGATTGGCTGGAAGTGCTGAAATCTACCCCTGCAAGTTCATGCCTGCCTTGGCCACCGTCCTAATTAAACTGGCACGCAAACTGGGAGCTGATAAAACACATCCCACTGTCCAGGACATGCACAGGCATTTTTTGCCATGTGTTCACAGCTTTGATCAGATACTGCAGGATTTCAGCATTCTAAAGGCCTAACCTAGACTTGGAATTTAATTTCCAAACTGTGCTCCTTCTTAGTTCTGTTCACATGGATATTTGGTAATTACTGGTTGATGATGCCAGTCCTGTGTGCTGCAACTCATCCAACGTCTCTGTGCTGTACTTTCAGAGGTGACAACATCCAAAATGGGCAGAGTCTCCATTTGGAGGAAGAAGGGTGAGTGAGAATCCACATCCAACACAGCAGAGCCAGGCACAGTTGCAATTTTGAAATGGCACAAAACCTGCCTTCCCACCTATCCCAAACCTGTACAGAATCCAACCTGGCCTGCCTGTGCCTCCACACAAAAGCAGATGCCCTTCTGCTCTCCCCCAAGCCCACAATGGAGACAGTGCTGGCAAGGAAAGGGTTACAGCAGGGGCAAATGTTAGGTACATCAATGCTGAATTTGGAATTTGCCAAGGATGTACCTGTCTGCATTACCTATTAACTGTGGAGTGCCCAGTGCTGGAGAAGGAGAAGGGGAAGGAGAGGAAGGTTTGGAGATTTCAGCTGTCCCGTTAGAAAACCATTAGTTTTTGTGTTATCCTGCTGCTGCTGCTGCTGCTGCTGCTGCTCAGAACAGAGGGATAAAGAGTTAGACAGGGTGTTAGGAAGCTGGAGGATTATTACCTGTGCAACCCCTGTTACGTACAGTGGGACCCCCTCCGACGTCTCAACATTCTCGCAGCGACAGAGGATGGTCAAAACCTCCAAAGACACTCTGAGCAGGGAGGAGTAAGGGTAGGACAGCAAATACACAGAGCAGTTACCAGAGAGTAAGATACTCATTGCAAAGGACAGACAAGACTTTCAGGTTTCAGCTTTTCCCTGTTCAGTTTGCCTTTCTGCCACTGCCCACTCCCAGGCTCCATAATCAGCTTCCCTGGTCATGGGAGGGAGTTTACAGCATCCAGCAGGTTCTTTTAATGAGGATAAACAGGCTGGGGGCTCGTCCCCACCCTGCACATGAAACTGAACCCTCTATGCCATCCTGCTGTCAGCTGCAGTTCTCTGCTGAAGTAATCTTTGCACACAGAAAAATTCCTTTTGGTAATAATTTAGATGCTTCTATGTCAGTATTTAAGAGAGGCCAGAAAAATGAAAACACCAGGGATCTGGTCACCGACCCCTGGCTAAGGCATTGAGGAGAGAAGCTGCTTCCAAGTGCTGTCCTGGGAAGCTGAATTAACACCATTTGGCTCCCCCAGAGGCATATTAGACCACGCTGTCTCTCTCACTGCTTTTATTCCTGACCCCTAAACAGGGACAGCATTTTTTTCCCCGTGTTTTTCCCCAGTGCTCAAGGTTGCAGCAGGATAAGTGCCCAGCACCCTGCCAGCTCTAACTGCTCCTTTTGTTCCCAGGTTAATGCTACCTGGCGGGATGCCGCTGACAGCAACACAATTGCTCCTGTCTCTCTTGCTCCCAGCACTGGCAGTTCTAGAAAAAATGTCCTAATTTCAGAGAAGGAAATCTGTCTCACTCTTCATGTTAATGCAGTGGGCTCCATCTGGGGCATAGCTTATGACATTTGAGAAAAGGAGAATTAAGCCCCACATCCCATGGCATGAACTGGTATGGATTTTAAAGTAGAAGATTTGTTTGAATGCTGGAATTCCTGTCAAGAGCCCCATTTGCTAAATAATGCTCAGACCTCTATCATATAACAGCTCATTCCTGGCAATCCAATTCTTGGCCCTGGATTCAGCCTATCCTTAACTTAATAAACCAGCCTCCCAAATGTATCTGATCTCCTGCACTGGGCAGGTCAAGTTCCTGCACCATTCTTTGTGCTTCTTACAAAAGAAGAGGAGAAGCAAGAACCATTTGTTCAACTAACAGTTCTTCCAACAAGACGTCTCACAAAAATTTGGGAATGAAGCTTGTCTGGATCAAATGCATAACCCTGAGCTCACAAGCTTGGCCTTTCCTTCCCCTCCCACCTCCCATCATGTGCAGAGTGAGGGCAGCCACATGCTCACTTTGTCTGCTGGTGGCAACACAGCTACAGGGAAAAGAGGTTGGAAGAGGTTGTAAGGGTTAACTACAACCTCTGGCCATCACTCAGTGCAAAACCCAAAAGTCACATCTTTATCCTTTTCCCTGTTATTTTTTTACACAGATGGAGGAAACCTGCATCAGTGAGCATGAGGGATGTATTGGGAGGGAGCATTCCTACAGATCCTAGAGACAAAGAGCTGCATGAGCAGGACAGCAGCACCACCACAGCATGTCAGATCAGACTGTAAGCAGCAGCAAGCAAAATCCACAGCTGAGGAAAGGGAGAGAAAGGAAATCCTGTGGTTTTAAATTGGAACAGTCTGCTCCCAAGGTGAGAGCGGTCAGCAGATCTTTACAAAGAGAGACTGAAGAAGCAGAGGGGGGCACTGGTGCACTGCAGGCCACGAACTGGTTTGTTACTGGGTGAGGGGTTGGGCCATACTGGGCAGAGCTTGGCTCCTCTTGTGGACATAGAGGCCATTTGAAAAGCACTCCAGCTGAAAGCATGTGATTTCTTTTTTTGTGTGTGTGTCTTTTGCATTGTGGCACCCAGCTGTCCCCATGCCAACAGCCAGCAAAGAACTCCTGATGCTCATCCCTGGTTTCACACGCAGTGCCTGGTCCAGTGTTCCCGAAGATTCTGCTGACAGCCCCACTGGGATGATTTTGCCAAACTCCTACTCCAAAAGCCCACAAGTAACAGGGGTCTCCTTACCTTTGGGTGTCAGTAATGCACCACCATGCCCAGGCCCAGCCTCCATACACATATTGCTTCTCATCAGAGCCACAGCAGCCACCTGCAGCACAGCACAGAGCACAGAGACATCAGGATTACACAGATGCGCCTGCTCTTGGACTGGGAGTAACTTACAAGTAGAGGAGTTCATGCTCTTGCTCCTCTCCATGGCTTCACAGGGCAGTTTTCCCCAGGCAATCCTTTCTGGAATTGTCTTATCAAGTTGGAAAATAGTATTTGCATCATTCACTATGACCAACAGTAACACACAGAAAGTGCTTGTACCTCAAACTAGGGCTTTATTTTACATTTGTTAAGCACTTTTAGCAACCAGAATCAGAGTAAGTATCTTCAAGCGTGATGCTAACTGTTATGGAAAGCCACATAAGAAATCCACCTCCTTTCCTGCACACCATCCTTAAATTCCCAGGGAAGCTCTCAAGTCAGCACTGGAGGAGGGAAGAACCCCTGAGCTCCCAAAAAACCATTCCTAGTTCTGGCTTGTGCAAGTAGCACAGTGTCTGATGCCTTGATGGTCCATCTCAGAGTTAGATGTGCCCAAGATTCAGGCAGCCTCCAGAACTCCTCTGACACATTTATTATTTGATCTCAGTGAAGCCAGAAGATGCTGTCTGGATTTTCGTATCTTTGATTTAAGGAACAAGACACCTGCTGCCTTTCAAGAGAGCACTCTGCCAGTGAAACCCCTGAGATTCATGGCTGGGAAGGGAGGAGCTCTGCAGCTCCCTGGCTCGGACCAGGGCTGGGAGCTGCTGACTCTCAGGCAGATCGAGCCAGAATTGCCTCTCTCAGCTGCTCTCCATAATCACTCTTACTACAGCAGTGCCCGAGGGCCTGAGCAAGGCGAGTGCTGTACAAACAGAGCAACAGACAGGTCCAGCCCTGCGGGATGGATCTATGCAGGCAAGACAGAGCTGGCGCAGAGGAAGAGCAGGAACGCGGAAAACAAGAGTGGCTGTGGGAGGGGAAAGGGAGAAGGATGAAGGCAGCAGCCAGCAGCTCTTTCAAGAGAAATGACCAGTATTGTTTCCTGCAAGAGGTCAAAATGAACAAGCAGAAGCAGCACACATCTAGGCCAGCGTGCCTGCAGGGATCTCTGATTGTCCTCCTTGTCTTCCTCCTCTTCCTCCAATCCCCCAGCATTCTGCCTGCTTCCAAAGCCTGTCTGCTTCCAGACACTGGCCACATACTGCCTGCTTCACTGGCTTCCACGCATTAGTTGACAAACCACAGATCTGCCCCATCTACAATTCTTCACCCTCATTTCAGTAAGAATTAAACACAAATGGGAAAAGGCTTCATACACGTTTTCACATCCCCTGTGCTGCCTAGAGGAATATTCTCCTGTCACCTCAGAGCCAGCCTTTGGATAGCTTCTTCCCATAGCTGAAAGGCTATTTCAGTCAGGCAAGCGTTACAGAAGCTGATGATAAAACATCCTGCAGTAACCACAATGCCTTTAACATTTCTTGGAGGGCGTCAGCCCAGTTAGCTCAGCCTTTCAGCCAGGCCCTTGTTTTCCAAGAACAGGAAGGGAGGTGTTCCTGGCACTCAGGAAAAGCAGCACCACATGGAAAGGTATTTTATTTCACAGGGTCTATGTGGTCTTTACCAAACCTCTGTTCATTGTTTCTTAATAATATCCTGAGAAAGCTCTGCACCCTAAACCTGCCACTGTTACAGGAAAGTGCCTTTCCACACAGATGTTCCTCTTCTTCTGCAGGAAATGCAAGGAAATACTTTATTTAGTATCACACACAAAGCAAGCACCACGTTTGCTTCCCGGTGCTTCACAAGACAGCTGCAGATCACGGTCTACTGAGCTAGATTATATGTCCAAAACTGTTCAAAGCCTAAAAAAACCAGGGAAAACCAACACATTAAGGAGGAGTGGGATGCCAGCCAGTTGCTTTCATGCATACTGGACGTCTGAGCGCAGCAGAGCTCCGTCCTGGTAAGGCTGAGGAGCTGAGGGCTCATTTTCCATTGCAGTCCTGCCACCTCTTTCTCAATCCTCAGGCAGCAAGCGAAAAAGGAACCAACAAAGCGAAATCTTTGCGAGGCTGAAGAATAAACCCTCTTGCACAATGAGATTTGGCAGAGGGATTGCCTTTTCCAGCTATAATACGCCCACTGTTCCAGCAGACTGGGTCCCACAGTCGCTTCCACAAACATTCACCGTGCCTCTTCCGGGGCAGTGTGCAGGGCCACAAATGGAGGATTCATAGCCAGGGAGCTGCCAGCCAGCTTGGCCTCTCCCCAATGAAGGGGTCCCAAGCTCAAGCAAGAATTCCCAGAGCCAGGAGAAAGCACGTTGTCTGTTTGTTTGGGGTTTTTTATTATGAAATAAGATTAATCGCTTGGGAGTTGGTAGATAAAAGGAGCTCTCAGCAGATGCAGGAAGTGAGCAAGGAAGAATGTGAGCCTCAACAGTTTTGGGGACACAGGGCTCAAAATATCAAAGCTGGGATGATCTGAACAAGCTCTGTGTTGTTTGCTCTCCCAGGTAACTCAGGCACTGAGTTACCTCTCTGGCAGGAAGTGGTGAGTGCTCCAAAATCAGGTCATGGTAAACAGGCTGCTGAGTGCAGGCAGACCAGGAGAAAGTTGGTAATTGAAAACAGTTACTGACAAAAGATAATGCAGAGATAGAGGAAGGCAAAAGCATACACAAAGAAAATCACATCCTAAAGCAGGACCCAGACTAAAGTCAGTGTTTGGTTTTTAGGTCTTACTGTATATTTAAATTAGGCTTTGTTCACACGTGGAAATGGTAGAAGGTTAACAAAAATAAATTTAAATTTAAAAAATAAATTTAAATGCAACCCATGAGCATCACAAGCAGTGAGAAACTAACCGCAGGGGAAGATTTTGGCCTGCCAAAATGACAAACCTAAAGCTGCAGGAGCACTCAGTTAAACCTGGCAGATGATCATCAGTGCCACTGCAAGCTTCCTGCACAGCTTGCCTGGAGTGAGAGGTGGAACACCCCAACCACAAACCCGGGGAACAGTTTGAACTGTATGAACTGTATGAACACAGGGCAAAACCTCACACGAGACCCAGCTCAAGCTGCCTGCTCCTTCCCACAAACTCCCATTTCTTTTAAAGAACTGGAGTTACACCACCAGTGAGAGGGTTCAGGAGGCTCTGGCTGCCCACCAAATCTTTCCAGAGAACATGGCCTGGACCTCCTAGCTCCATTTTCATGCAATAGACTGTTCTCACCTAAATGTGACTTCTACATTTCTCCTTTCTGAACTGCATTGGATTTTGTTCAGCCCATTGGGTCAATCTCCAGAGTTTGTTTTGATACTGATGCAGCTCTTCAAAGCTCTCAAACCCACTCCCAGCTCAGTCTGCAAATTCAATAAGCACATTCTCCACTCCATTATCCGAGCCAAAACAAGGAACTTACTTGATAACTTCTTTCAGCTGAACAGTGAGCTACTGTCAAGTTTCCTGGCAGTGGCTTTCCAGGCAGTTTCATATTAATTTCATAATATCTGAGAAACCAGTTCCTTTTTGCACTGTGCAGGAAGGGTCTTGCAGGAAGGGCTTCAAGAGCCCCAAGAAATTCTTATTTCAGGCTTTCAACTTAGAAAAGTAACATGAAAATAGTACAGTCTCAAAAACATGAGCAGTTCTTGAAGGGGTAAGAGGGATGCAGTCACAGGATGGAAGAGCTTAGAGCAGCCCTGGAAGGGTCACACACCCCTGACTGCTGGCAGTCTCACAAATTCCTACACAAAACCAGAATTAACTGCTAGCTCTTCTCTTACTTTGACAGACATCAAGGAGCCCCAAAGGGCATTGCACTAAAGTAAAATTTGAGAAACTGTGCTGGAGTGTATTTCTCAAGCTGACTTCTCACCTGAGGGGGAATCAGATTAGCTGGACATGGCAAATAACTCTACTTGTCTTCTTCTAGGTGATACAAGCAACATATTTGTTTCAGTAGTCTCCTAGGAAATAAAGTTGGGTTGGCTGGGTTGCACTCCCCTGATTTTTTTCCTCCTTTCACTCCCTAAACTTTTGCTGAAGCAGGAGTTTGTTCTGACACAGGAACAAACAGACCCCTGTCACGTTGTCCACGCGTTCCCCTCAGAGCTCCTCTGCTGCAGCCCTTGCCAGTCAGAACGAAAATGCTCCTAGAGATTTGGGCAATGCTGTTTGGTAACTGCAAGAGGAACCTGGCCACCATAAATACATATTTCCTTATTGTGACACTCTGTGGAAATACCACAGTGCTGCATTTCAAAATCAGCAGATCGACCCTTAGCAACAAAAGCTGCATTTAAGCAGATTATAACCCAAACCCAGCATTTCACAGCCTGTTTGGCTGGTGGGAACATTCAGATATCAGGATGAACAGGTACCTTGTGTATCTCCCTGAAATCTCAGCCAGCTCCAGCTGTGCTTGGAGCGGGTTCAGTGATGCACCAGGCTCCTGCCAAAGCCTCCTCACACCTTGCACCAAGGGAGTTCCCCAGAAAAGCCAGACCCACAATCTGGGGAGACTCAAGGCTCTGTGGAGCATCCTGAGCTCCACGATTCACTGATGGATCGATGAGCAGAGCAGTTTCTTAAAAGGAGGTCGATGTTGCTCAGCAGGGGAAGGATGGATGGCAGTGCCAGTGGAGTGCTGAGCTGTGCCTGGGAAGCAGCTTCCCAAATAAGGCTGCAAAGCTCCACATTCCCAAGGCACAGCTGGCTGCTCCTTGAGCACTGGAGGAACTCGAGTGTCTCACATGAAAGTGAGAAGAAAGCACAACCCTCCTCAGAAAAACCCACATTTTTAGGGGGATTTTTGTTCTCCCTCCCGGGAAGGCCCAGAACTAAAGGCCAAGGATCACAGGCTGAGTAAAGAAAATAAAGAAAACCCTCCCTCAAAGCAAAGTCTTTCAAATAACTACCACATGACAATTCAAGACTGCAAGCCAAAAGCCTGCCTCTAACAATATTTGGTTTATTTAAATTAAATTAACTAAAATTTATTTAATATTATTTTGGCTTATTGGTAATTATTATTGGTTTCTCGTTCCCTTCCCCTCTCCCCCTAAATCCAACTTAGTATCACACAAATTAATGCTGGCCCACGAGGTCCTCACTGCTTTTTCCAGGAGGAACATGGCTCAAGTTCCTGGAATTTCAACAGCTTGTAGCTTCAACCTCTCACTAATGCCCTGGCAGTCGCTCTGCACACGGGCACAGAGGAGCTGCAGGGCCCTGCAGAGCTCCCAGCTGGTGCCCTTAGGATTGAGCAAATATCTACAGACTATGTTGGGCAGCAACTGAGGAAAACCAGTCTGGTGGCAGCTCCAAACCCCATCCCAACTGGCAGAACCTGGAGCAATCTCTGCTCCCTTCCCAAAACACAGCCGCACTTCGAGGAGTGTCCTGGGATGGTCACTCCTGGCTGTGGAAAAGCACCACGCCTGGAGCTGCAAGCAGATGCCACAAATTCCTGCTGGCTCATCCTGGAAGCTGTGTTTTGGAAACTCCAGGGCTGAACTGAGGCAAATCCAAGTTTTGAGAGTAAAGGGCATCCTGGCACACCTGGAGCACAGCTTCCCAGTCATCCCATGAATGGGGTATTTCACCAAGCAGTGCCAATTTTGATAAGGGTCTCTTTGGAAGGAAGCACAGCATCAGCTCTGGATGCCGCTGGGAACTGCTGACCAGGAAAACTACAAGGAATACTGCTGTTCTGGGTGGGGCTTGTAACTCCTTAGAAGCCACCACCCAGTGGGCAGATTTGTTCCCAGAACTGCAGCCTGCTCCTGGCATCTCCTCAGGAATTCCCATAACAGGCCTGTCATCCAAGAGAGATGAACTAATAACAGATCAGCCACAGCTTGCTGGAGGCTTTGGCTCCAAAACCACAATAACATAGTTGCAGGTGTGGCAGAGCTGTGACTGAGGCACATCTTTGAGGTTCACATGTGTTTTCTACCCGGTGCCCATAACTGTGCAGCTGGCCTCAGCCTGCCACAGAGTGAAGGTCCCAGCCCTCGCATCACCTAACAATAATTAATTCAACTAACAATAATTAATTCACCTAATGAATAATAATCCTGC
>JAHLSL010000039.1:2659150-2691643 GCA_025920805.1 Petroica traversi
CCGCCCCGCTCCCGCCTCCCCGCCCCGCCGGGACGGAGCCAGGGACGGACAGGGCAAGGTCTGCGCGGCTCCAGGCGAAGGGAGAGGTGGATTCGTGGCGTCGGTGGGAGCAGAGACACAGAGAGGGTGAGTGCGGGCCAGAGCTGCCCCCCATCAATACCCCGCGGGTCCTGCCCCGAGGGTGGGAGATCACCGAATCTCGGGGTGGTTCCGGTGGGAAGGGATGGTCGGAGGTCATCCAGTCCAGCCCCCGTGTTCATGCAGTGTCCTCTGGAGCGCTGAAATCTGTGCCTGGGTATGTGAGTATCTCCAGGGATGGGCAATCCACCACCTTTTGGGGCAGCCTGTTCCAGTGCTTAGGCTCCTGCATGGTGAGGAAGTTCTTCCTCATGTTCAGGTGTAACTTTCCTGGCTCCTGTTCCTGCCCTTGCCTCTCGTTCTATTGTTCAGCAACCCTGAGAAGGGTCTGGCTCCATCCCATCCTCAGACACACCCCCTTCACATCCATGTATTTGAGAGTAAGATCTCCTCAGTGTGCTCTTCTCCAGGCTAAACAGGCCCAGCTCCCTCAGCTTTCTCTCATAACTGAGGTGCTCCAGGCCCCTTATCTTCCAGGACACTTTCAGGCTATGTCTCTCCTGTCCTGAGGAGCCCAGACCTGGATGTGCCCCATCCCTGGAAACATCTGAGGTGAGGTTGGGCCACATTGAGTTGAAGATGTCCCAGCTCACTGCAGGGGTTGGACTTGATGACCTTCAGGAGTCACCTCACCCAATTTCAAGATTCAATCACCTTCCAGTCCTCACCCTCCTCTCCACCAGAATCCTCCCACATCCCAGGCAGGACACCAGGGTCCCTCCGTCCCACCCCAGCCTTGTCCCCCAGCTCAGGCTCCTCTGCAGTCAGACACTCTGGGGAAGCTCCAGGTTGAGGTGACACGAGTGAAGACAGACAATCGAGAAAACAGAATGTGAAGTATTTTTTTTTTATATACAGAATACAGGAAAGTTTCTGTAAAGTCTAAAACGTTACAATTACTATGTACAGTGGAACTAGCTGTTCTGCTGCGGGGAGGTGGCAGAGAAACAAAAGAGACAGACAGGTTACGACAAACGATCTGCTACAATAGACAATTTGAGGAACGTCATACCACATGTAGCACTGTACACAGCTTTAAAACATTGAAAAATGCCATCACTGATGTATTTACACAGAATCCAACACTTTTCCTTATTTGAAATAAAAAATAGGATGGACACCAGGAAAAGAACTCATTTCTCACTGCCCATAATACACAGTAGCTACTTGTAGTGCAACCATAGCAGGGAGGGATGGGAAAAAATAACTGTGGGAAGAAGAGCGCTTCTTTACATTAAATAAAACAATGATATTGTATAGATTTGCTGTATGAAAACTGTATTTCTCTTTTAATATAAAACTATTGTCACTGGCACAAAATAGAACAAGTTTCTGATTATTTTACAACTGCATGGGAACTATCTGTCAGAGAGAGTCCTCGAGTCAGACAGCGGTCACCCCTCGCTCTGACACGTCCTGCTCTCACTGCAGTTTTCCTTTTAAAATGAAATGTATAGTACAAATATATGTGCAAATGCCCCTAAAACTTGAGCAAAAAAGAAAAATTAAAAAAAGTTAAACGTTCTTCATTTCATGCAAACGGCGTGTGAACAGTCTCTGGGCCGACACAGAAAAATCCCACCTCTAGTTTGTACATTTTTGCATTGTAAAGAGTCTGAGGGCGTTTTCCTTGCTCCAAAAAGCTCTCTTCCTAAAAATTCCTAGGGAACTGAGTTGGACCGCAGCACGGGCACCTGGTGGGGTTTCAGAGAAAGCTTCTCCTCCAAGTCCATATCTTGTACTAAGGCAGTGTCCCCCTTGGGCTGTTTGGTCGCAAATTCGGTGATGCTGAAAACGAACTGCAGGCAGCCCAGCTTGATGTAACTGCCGTGGTGGAGCAGGGCCGTGCCCTCCCAGCCAGCCCCGCTGCCCCCGATCAAACTGGAGCTGCTGGCTTTGCAGTTACAAGGTTTCCGATGCTGCCCTTGTGCCTGTGAATTCATCACAGCAGCTTCTTCATGCGCCTCCTCTTCCTGTTTTCTGCTTTTATGTCGTTCTGGAAAAGAATGAAAAAAACGGTAAGGTTTGGGCAGCTCAGCAGCTTGTTTTTGTCAACAGAGGTTACTGCTGAGGTGGCTCGTGGGTAAGATCCTCCAGCCATGAGGGATTTCAGTCTGATCAAAGGGAAATGGGAATCTCCTCACAGCCCTGGGGAGGTTGAGGTATTTACATATCTATTTTGGCAGCCCAAAATGAGAAAGCTGATCAGGTGGAGAGCAGGAGTGAGCCATGCAAGGACAGAATTCCTGGCATAGCCTAGGCAGGGAGGACATGCACAGGGCAATGCCTCAGGCTTGCTCAAAACTGGCTGCTCATCAGGACCTGGAGCTTGGTAACCCCAGCAGTACTGGAGGCTGGAGTGGGGTTTAGGTCAGAGCACAGGGTTCCCCAGGCTGCAGAGAAAAGTCTTGTGTAACCCCAGCTGTGGCAATGCTCCCCGTTTTGCAAGGAGTGCAGCAGCCTGTGCAGAACAAGGGGCACCAACAAGGAATTGGTTTCCACCTGCTCCTGCTCCCCTCAAACCCCCGTGGCATTGGTACAACACTCACTTATCACACTCTGCACTTTGGCAACAATACTGCTGGGAGGAGTGGGTGTCATCTTCTCCGAGAAGTCACACGAATACAGAACATTGTCCACGGTCGTCCCATGCTCACTGTAGTTCAACAGCTCGTAATGCTTTGTATTCTGAAGAAAGGGAAGAGGAGGGAATCAAAGCACGAATTCATAGAATGGCTTGGTTTGGAAAGGACCTTAAAGACCATGTTGTTTCAGCCCCCTACCATAGGCAGGGACACCTTCCACTATCCCAGGTTGCTCCAAGCCCCATCCAACATGGCCTGGGACACTTCCAGGGATGGAGCAGCCACAGCTTCTCTGTGCAGCCTGTGCCAGGGCCTCACCACCCTGTCAGAAAACCTTCTGCCTGCTCTTTGGAGCATAGAAACACAACCCCTTCTCCCAGCTGCCACTGGTGGTCAAGTAAGAGTAGGTGAATATCCTCCAGCTTCAGAGAACACCACCCAATCCCCCTGCTCACAGAAAAACCAGCCTTCCTGCAGAGAAATGGAGCTGCTTCCTGGCAGAGAAAGAGGGCCAAAGGGAAGTGGGTTTTATGTACTCCACTTGAACCAACACATCTTTTGGAAACAGGATATTCAAGCTGATGCTCACCAAAGCGAGCATTTTACAGGCACACCTGATGCAAACTTGGCCCGAGACCTGTGCCTAGAAGGAAGAGGTGAGCTTTGGAAAGCAGGCACAAGATGGCAACAGGGATGCCACGTGCTGCAGCAGCCCCAGGACAGAGGCGGGCTGGGACTCACAGGCCTGGTGCAGAGCTGAAATGCCAGCAGACATCACCGTGACATGCAGCGTTACACAAGCGGCGTCACGCTCAGCTGAGCTTTGTGGAGGATGTTGACAGAGCAGAGGAGATTTCAGGTTAGCTCACAGAAACATCTGAGAGCTTGAGACCTTGTTCCTCAGGGACTGCAAGGCTTTAATCAAGTTACAAAAACTCCACATGCACATGGGAGAAGGTTTTGAAGTAACCTTGCTACACTGCAGAAGGAGGACCTGCAGAGAGAGCTCCAGAAAGGGGAATTCTCCCTCTCCAGAGTGATCACAGCCATTGGAGACCTGCTAGAGGGTCAAAGGTCAATGCCTGGAGCCTGATTTATGACTGACCACTGTGAGGAGATGCTTCCACACAGATTTATGGTCAGGATCCCATTACTGAGTGTGTTTGATAGCTTGCAGGGCACTGGAGGAATGGCTAAAGCTGGCTGTGGGTTAATCGTGGATCCTGCTCCGGAGCTGGTTGACAAATGGTGATATAAAAGACTCAATCTTTCTTCAAAGACTGTTTCCATGCTAAGAGACATCTCCAGCAGTGCTGTTACTGGCAGGCCTGCTGGTCTGTTTACTTCAAGAACAAACTAATCTCTGGGCTGTAGCTAAGTAGAAACTGTAGGCTTCTATTTATGCTGCGAGCTTAACTGAAGTTTTAGCTAAATAAATAATTTATAGAGAGCTGCAGACACTATGAATGTTTTGCTCCCTCATCACACTTGAAAACAAGAGACTAAGAGCATTTCCCTGGTTTGTTCCAGCAGAGGTTCGATGTTGACATGTAAAGTTTAGCTTTTATTAACAACACATCCAGATCAAAAATTATCAGACCATGTCTGTGTCCTTTTATTTCCCCAGACACCAGCAGTGACAGTGCTGACTTGTGGCCAGTCCTTGCCCACAGGCAGTCAGCTCAGAGAAATTGTGCTGGAAGAGCTCTGTGCTTCAGAAAATGGTTAGACAGAAAACGCTGACACAGCCTCCACTGGAGTAAAACCCTTCACAGCCCTGGCTCTTACTTTGTAGTCCTCAAAAGGAGCACCAGACAAAGACAACCTGCTGCCTGCATCTCCAGCTCCCACTGCCATGCACACCAAAAAATAAAAATAATAATAATAATAATGAAAAAAAAATCACTCAGGCACTCACCTCATCATAGAATATGCAGGCATGTTTGCCAGACACATAGTTACAGTGACCATAGCTTGTAAGGCACACATCCATATCAGCTCCTGTCATGGGGGAGGACAAAACAGGCTCAGTTCATATTGGAAAAAAAAAACTGTCAGGCAGCAGAGAACAACAGACAGAATTAAACTTCAATTAGCAAAACAACAGGGGAGCAACTGCTTTTGTCCTGCTCCCAGGACTGCATGAATAATGCTTCGATAAGCCACCAACAAAGTTTCAGTGGGGGAAGGGAGCCAGCAGCTCCCACAAAGGTTGAAGAGCATTTCACTGCTCCTGGGTCTACACCCAGAGCACCAGAAGAAATCTAAGCAACAAGAAACAAAACCTGCAAGCAAGCCATAACTCTCCTCTCCATCAGTCAGGCATTAAAACTCCAGCACAGCTGTTCTAGTTATGACACCAGGCGACAGAGTTGCCACCCACACAGATTCAGGCAGACGGGGGATTTCCACACTTCTGGGTAGTGCAGAATCCCAGCAGAAGTGGCCACAGAGAGTCTGTTTCCTTTCACACCCACTAGGCAAACACTTTAGGGAGGGTTCAGGGAGAACCACTCTGATTCTGAAAGGTCATGGCAGGAAAAGCTACTCACCTGTCCCAATGTAGAGGGTTCGATAGCACATATTGACTGCACCCCCCAAGCCCATCAGAGGATAGAACACCGCCCGGGCTTGCACTTCCTTTCTTTGAGCTGCAAGATAAAAAGAAATTACTTGAACAATGTTATCAGCAGGGAAAGCTGCTTGACCCCAGTGTCCCCAGCTTAGAAAGCACAGATCCTGACAAGGACGCAGTTAGTTTGGTCTAAGCACCAGTTCCCAACCCTCTAGGAATGTTTGTGCATTAAACCTCTTTCTGCCAGTCAGAGAAAATTGCTTTCTCCAATAACCCACACAAGCCATGCAAATGGGGAGCATTAACGCCGAGGGTGCACAATGGAGCCACGCTGAGGAACACACAAGCCTTCTACCACTGGCTTCTTTCTTAATCTCTTCTACTCTGGGGAATCAAAGAGCTCGGGCTTTGCTCTCAAAGTGCCACTTAAAAAGAATTGGTGCTAGTGAATTCACCAACTTAAGAGCCGTGATTTCATTTCTAGTTAAGCTGCAGGAAAAACAACTGGGCTGAATGGGGCTTGGCAGGGACAAATCCAGCTCCCAAGACAAGATGATTGAGTGAACTCTTTCACCCTCAGGTCAGCTCTATGGCACACTTGACAATGGCTGGGCCAGGGCTGAACCTCCAAGTTCAAATCACATACTCACATGTCCCCGTTAACTGGACAGAAAATCTTCTGTGGAACAGATATTGAACTCCATTTGGCCACACAGGCCTAGCCAGGATTTCAGCACTGTCTTTTGGAGGAAAACCCCTTCTACACTGAGTTTAAGCCTTTCCTGATACCACATCTGCAGGACAGTGTTACACCAAGAGGGTGAAATCGAAGAACAGAACATGAGGATTGTGAAAGAGGCACCTACATCAAGAACAGTGTCCACACCAAGTGGCATCTGAGGTTCAACCTCTGCCTGGCTGACATGCAGGAATCCTTTCAGCTGCCTGGCTCTGCAGGGCTCACTAAAGGCTTTGGATCTAACATTTCATCAGCAATGCTAAGCAGCCAGTTGGATGGATCATTCCTGCCCAAAAAGGGTGATGGGTTAAGACAGCACCAATCTGCCTTGAGAAAGGCAGCCTGCTGAAGAATTCCAGACCAGGAAGGCAGTTCATACCACAGGCCTGCTGCTGTGTCCTGCAAGAGCCATCACAAGAAGACTGACAAAGCATTTAGAGAATGCTGTGATGCTAAAGCAAGCACAGAGCTTCAGAAAAAGATTACTGACTGACTTCCAAAGATCTTATCTGGGATATTTACCCCCAGGCCTAGCAAAGGGGGAGCAGAGAACTGCTTCCATAGCAAGGCTGTCCAGTTAGTGCTTGAAAGCAGATTAAACTGACTGGCCGCATATGCAAAGGAACACCAAATCATGTTCACCCTGCAGCTTTAGGTGATACCAGTGGTAATAAACAAAGCCAAACTCGGGAATCTGGAGATTTCCAAGAGAAGCACAAGTTGTTTTCCAGTACTGGCATTAGTCATATTTAGTGGTTTCAGCTTGACAGTGACATTCTGAACAGGCAATGACAATGCCACATATATAATCTGTGTCCCAGTTCCTCCTGTTCTTGTGCTTGCATCACAAGCAACTCCTCCAGGAAGAAAGAGCAGGAATTCACAGATTTCTCTTGCCCATCTCAAAGGGCAAAGCCACCAAGCACCTGAGATGAACCTTTCCATCTCTTGTGAATTCTACGATGAATAAAACACAACTTCACTAAACATTTCTAGCAGAAAATCTGAAGGTACTAAAGTATTCACATTGCTCAAATTTGTAAATAATTAAGTAGAGGAACCTGATGGAGTTTCTGGTCAGTGGATATCCAGAGCAGGGGGATGAGAAGAAAGAAAAGTGAAAGGCAGCATCAGATATCAGAAGAGGGAAATCTCCTTCAAAGACAAGGGAATGCCAAAATCTATGGCTCAACATAACCCAGCTATTCTAGGGCTGCTCTTACCTTCAATGTGGTTTCCCACAGGAGATTGCTGATGGGAATTGACACTGCTTGCTAGAGACTGAGCTTTGGGAGGAAAGAGCTGATGTATTCTCTGCAAGGCCAGAAACTTGATCAGCTGCTCATCCAGCATATTTATCTCAATCTCTGTTAATAAACAAAAAGCAATTAGTAAGTTATTCAGGGAAAGGGTGCAATCTGAGCTGCAGTGGATTTAACTGTCCCACTTTCAAACCTGCTGTTTGCTTCAACAGCAAAGACTTGACCAATTCTGCAATATCAAGACTCTTACACATAGGTGAGCTACACTTCACATCACCTCCTGTAAGCAGAGTGTGAGAAGAGTGCCAGCCATGGCTGGAAAGCTACAACTGAAGCAGCAAGCTGAAGTTTGGGGGGAACTAGGGTTGATAAAAGCTGAAAATCTGCTGTTCTGGCTCAGAATCAATAGGTCAGCAGAGGTGGCCATTGCACCCCTTTGGACAGCATGTTGGGTCCTTCCTCTGAAGCTCTGAAAGCCCAGCCCTGAATCACAGAGGAGAACTGTAACCCCCTTTGAAGCTGCTGCAAGCTCATGCTCGAGTCACATGCCCATTGCAGGGAAAATTAAACCAAACAGGGCAATTCAGACAATATTATTAATGAGTTTAAAGCAGGTCTTCTGATAACCCTGAAGTGTTTATATTTGTAAAGTCTAATAGAGGTCTGCTTTCTTGCAGCAAGGAGGCTGGGTAACCTCTTCTTCCAAGAGCTTTCTCCACATCAACAACAGTAAAAATGGACAGGAGAGGGGGAAGAGCTGTACGAGCCTTTCCCAATAGCAGAGAGGGCAGGCTGGGCAGCTGGGGTTCACCCAAGGAAAGAGGGTCACTCTGGCAGTGCCAGAAAGGCTGTTCTTCAGATTTCAAATGTAGGAGACATCTCCTGCAACAGCCTGGCTGTGCTACTGACAATTGCTGCTCAGCAATCTCCTCCTGAAGGCAGTCTGCTAACGTTTGGCATCTCTTGCCAAGTGCAACAAAAGGAAATAAAAACCAGGCCAGTCTAGGAGACTGACAGAAGCAGAAATAAATGATAAAATTAACGGACCCACTGGAGCATCACCACTCAGGTGACTGCTCCACTACAAGATCTATTGCTGCTGGACTTTACATCCTCCAGGAGCAGCTCTGGATTGCAGCTAGCACCACAACATGGCAAGGCTGCAGGTTTCTGCATGTGAATTCCACCTGGAAAGCAGCCCAGTTGTGATTCTTCCCCAGAAAAGCTTCAGGCAGAAACACTTCATTGGCCTTGCTGCCTTGGCAACACGAGGAGCAGGGAAGCATGTGACATATTTAAGGTAATGTACACCCAGCCCCTCCCTCACCTGACTACAACCCTTCCTTATCTCTGGAACTTCTCCTCAAGCAGAGATGGAATGTTTTGGGGAAGCAAACAGACAGGGCTGGCAGAGACTGATGATGAATTAAATACTCACCCCCGTCCATAAATGCTTTCAGGGAACTGGTGAAGTCCAACATAGCTGCAGAGTTTGAAGTGAGTGATGAGGGTAGAGTTAAAGCGCTTCCTATGGATAAGGTGCTGGGACTGACCTTACCATCTACAGGGAGAGATGGTGGAGAGAAGAGATGTCACTGTGACGTTCACCAGACATGCACCCAGCCCTCAGGCTGCCCTTGGCTGCCAAGCTGCTCCAAATGACTCATTTTGCTCATAGTCATGCTTTGAAAAAGGCCTGCACTAGAGGCCAGGCCTTTCTTCTGCTCACAGAAAGGCTTCTGTGTGCCTCTAACACAGAGCCAAACGTGGCTTCTGCCTCGTCTCCAGCTGCTGGAGGAATTCTTGACCTATACATTTAATCTCCTGCTCCCTGTGGTGACACTGGAAAGATGAGCACCAACTCCCCAGGAGCTTGTAGAATTTATTAAAGCTAAGAGACATTTGCCAAGTAGCTTGTCTAGGTCTCAATATGCATAAAAAGTACAACTGCCCTGGTTTTATTTCTACACTGTTATCAAGACTGGGGTGGACATCACTGTCCACAGAAAGAATGTGACAATCATAAGCAAGATTTTATTATTTACAAAAAGAATCCTCCTGCTTTAGAAGTACCCATGCAGCTGAAAGAGGCAGTGGCAAATGCCAGGAAACAAAATCCCTGTAATGTGTTGTCAATATCAGATCTTCTTGAGTTCATTTGCTTATAATTACTGAAATTTATGGCAAAAAAAGTAATGAGGAATTTGCATTTTTGTACTCTGCAGCAAAATTTGCACACCACAATTTTTATTATAAATATATATATCCATCATGTTAGAAGGAAAATTCAAATGTTTACACCTTTCCCAAGAGACACTGCAGCCCGTAATGATTTTGTAGAACACAAGCTTTGCACCAGAGGCAATTATTTAACATCTTAAGTAGCTGCAAAATTATGTAGGATTTGCAGTGCTCTTCAAACCACAGGGAAGAAGTTTTCTATAATATGGTCTCATTTCCTCTACCAGAACTTCTCCCAGCCTTGCATTTCTAAGCAGGGCCTGGTCAAATCAGCAGCCTCAGAGTAACCAAGTTTATTCAGGAGGAGGCCAAGAACCCCAGGGACTGCTTCCAAAGGCAAGGCAAAGCTTAGAAGTTACTCATTGAGGAATTTTAGAGAGGATTATAAAAAGATGTTGCCCTGCTGCTTTACAACCACCAGAGCTGAGCCACTCCACACTGAGTAGGTTGGAAGTGCATGGGAAGTGACACACAGCTCTGTCACGTGCTTTTCAGTGGCTGCTCCCACCCAACCTGCATGAAGGGTTGGCAGGTTTGAGGGCTGAGCTGGTGTGGGGAGAGGGAAAAGGACAAGAATGCCATATGTGGAAGTTTATTCTACAAAAATGTGAGCTCTGGGCAGTTACTCCAACATCTATCAACATCTTTATGTTTCTACACTAAAAATGGTTATATATACTTTTTTATATACAACTTGCTATTATTTAGCAAGTTTTTTGGGTACAACTCAGGATCCCTGAGCTATCCAAGTCCATAACTACCCCATATCTGACCAACAGATCCTAAGCAGACTACAGCTTCCCAAGCCCATGTTTCTCCAACATCAAGACTGTGCAGCTGAAGACTCCAACGACATCTGCAGTAGGGGACACAACCATTGCCTGAACAGTTCTCTGGATTAGATCCCAGAGAGCTGCTCTTATGAGAAGGACTGAGTACCTTGCAATCCAAATGGCCATTTGAAACAAACCAGTGGTTTTACAGCAGCGCTGGGGTTTTAAAGCAGCAGTTGTTGAAACAGTGAGGCAGCAGCTGAGTGATATAAAGCTACTGATGCTTTCCAGAATTCAACTGACCTACTATCCTGCTTGTCAGGACAGAGTTCCCCCTCTCAAGTATAGGCAACCAGCAAAAATGTATCCCATGGCTCCCATAAAGGGACCTAAGGCAGAGCAGACCTGAGAAACTTCTGCTGGCTCTCCACAGAAAGCCCAGTTCCCAGTCAATTGAGGGCAGCCTTGAGGTTCTGAATGAGGTTAATCCTGAGCTTTTCCCAGCCCCAGGGCCAAGGTCGGTGGCTCAGCACATACCTGAAGGTGGTGCTGGTGAACAGAATCTGTTTGTGGACCCAACAGCCGAGATCCCATCTCCTGCAGCCTGGGGAGGGGTGAGAGCCCGGGTGGCACTGAGCGGGGAGCCCCCGGCCCGCAGCTCTGCCGACAGCGGCGGCCCGATCTGCGTCTGCACATTCTTCCTTTGCAAAGTGCTGGTGGTCTCCAGGCTGGCACAGGAGCTCGATATGGACGTAGGCAAACTCGTGACCGGCGCAGATCCCCTTTGTGCACAAGAAACAGGTCCTGCTACGTTCTCTGTTTTGACAATGGTTCCAATGGTGTGATTCAGAAGTCCGCAACTCGCTGGGGGCGTGAGGGGCCGAGGCCACGTTTGCCGATGGGACAAAACAGGTATTGTGTTCCCAGACCCCATGAGCCTCTGGGAGTCAGTCAACTGTGCTGAGGATTCGGATGAAACGCCATAGAAATGAGGCCCGTTCACTTTAATGTCAGAGGCTGTCGGCCCATTCGAAGTCCCGCAAGAAGACGCCTTCTTGGATTTATCTATACAAGAGCTGCAGTTAACATCTTCCTGTGACAAAGTCTGCTGGGATTGCAAGGAGCTCAAGGAATTCTGGGTGGTAATCCCTGAGGTGCAGGATGACATGGAATAGAGGGAAGGTGTGGGTGCCTTGTCAGCTGCCTGGTAAGGGTTGGTGACTGAGCCGTCTGCCACAATAACAGGCTTAATATCAGCCTTCTCTGTTTGTTCAGAGTCCCAAAGCGAAGTCATCTGCTTAGCAGATAAATGTTTCAATATGCTGCACTGGAGCGCAACAACACTACAGAGCCACTGGAAGGAAGGAAGGAAAAAAGTGCAGGTTAGCTCTGGAGGTAGCAGTGCTCCAATCCTCTACAGTTACTCCATCCTTCACCCAGCTCAAGGAAATCCAGCTGCTGACTGCTCAGATGCAGTCTGGAACCACGGCATCTGCTCTGGAGCTCATCTATAATTAGGAGAAAATTTTGTCCAGTGGTACAAAAGTGCAACCAAAATGATGTACTGATTATCTCCATGCTGGGGATAGAGACAGAGAGGGGCTGAGATTAAAGGAGGGAGAAAGCAGGATTTCCTCACTCCCAAACTCCTCCTCCTCTTCACTTGTTAAATGCTGCAACTCTGCAGCCGGTTACAAACACACCCTTCACTAATTTGGGCTTCTAGCCAAACACAATCCCCCAATTTATTCTATAGCATGTTGGAAAGAAATGCTGCTCTACCTCAGGTATAGAGAGTAGAAAGGTGGGTTGGAGAGCACTTTCCTTTTATATAAAGTGGAGGAAGACCAAAAGATTTATTCAAAGTTTTAAGCTCCATGATGGATATGCACCTGCCACATAAAAGAACCTTGACTAAGCTAAGAGAAGGACTTGACTTCTTCACCTATTGCAACTTAACATGTCCTTACACTGTGGAATCTGGCCAGAAGTTTCATACAAGATTTAAACACTCATTTGACCTTGATTTACACGTCGCAATAAAAAACGACCCAGAAATGGGATGTCAACTTATAAATAAACATGTCAGAGAGCAGCCTTACATAATCAAAATGCAAAGTATTTCCCCTCATACAAAATAAAGATGACGTCTAGACAGACGGCCCTCAACTCCACTCTTAAGGCCAGAGGACTACTGCACCACTTCCCTGAAGTGTCAAATGAGGAATTTTACATCTCACCTGGAAAGTCAAAGTGAAGTTTTAATGGGCAAGGGTGTCAGACACAAGACAAGCTATCACCTTCACACGCCAGCTTGAGACTGGTTTCCTAGACAACTGTTCCATCACGACTGAAGTGGAAGGGGATCTTTGTACCAAAGCAACTACACACACAAGAGTCCAAGCATTTGACTTCATTTACCTCCTGTTGTTCTGTCTGGCTGGCTAAGTGCTCAGTGTTCAAAAGGTGCTTCTGCAAGGGTTCCTCAGGGATCCCGTTACAGATCAGCTCGCCATCTCTAATTGCTGCAGGCGCGAGTAACGGGGGTGGAAGCCGGTATTGGGACTTTATAGCATCAGGAACCTACATTGTAGAGAGAGAAGATCACACATGAGAACAATTACTCAAGAATGACTAGTTAAACCAAGTGCCTGATCAGCACTAAACTTTGAATTTGCTGCTTTCTTACCCAAAGGAACCCTGCAGATACATTTCAAGTATCAAGGACTGAGTACTTTGAATTGATGTAGCCATGCTGAAATTAATAGGTTTTATTCCCTTAGGTTAGGCATGACTTTGGTACAACATGGGGGCTATAGCATAAGAGAAATCACAAAAGAAACAGCCAAGGTAAGTCTGCATGGCAGTTTCCAGGCATCCTGGCAGCAAACACAGCCCCAAATCTGTCTGTAGGGCCACCTCCAGGAGGTTTTGTGTTGTACCTTCTATGCATGTGCTAGATTTCAGTGCTTACTTGTAATAATTAAGCCTTATGGTTGAAGGAAAGAGATCTTCTTAAATCCTACAGGTAGGGACTACTGACTCCCAGATCTGTCACCAACACAATCGTTCAGCGCCCGTCTTCTTCCTCCTGCCCCAAGGAGTATGCCGGTTTCCCTTCCAAACTAAAATACATACAGCAGGGGTTTTCACCCACCACTACTTGTTTACACATACCTTCAGACCTTTCCTCTTCACTGACTGAAGAACTCTGCGATTCGGAGGGTGCTTCTTATGGATTCGGTTTAAGAAATCCACTTTGACAACGTGCTGAGAAATGGTGTCCTGGAACCGGTCAAACACTCGGCACCGATTACTCAGGGTCAAGTTCTTCTGGTTCAGCTAGGTGATCAGATAATGCCACAGGAGTTAGGGATCTGCAGGTCACTCTAATGCACCCTAAGACTTTCATAATGCCTCGTAGTACAGCATCAGCTTAGCTTTAGACTATTTGTTTCCTGCAGCACTAACCATTTCTGTTAAAGGGCACATTGCTCGAGATGAATACAAAAGCATTTAGAGGCCAACTAAGCAGCATCAATGCTCTCAGAAGCAGTTTGTCTGGGAAAAAGCTCTTTGTTTCAGCCCCCTGTTTCCTGAGTATTTAAATCTCAAGTACACTGCTTTTCCAAAAATGAAAACTCCCTCTTGGAATGAAAGTTTTTTGGGTTAAGCATGCAAAGAATTACTTCCCCTATTTGTAGCACTGTGCTGCTTTGTATCCCAGTTCTGGAAGCTCATCTAGATCTTAAAGAGTCCAGCCAAAAACTAGACGAGCTGTCAGTGAGCCACAATCTGAGCTGTCAGCTTCAGTTACAGGAAGGAGTTCCCTCATCTTTATATCTTATTGCAGAGAGCAGCATCATATTCCTTTGGAGAGTGTGTTGCTTGCAGCAGGAGCTTTACAAGCGTTACAGGGAGCAATAAGAGCTCAGAAGCTGTTTTACATTTGTTGTGCTTTGTCCTTTAATGGACCTGCCAGGTTCCACTCCAGCATCCGGTTACCCTGCTGCAATCATAGTCCTGCTTACCACCACGTGTTCTATGTGATTTGGGCACATCCATCTACCCAGAGGCATGGCAGTAAGTGGTGGCTCCAGACAATCCATGTGGAACAGGAGTGGGCAATAGTCACACTGGATTAGAGGTGCCACTCTGCAACTCCTGCAAAGAGAGAGCCAAATCTTATTCCCCGTACAGAGAATAAAGAATGTTCAGACAAGCTTGGCTGACCACTTCAGTTTATCCTCTACACTGCTGTTTGCACCAAAAAGTAGGATTTCTGATTTGTAACTTGATCTGTACAGACCGTCTTCAAGACCTTCTTGAGGCAAAAGTCTTTATTTGAAGTAAAATTCAGAGACCAAAAGGAAATCTCGGATTTAGGTAATTACAAGTTTCCTTAGAGGAATCATGTGTGACTTTGAGATGTGTACATCAACAAGATATTCTCAGAACAAATTTCAATCTCCAGAAAAACAACTACATCTGAATCCCCAGGTTTTAAAGAAGTCTTTCCTCTCTGACAAAGTCATCAGCTGTTCTCCACAAAATCCCACCTGAGTCCCCATTCTACTTCCAGAAACTCACTCTGACAGGGTTCCTGAAACAGAGGTTTCATTTTCACTGACATTTTGAATTGGGATTGATCTGTGCACTTTCTTATGCAGCTACAAAACCCATCAGTATTTTGTACTGGTTTTCAGATTTACAATTTCAGCACAATATTCCTATTTGCCTTGGGCTTATAATTCTTTCAGTAGATTTCTATTTCCTAAAGGTCACCTCCTCACAAGCTTCCTTCACGAACCATAAACAAACATCTCCATTTACTAAACCATTACTTTAGAATATTTCTTTGCAGAAAAACACTGCAAACAAGATGGCTCAATCTTGTCAATCTCCAGGCTACATTTTAGAGCCCTTTACAGCCAGATCTACAATTGCTGTGGTTAAACACCCGTTATTTAGCAAAGATGAATATTCTCCTATTTGTTTAAAGGATTGTAAGTAAGTAATAGAGAAGAATGGAAAAGGGAACAGGTAATCTACTTTTTCCAGCAAGAACTTTGCTCCTGTGAAGGCTGCAGCTACACTGAACAGCTTCCCTGGAAGAACAACAAGTACCTGTTGCATGTGAAGCAGACCTTCACTGGCAAGGGAACCAAACCATTGTGGTCTAACTCGTGTTGTGCTTTCTTGACATTCTTTCCTGTGGTTTCTTCCTTTCTCCTCCTCTTACTAGTACCTGAAAAGGAAATTTTTAAAAGCTTTGGGTTATTCACATAGCAGAAATTTGCTTTCTGGTAGATACATATAATCATCTCAGAGAGAAGCAGACAAAGACGTCAAAGGTTGCTGCTTAAGGTACCTCTATCAACCACTACATCTAGCCTTAAGTGACAGAGACTGTCTTTAAAGGCAGATATATTTCACACTTAGTGATTTCAGTGTCATCCTATATTAGTCACTACTTTGTTACTATATTATTGCATCATAAATCAAAAATCAAGTATTTTGACAATTGATTTTTTTTTCATATTGATGATCTAGACCGAAGTGGGAACAAGCATCTATCACAAGTCCTGATGGACATGGTGTGTACTTGGGAGTGTCCCTACAGCTCAGATTTGAAAGGTAGCTGGAGGAGAGCCAGGGGTACTTCTGTTCCATCTGCTTTCATCAGTGAGCACCACTGGAGCCACAACTAACACAGGGTCAAGAAGGAAAGAGGAAAGATGACAGCAGGATGCAACTGCAGACATCTTCACCAACGCCAGACAAGCACTGCTCACCTGGAAGTGCTGTGGTGCAGGTCAGTTCATTCGGCAGCTGGAACTGCGTTGGGTTCCTTTCCATGGCAGCAGCAATAAGAAGCTCAAAGGGTCGCTTCAGCTGGGGCTGCCCACAGTCCATTTCTGCAATGGCAGAGTCATCATCCACGTCAATTATGTCCTCATCGACATCATTCTGTTCTGAGTTGGGGGTCTCGGTGCTGGCATTGGATGTGGGAGTGCCAGGCCGGCTCGCTCTCCTTTCCAAGATCCTGGCATGCGCATTAGCCCTGATGCTGCTGCTAGACCTGTCCAACAGGTCTGCGTCACTGGTGGGGGAGGTGGTCCTTTTCCCAGATTTGTCCACCAATCCATTTACCTGCCCCAGCTCTTTCTTCTGTTCTCGCTTCTGCACGACATGAATAGGCAGGCTTATCATGGAGGCCACAAACAAAGCACATCAACCTTGACAAATACGTGATTGAAGACAAACAGCATCTGAAAACGCTCGAGCCACTCACTACAACTTCCCCCTTGAAGTCATCAGAGCCTTGATCAAGAACAGTCTGATGGCAGCTAAGGTACAGGTGACAGAACAGCTGAAGAGAATCAAGCGTGGGGAAGAACATTACCATGTGTCTCTCCTTTCAGGGTAGCTATGCTTGACTCCAGATCAGGACATTTCACAGCATTTAGTCCTAAACACTTGACAAAACAGACAACTGTTTACTTTGCTACCAACACTGAGAAACTCCAGCAGACTGTTCACTGTTGATGCAGACTACTAACCCTGGCACTGCATAGTTACCCAAGATGGGCTGAGAAGGGCAGCTTGAGAATAAAAGCACAATATACAGAAAACACTGCTATCTCCTGGTGACAGCAATCTTGAACAAGGTGCAGCAGAGGAAAACTATACATTGCCATCACCACAAGATCTATTTTGCAACAGGAAAGGATGCTGCATGCCTAGGATGGGCAACTGTGCACTGCTCCAGTGCTTGACAGCATCACCTGTATGGAGGAACCAATCTACTCCACCACTGACATGGTCTGCAAAGGGAGCAAAGTGTTTTCAGGCAATTTTTAACACAGAAAAGTTGGGGATTTTCTCCATTTCTCTCTCTTTTTACTTTTTTATTTGGTTTTCGATTTGTGACCTTCATTTCTATTGTTGGCAGATGGCTGAACAGTACCCTGGAAACATAACAAGGCAATCATTTCAGGAACAAAAGGCTGAGCACACAGTTTTCTTCCAATCTGTTTTGGGTGTCACTTCAAGGGAACAGTTGCTAGATAGCTTGGTGCAGTTTCTAAACCCTCTGCTATGCAGCCTTACGTGGTCACAGCAATAAGATGTTTACATTGTGCAAGACAGCTTCCTGGAGAAAGAGCATCTAGGCAAAAAAAAAGACAAGCTACAATCTTGCCCAATCATCTCCTCCCCATCCTGTTCAACAGCCCAGGAAATCATAACTCACTGTGATTTCACCCTCTGCTGATGTACAACTGCTGTGAAGCCACACTTCTAAAAAACACATATTAACTAGAATCACAGCCCTGATGGCAATGCTGCATTAACGTGACTCCCGTTCTGCCTGCAGACAGCTCACCTACTTGAGAACAGGAGCCATTCCCATTTCCTCTGTGCCTCAGCTCTCCCTCCTCCCCAGAAATGGAGGGAAGGAAAACAGTTTGAAAGGCACAGATTGACAAGAAGGTATCAGGCACTTCAGTTTTAGCTCCTACTAGTGAGGTTAAAATATTATGAGGGTCTTAGGTTTCTTCAAGCCCTTTCCTCACAAAGCCCTTTGCAAATGCGAGCACAAAGAGCAGCTCTGGTTGTCTAAGTACACACGAAGGGAGAGGCAGGTATGAACCACAGGATTCAGGTTTCAGATGGCCAGTAGGAAGGGCAGGGATTGTGTCTGTTCTGAGAGCTTTACCTTGCGGCGCACGGTGCAGCGGTGGCACATCCACTCCCCCGGAGGCAGCATCTCCTCGCTGAGTGGAGGGTTGCTACAAGAGAAACACAAAGCAAAGCTTTACTGTTATTTACTGTCACTTCTGGAACTCTTCTCACGTACACACAGCCTGAGTGAGGGCAGCTCTGCAGTTCCGCTCCCAGGCACTTCCTTTTATTTATGGTGAAGCTCCCTGGATTTGCTCTGCTATACATCCACTTAGCCAGACAACTCCAAGAAGCCAGTCTTCCATGACACCCATCTCAGCTCCACGGTTTCAGAGCGCTCTCAGACTTGAACAGCAAAGATAAATGGAAGATTCACTGGTGTGCCACACACATACCTCTCCCCCAACACCACACCTCCTTAAATAACTTGGTTACTCCACGTGATACCACACAGATTCCTGTGCAGTAAGCACAGTCATATATCCAGGCATTTCCATCCCTTGGATTTGCAGTGAGTCCAACTGAATGAGCGGCCACGAAGTCTACCCACCACCTCCCATGTACTCCATCCCTGGGCACACTTAATTAATGGTGGAATCCAACTTCTATCTTGAGACAACCCAAATACTCTTAAAAGTGTCACCATATACAGCTTGCCTTGGCTATGAAGCACAGGATACATCCTACTCACATGGATCTGCACTTACTATAAAAGCTGTATCACACTGAAATGACATTCTCATTTTGATGCTAGAAATAAACCAAAGCAAATTAGACGAAGGAGTAAGGAGGACTATTTTGAGAAACACTTTTCCTCAGTAAAAGGCAGAGCAGCATATGTTAGATGATACACTTTCCTTACAGATCCTACTACTAACTCAAGTACTTTCCAACACCTCTTTGTCATTAAGATTTGTTATTTGAGCAAACTGCTGACTGTGGCAGGGAAAATGTACCTGCTGGCAAAAAACAGCCATTCACCACGCAGTGTGGCTTAAGATAATACTTTTAAAAGTTCTCCTGACTTTTGCTAGAGGCAGCTGCTTAGCAAGTCTACTCTCTTGTGCTGAACACACAGATGCACTATTGCAGGATCTGGAAGCTCCATTTCCCACTGACTGGGAAACAGATTTCAAGGATCCACTGGGACTGACTGGGTTACAAGGGGATCAAGATGTACAGTAGCTTATAAGACTGGCCCAAGACTGGCTTATAAGCCACACAAGCATGGGAAAGCTAGACTGTGGCTCATAGCAGGAGTCTGTATACTGTTCATTGCCCCTACAAATATCAAACCAAATCCAAGTTAAGCTTTCCAGTCTCCAGCCCTGACAAGCCAGGGAGGATAAGATGAATACTTGCTAGCCAGGAAGAGCTGTGCTTCACAGCAAAGGGAGAGGCTGCATTCCTCGAGAATCTTGCTCCTAGCACAGGGAAATGGCACAGGATCCCAGCCCAGGCTCCCAAGCCTGGACTGTGCAAACAAAAACACTTCCTTTGTTTAAACAGAGTCCCGGTGAGCCTTGCCCCAAGCTTGCCCGTGTGCCAGCGACAGCCTCCACAGGTACTGCAGCCATCCGGGGTCACCCTTGCTCTTGCAACACTCTGCCTGCAAGACTGAAGGAAGAACACAGCAAGAACCAAGCTGGTAATAACCTCAGCATTTCTGGTGTCAGGCTCCGGGGAATTCAGTAGAGCCAACACATCTGGCAGCCATTTTGAGGAGGAGTGCAGGGTTTCAGAGGCCTCCGTGTTCCAGGCGCTCCAGAAACGCAGCGCTCTGCATATATGAACTGACATACCTGCAGCTTATGTTTCTCATTTCCTGGAGGGCTTGGATGAACAAGAGATCAGGCTCTAGATGAGAGCACCAAAGCCTCCACTACTGGCTGCTTCACCTCAAATGCTTGGATGAAGCAGTAAACTCCCTGCCCCAAACTAATCTTTTGCTAACAGAAGCAGGGAAGGGGGTGGAAGGAGGAGAGTAACAAATGATCCCCGTGTGCTTTCTGTAGCATAAATCCATGCTGAATCCTAAGGTGCATCCTGCAATAGCTCAGGCTTTACTCTTGCTAGAAAACAAGCTCTTAGATCTGCATCTACAAGTACGGATTCATCTGGCCCATTCCCCTCTCCCCTCCCAACACCCCAGGGCAAAAAAACCACAGACTTTGATTTGTTCCTAGTGAAATTTCACCCTCTGAAGCTCCCTGCGAGCGTGCCTGAACTGCTGGGAACACGTCTGCCCCATTCCGAGGCATGGCGTGCCAGGGATCCACGCGCTGCCAGATGCCTCTGGTTATTTGTTTTAACTGTTACCTCAGTCTTACGCATTTTACAATGAAACAATTAATACCACGGTGAACCTTGAGAGATGCCTGGAAGAGTCAGAACAGGTTTCTTCTTCAAGTGTGTATGTTATTGTCCCATTTGCTGTGTTTGAACCATGAAATCCTACAAACACTGTACTATTAAAGAAGCATTTTAATGAATGCTGCTACCCGAAGGCCTGTGGAAGGAGGGGGAAAGATTTGTTTCAGAGCAGCAGCGAGGTTTTAGCGCTCAGACAAACCTCCTGAGGTTTTCTGCTCACTGTCAGGGCCTAGCTGCGATAGCAAGTGTATTAAAAGACTGATTCTGCCTCTCCTGGTTAATGAACTGTTCATCAAGGCAGCTCACCATGCTAACAAAGACTGATGAAGGCTGCTCCTGCACTGCTGGCCTCGCAGCAAGCAGAGAGCATTGCCTGGGTCTCAGCAGAAAGCTGGGGAAGCGCTAAAGAATGCTGTTTTAATTGACTAGGTATGACCACATTCTTCAACCTTTTACTGTAAGCATAAAAGAAACGGATTTTTAAATTCAAGCAAGATACTTGATCTTCATAAGCAAGGTAAGAATTAGCACTTTGGCAGGAGCACCAGGGCCCTTTTCTCCCTATCTTTCATGGGTTCATTAGCATGCACAGCTCCAGCCGCCAGTGTTTGCTGCCAACAGGACCTGGAATTGTACAGCTCCCACTTTATCTTCGGTTACAACACATCTCCTTTCAACTACACACCACTCAGTTGCGCTTTTCAGTACAATCTCACTAACCCTTCGTTTCAGAAAGTTTCCCCTTCTGTCATCACAGACAAGAGCGGTGGCCTCTGCTGTTTACCTGGGGGGTTTTGTGTGACCCAAATCAAACCTGCTCAGCAGAACGTGTATCTGCATTTAAGACAAAGATAGCTCTGAAAAACACAGGCTGACTTAAAAACACCAGGAAGACCAACTCATACAAAATCTCTGAAAATTAAAGGAGATGTTTATCACTGCCTAGTCAAAAACCACTACACTGACTACAAAGTCAGTTGCCATATAATATCTGTCTCATGGCTTTTTATGAAAAAGTTAAGTATCTCCTGAATTTCCTATCAGATGCATTGCCAAGCATCACTCTGCTGTGGTCAGAACGCAATGCTCTATCCCTTAAATAAAACTTAAATGGCTATGACAAAATAAAAAAATCTTCAAGAGCATATTAGGAGTTTTTATCAAGCAAACAATAGCACGAAGCCACTTAGCTTTTCAATTTCACACTCTGAGGCTCTCATACATCAGAAGCCTGTTGTCAAGTCTAAATCCCGTAATTACTCCTCACTTTGCTGACCTCAATAAATAGGTAAACAAGCGCTCCAAGGAATGGCACCTTCTCCAATACAAACTGGGCCGCAGCTTTCAAAGGAACCAGTTATAAGCAGACCTGAGGTTATTTACACTCTGCATTCCTGGCTATCTTGCGTCAAAGGCACGCTGACACTACTTTTGGACCCACCAGGATACAACCAGCTACCAGCTGGGATAATGGTGGCAGGAAAACAAACCAGTGCCTGGTGGAGCTTTCTTCAATAACTTCTCTTTCACGTCAGTCGTTTTCAACAATCGGACTTCAATATTTTTTTTCTCTGCTGGGGAAAAATAGTAACACCAGGAAAAAATGCAGGCAAACACATTTTTTCCTTCTCAGGAAACTTAATTAACTGACCAAGACTCAATGACAGGCTGATAAAGAAGGATGCTAGATATGTTTGCCAGATAAGGGAAGAAGGCTTTCGGCTCTTCTGTGGGACTCCTATTTATCCCTATGATGGATAGAGCTACAGCTGTTCTACCAGCTTCATAAAGAACAAGGCTCCCTGGCTTCCTACAGCAGGGCCTCAATGGCAGCTAAAACAAACCAGGAAACCAACCTCACTGTCAGGGCATTACAAGAGCCCCATTGAGAAACAGGCAAAGTTGCATCATTTACAAATTCAGCTTTTTGGAACATTTTTACTGTGCCCAAGATACACACTTCTGCTCACAGCTGCTCCCAAACCCGGCTGCAGGAGGACACCTGGAACCCTGAGCCTCTACCTTAGACAGAATAAAACCACACCAAACAAGCCAACAGCTGCAGCCTGCGGCGAGTTCCTCCCCACTGCAACTCCCTCACCTCCCTCTTTTATTCTTGCATCAACACAAAGCTTCTGAACACAGAAGTCAGATTTCAATTACATTAGAGATAGTTATTAGGAATACTATCAGCTCCCTCCTGTCCTCCACTGTTATTCCTCAAATTATTCAGTGAAGTCTTCAAGTTCTGCTTATTAACATGGATAAATTGTGACACTCAGCTGTACAAGAACAATCTTCCTGAAAAAGCCAAATATTTCTCAAGCATCAATGCAGAGACCCTCACACTTCAGTTAAGCCCAGCATAATTTTTGTTCTTTATAGACTTCTAAGCATGACCTGAGCCCATTAAAACTAACAGTTTCAGCAAACTTCTGGCCGCAATTAGGTTCACGTTGTTTATAAGCTATTCCTATTTTAAGCCAGCAGCACAATTCGTATTAACTACAGAGCATCACCCACTATACTTCTACCTGTGGTGCAACATCTCCTGAGGGAGGCTTTACAGCAGCCAGCATAACTTTGTTTACACTGAAGTGAAAGTCTTGAGTGCACATAAAAAGGTCTAAGTTAGTACCATCCAGCAAGGACTCCTGGACACCACCAAACAGGTCAGGACATGATTATTTTGGCTGCCACTATGCAAGGAAGGGAACCAAAATGACTGTTTCACAGGTCACCAATTACCCCATCACCTGGAACGCTGCATCTGCTTACCATGCATCTTTCCAAGAGCATGGCTAAAGTTGGAAATAAGGGTTCAGTAACAGACAGAAAACAGAGCAGGATTAAAACACCATTATATAGGCAGAAAGTGAGGAACAAGATGTATCCAAGGGAAAAAATAAAGGACACTACACTGCCTACATGACACTACAAGAGTCGAGGAAGACTTGAACTCCTAAAGGTTTAAGTAGCAGCATTGCTGGCTGTGCCAGATCCCAAAATTTCATTCCCTGTGTGCTCATTTTTACCATCTAGACCTGCCAGTGTTTAACATTTCAAGGGCTTGGCCAGCAGTCATGGCCTCTGGCAGCAGCACCGCCGTGCTCCTAAGAACCAGGTACCATTTCATAAGTGTATCATAAATTTTATGAGTATTCTGTGAATTTCAATGCCTATTCACTTATTTACCTGAATCCTTCACCAAACCACTCCTGCTGCTCTCATCCTGGGAGGAGAACCTCATGGAAGCAGGTGTTTATCTACCTTACCTCAGCTCCCTTCCTGCCTTCACTGGGAGTCCTGCCTCCTCCCTGTGCCCTCATGCATGGGCAGTCCTGAGGTTCATGGGGAATTAGGGAAGTTTCCTCCAAGGCACGAAGCACAACTTTTTTGCCTCCAACCTGACAAGCAGGAGGGTCCAATAAACAGGATAAGCTGCATGTAAACATGTGATCACCTGATGTAATTAGTTACTTCTATTTATAGAAAGAACCTGGTCCACAGAGACCATTCCCTAGACAACCTGTTAGTTATTACCCTCATTAATGTCCAGCTGACAAAAAAATTAAAGGAAGTATTATTTTTTTAAGGTATCAAATTTCCACACACAGGTAAACATATACATACATTAAAAAATGCGCATTAAAAAGTGCATAATACCACCAGAAGCGCAGTGAGGTTTTTTGATTATTATTTTTTAATTAGTTTGACTTGCTATGAACTCTGATATTTGGCTAGGGAACCATCCAGCTTTGTATTTACAAGCAGAAACCATGGAAGTCGATAGGAAGAATTGTTGACTTTGAAAAATGTGGGTCAGACATAGAAATTCAGACATTCTGCACATCCTGACTCCTGTTTCTTTCCCAGGCATCACTCATGCCTGTGCTGCAGACAATAGTAACAATAGCCTGAATTCAATGTCCAGGTTCATTATTAAGTGTTCAGGTCTTTACAGCACCATCTTCTTAACAGATTAGAAGTCATCTTCTCAAAGCAGGATGACACACAGGGCAGCATCAGGGAAAAGAAAGGAGGCTGAGGAACAGCACAGCCATGGTGAGAATCACTTCATCCAATTCTGTCTTTAAAGAACAATAATGAAGGGACATCTCTGGTGGGAAAAAAAATAATCAAAACACAGGTCTGAGAGGTTTCTGAGAAGTGAACACATTCAGCCCCAGCCATACTGAACGTGTTCAAAGAAGACAGGGGTGAAAGGACAGCAGCAATAAGGTGGAAAAAAGGAAAGCAGCACATCAGAAGAGGATGAAGGGCAGACCTATAAAAGCAAAAGCATGAATTTGTCTTCACACAGGCACAAGTGAAGTGTAATTCTAACATCTACATGTGGACTAGGCTTTCCCAAGAATGCTGGGGAAGAGAGAAAAAAGAGCAGAGACAGAAATATCCACCAAAAAAACCCACCCTTAGAGCAGGGCATACATTCTTTTCTGCCTTTTCCAGATCACCTTCATATCTTGCTCCTGTTGCTATTCTAGACGGAGATCACTGGGAAGTTCACATGATGCCGTGCCCAAAGTCAGAGGCTGTACAGGCAGGTGTTTCACACCAATCACTAGTGCTTGCCAGAAATTCAGCATGGGGTTTTCAGCCTGCTAAATTGTATCCTCAGGCCAGTGCTTTCTGCAGGGTTCAAAGTCGGTAATCTCCAGCTCCATCTAGTTTGCTTGCAGTGATCGTGCAGAGCAGACGTCAGCAGAAATGGGTTAGAGTTGGGTTCAGGCACTCGATTCCCCCCAGCTGGCTGAGATGCTCTTTGCCTTTTGTGCTCAAGATCAGATACATCAACAGGAAGAATGATTTATACATTTTTTTTTTAAAATCTTTTCCCCCTTCATTTTTGGCTACAGGGAGCATTTACTCCATACCCTAAAAAGGTATGTGATTGCATTACAACTGATATCTGTCAACCCCTTTATTAAAGGGAAGCTACAACACTATTTTTACTCAGCTTACAGAGTTACTGGATACTGCAGTGTTCCTTCGAGGAAGCTGGGCAGACATCTAGCGAGCAGTGGAGCTGGAGACAGCACAAATCGATTACTATAGGAAGGAAAAGCCAGCTCTGACAATCTGTGTCACAAAAATCACAAGTCTAGCCAGTAACCTGACGTGGCAAGATGCTTTTTGCTTACACTCACTTCTTTCATACCCCTGTAACAAAGCCATGTTATATCCCCAGATACATTTGCATTTTCACAAGTCCAAGAGAACTTCCTGACTGGTTTAAAAAAAAACAAAACGGGTACATCCTTCTCACATGATTTATATTCCAACAGACAGCACTTCCTAAATATTCTGACTGTCACACTTGCTTTCAGGGAGATCCACCTCTTTCCTACTCTGGAAGTAACTGCTCCTTTTCTTCACAGCAGATTCCTGCTATTTGTCACTGACTCAAGGATTAAGAAAGGCTGCAGAGCACAGGAAAAACTCAGGAACCTGACATGTACCAGTGAGTCAGTCTAGCAACAAAAACAGTTTAAAATCCACTGGTGTGGTCAATAAATGGAAGAATTTATGTTAGTGTTGAAAAACTCTTTCAGTATCGATGCTACAACTGAAATTTCAAATTGACTCAGTCTTACACAAGGAAACACAAGAGCCCTGCTCTCCTGCAGGTGTTCCTCACACCACCACAACAGCACCTACAACCCAAAAAAGACCCTTTTTATGGGGAGAAATTCCTGTTTGGCCCTGATTCTTACTAAAAATACCCAGTTCTGTCACTGACAACTGCACAGAGGCACTCCCCAGTCGGGCTGTCCTTCACACCCATGGTAAGTACAGCCGGATGTCAGACATGCCAATTACCACTGCTTCCCTTTTACCACCTCACCTAAACAACACTGTGAAATGGAGAGAGAGAGGGAAGAATTATGAGCTTTGTAAGATCTTGTGTAATAAACACAGCCGTCCTCCATTCCCAACTATCAGATCTGCTGGCGGCAGTACAATCTTAACAACACTGAGCTTGTATGTGATAAAAAGACATAAGGCGAGCTAAAAGAAGGTGAATATATTTACAAGATAGTGCCAAGATCTCCATAACAAACAGTCATTAGCAGATTAGTATTATGAATCTAATCCAATTAAGAATTTCCTTTGCAAATGCCTGGAGGAGCTGGAATTCCTCTGGGAAGACCTTTCCATGTTGTGAAAGGCTCCCATGAGTCATGCCTGCAGGCTGACATACCAGGAAAGACCAGCTCTGGAGCAGCAGGAACAAAGCAGTGAACCCCACCTCGAAGCAAACCTCTGCAGCCTCCTGCTCCTGAGAATCAGCTCAAAAATGGACCTCACAGTGGCACAAAAAAAGAGATTTCTCAGTTCGACAAGTCGTGGTCAACATAAAACTGGCACTTTCCTAAGCCAAGGTACTAAACCACGGAGAATTTTCCTTGTTCACAGTCTCCCACTGTGCCATTTTAAACAGCTTTGGAACAATGCGGGTGTTTGATGTAACACCAGTCCATGCAGCAGCCACGTCTGAAGGCAAAGCCTAAGTTCAGCAGTTAAACATCCTCCTCCTCGACTTCAGAATCCCAAAGCCATGCTCCTACCACTCCACAGAGATGTTGGGAACTGCAGCAGAGACCCACAGCTCAATCCAAATCCCCAATTCTTGCCCACAGTGCAAAATCTGCTCACGCTCAGTTTAACACAAGCAACATCCACACACACAGGTGAGAGTGGTAGTTTGCACATCACCCAATCACGAGTTCATCAGATTCTTACTGTGATTAATTTGCTGAAGCCCTCGGCTGAAGTCCATAGATTTAGGCTGACCTTATCTGCCTTTGCACACAGAGATTTAGGACAAAATAAGGAGAGTGAAAAATCTCATTGGTACAACTTTGCTGAGCAGAGCTGCCAAGACTGATCATGTTACCACATCTGCAGGCACACACGCAGTGACCCTCTGCTGCCAGAAACCCAGCCGGGGCAATCACTTCCTCCTGCCTCAGGATCCAGGCTAGGCTGCCCCCAAGTCTCCCAAAATATCAGAACCAGAGATACATAAAAACAAAAGTTGGGTTCTTTTGAAAAGCACACACTTAAACCGGTATTGTTTTAACAAAGTATCGGTTAGGATAGATACACCTAAATGTTGGGAACAGAACAGCTTACCCTGACCTTCAATATGCAATTGCATAAACATTAAAGTAGAGGTTTGCCAGTCATTTACTGTTAAAATACCCAAACAAACAGCCCACAATAAAAACCTTCTGCACTTAAAACTACAAGCTCGTTCGAAGCTGTGATGTAATTTGATGTACTGAAACCCTGTTCCTAGCCACTATTAGGCAGGAAGCCTGCCTTCTCCAGCAGCTTCCTGGATGTCCTGCTACTCTTTGCAGCAGGAGATGCCTCAGACCATTCTAAGATTCACCTGAACCACCCGAGGCAGCCCAAGATGACCATTAAGGGGAAGATTAACTGAGACAATAGACTGACCATTGTTTTGCTGCCCTCACAGATTGCATATTCATGTAAAAACCCAAAGCTGGAACAAATGCCAAAGATAAAGCAGTGCGTTTTAGACTGAATAAGGAGGGGAAAGAGTTATCAATGTCCTACCAGCCAAACACAACTTTCTTCCATTCTTTGTTTGAAGCACTAAAACAATGTGACTCATAGAAAATACCCAAACTCTTGTCTAGCTTCCTCTGCTGCACTTTGCAGCTCTGTTACTCTTGTTCTTCGACACCAGCACTTGGGTGACGACTGCCAAATCAGAGAGGAAATGAGCCAAACACCGCAAATATAAACACAAGAAGGTGTTGCAAAAAGTTTGATGGAGGTAGCAGGCCCAACCCACTTCTCCCAGCACAGTAGTGAGGAACCTCAGCTACGAGGAGCCTTTTTGCTGGGCAGTGCCACAAAACTGGCACTGTCTGTTTACATAACTGGTCAGCTTTAGGGGACTGAGGTCACTCTGCCATGCCAGCAGAGCTGCACAGCCAGCGGCATGAGATTTTACGAGAGGGACTTGAACCGCAGCATTCAGTGAGGTTTGTGCTTTTGGGCTCCTCCAACCAGAAACTCGGGCAGGGAGACTTTCAAATAAAACCAAAAAGAGAGAGAAAAAAAACAAACACAAAACTGTTCTGTGTTGGTTCTCCCTCCTGTTGTCACTCCCCTCCCCCAGCTTGTTAACTAAACTTTTCCTCTCCCGGGGATCTTTCTAATCCTTCATAATGAATTTGCAACATCAGTCACTTTGTAAACCCGCTTCAATGTGAATCAAGTTTACTACAAGCTCAAGAAAACACAGGGAATTCTAACAATCACATTGCCAGGAGGAGGATATAAATGGGAAAGAATAGAAGTAGCACTGGAAAATTGGTTTTCAATCATGTAAAGAAGGAGCGTGCACCATCCCTGGGGGCCTGGGCTAAGGCAGAACATCAGGATGGAAATGCACTCTGCACTGTTACCCAAAGCTGCAGATTATGGGCAAACAGCAGAACCAAACACCAACTCCAGAGCTAAAAACCCACGTCCTGTTCTCAAGAATTACTAGGAACCCAAAAAACCTCTCTCTGTATATTCAAACCTGAAGAGGGTCACCTGACTGTGATATTAATCCAAGTATGTTGAAACTAAATATCTGGCAGGGATTTCACACTTTTCCTGTATCCCTCCCACCAGGCCAGTTTATCTGCAGGCAGGCTGGAATCCTCCGGACCCAGGGCCTCTCACAGCACCTATAGCAGCTTTACACTGAACTAGTGACTCCAAAACAGAGTTGTGGGAAGAGCTGACACCCCAACAGATTAATTGGGAAGTCACTTTCACCCACATTAATTTAGGAGAGCAGTCATTCCACGGTGTACCCACAAACCTTGTTATGCACCACAGATGTGTAGTACTATCAGACTCAGAAAGTTTTGGGAGTTTTGGCCAAATGCCTTTTTTTTCCGCAGAGGACAATGGGTTTAAGTGCTAAACTGAAGTTGAGGCAAACTGCTGAAGCTTGAGGGTCACACACTCACCTAGGAAAGCCAACTTTGTTCTACATGCTTAGACAACATGATACAGAAGAACCTCCTCTACACAGGAAGGAGCAACACCAGCTCCTGAGAAGCTGAGCTACGTTTGTCACCAGCTGACTGCATGACCTGTGCCAATCATACCCCTGAAAATCCTTTTCCTTTTTAATATGGCCTCTGCCATACAGCTTTACTCAACTGACCACAAACCCCAGGACAACTAAAAGCTACTTTTTAATTTTTGCTACGCTATACTGATAGTAAATTCAACCTGGTACTAAAGCTTGCAATAAATATTGAGAGAACAGGTATGCTGTCGACACAAATCAGTTAGAGCGCCCCAACAGTGCTATTCCAGTGACTTAAACCAAGCCTTGCATTACAGCTGCTATTCTTTAAATAAAAAAGGAGGGAGAAAGGAAGTGGCAAGTGCTGCTTTTATGCCTAAGTTTATTTCCAGAACGGAAGTTTACTTTAAGCAAAATGTAGGAGGTAATGGGAAGACACATGAAAACAAAACCTGAGCATCCCTTTGAGACAACCTGGGTCACCTGAAGGCCATGGCCAAAGGTCCAACAAAGGTGCAGGAGAAAGGAGGCAGGAACCAGGCCTGAGCTGGAGGCCTTTAGACAAAGCCTTTCCCTGCTGTGCTACCTCCCACAGCAGGGTCTGGGTTACTGTCAAAGGGATCGTTTGAGAAACCACAGAAGAGGCAACAAATGGAGTGAAAGAGAGTATTTAGAATTGCCCCTTTCATTTCTGTTCTGAACTGTGACTTGCTAGCCAAAGATACATATTTTTTAATATTTTGTATATGAAATTTTTCTATAATTACAATGCAACTAACTCGGGCATAGCAAAAGCTTTACAGGTATCTGATTCACCTGATTGTCTCCCACTTGCTAACTACAACTAACTCACCAAATTAAGCCATGACATTCAGACATGCACAAACTGGGCTCATTTATGGTCAGGTTCAATTAGGATTCAGAGTAAACCAGGACACTCCACAGCCCTAGTCACAGCTCTTCCACCCCAAAACGTGAAGTTTTAGCCATCACTCCAGCCTCACTACAAGAAGGCTCAGGATGTGCTCAGCTACATCTGAAAGCAACGCCCGGCAGAAGGAAAAAACCACCCTTAAATTAAAGCTCATCAAGAACACTGGATGCAAAATAATGATAATTACTATCCTCTGAGTAAATATTAGAGGATCTGCACTACCACCAGTAGCACTTCCTCAGGGTAGGAGGGATGATGTCATGGCTGCATGCTACAGCATTGTCGGGTTTGCCTGGCTACATGCTGCTAACGGGACACTCCCTTCAGAACTGTGACCGCACACTCAGCTCTCCTGCTATCAGCAACCAGTTTTAATAAGTGTTCTGAGACCCTCAATTAGCACAGAAATGCAGAATAGACAGCAAGCAAATGAAAATCTGAAAAAGGCAAAAAAAACCCCACCAAACAACAGAGGGGGGGGGGGGGAAAGCGCAGAGGAGACAGCTGTAACAGGGTGGCAAACAAAGCTCCAAAGCATGAAAGAGAGAAAGGAATGTGGTTAAAAAATCTCCCCTAAGGAAGAATACTCTGTACTCCCAAGCTCCAGCTGTTTGACTTGCCCCGCTCCCTCCTCCACTCCATTATCCACTCTGGCTGCGCTAATTTAACACAAACCGCCCGCCTGTGTCAACTGTTGAAAGGGGGGATTTTGGAAAAGCAGCCTCGGATGCATCCAAGCTCCGGGTGCAGAAAAAGGAAAAAAACTTTGGGGCGGAAAGTTGAGGCGCTTTTGGCGTGGTGTCACTTTGTGCCGGGAGAGCTTGGGAAGCTGTGAGGGAAGGCAGCAAGAGCCCGTCCTGCTGCAGCCTCCAGCACCTCGAGCTCTGCCACCGCTTCCACACGCACCTCGATTCCCAGCCGGCAGCCAGATTTGCATGCAGAAAGCCCTGCCTTCATCAACAAAGCCACGCAACTCCCAGCAAGAGCACCCGACAGCCCCCCAGCTCACGGCAGACACCCCCACGGATGTGACAAGCAGGTCGGAAGAGCAAGGAGGAAAGAAAAAAAGGAGGGAAAGGAATAAACCCGGCCAACGTTAAAGTCTGGAGGCCTGGATTTCCACGGGGAAGGTATTTTCACGTTTGAGATACTGTGGGGAGCGCTGCGAGGGTTTGGAAGTCATATATGCAGCCAAAATGGCGCTGAGAATAAAAATATAATTTAAAGGAAGGTCGCCATATTGTAAACAGTGAGGCAGGGAGACACAGAGACAGCAACCTCCATTATTCCCAGCAGCTGCAGCAGCACGGAAGCGCTGGGAATGTCAGGCCTGCTGTGGAGACGCCACCAGGGCTTCCCCCTCTGCAGCCAGGGCCCTCCGGAGGGTCCCCCCCAAGCCAGGCACCCTTGGAGAGGGGTGAGGTGTGGAAGTTTCCCGCTGAGAGAGGGGGAGGGAAGGCCGGGCAGGGGCAGCACCAAGGCAGCCAGGCCGCGCAGCCAGCGGCCTCGCTCCTCCTCCAGGCCTCTCGCCTGCTGCTCAGCACAAAAAGAAAGGAGGAGGGTGGACCCCCAACCCTGCAGAAAGCAGCCAGGGGAGGGTTCACCTCGGCCGCCGTGGATTAGTCTCAGGAGGGATGCAGCCGAGCGGGGTTTGCGCCTCCTTTTTGTTCCTGCCTGCTCCAGCCGGCCTCACGTCCCCCCCTCCCCGGGACCTAACGGGAAGCGGGAGCGGCCGGAGGGAAGGTGCTCTGGGCAGATCCGGAGGGAGAGAGCGCCAAGCCTTACCAGCACTGGAGGTGGAAAGCGGCGGGGCAGTGATCGCAGCACAGCAGATCCCCTCCTTCCTTGCAGCTATCGCAGCTATCGTGGTTAGTGGCCCTGCCACTTCGCCTGGGCTCCTTCTCGGGCCTCCTGCTCTTCTTCTCCCCATCTTCGCTCTTGGGGGGAGCCAGGAGGGCCTGGATTTGCTGCACATGCACACACAGACAGAGCGGGCTCTGAGGGGCTGCACGGATCCGGACCCAGCGCCCTTCTCCCCGAGCCCGCCGGGGGGACAGCGGCCCCGGGCCCTCCGGGAGGGGATCGGGGGGGGG
>JAHLSL010000039.1:2716857-2737632 GCA_025920805.1 Petroica traversi
CCCCCCGCCTTGGGCAGGAAGCAGTGCACAAAGTGAAGCTTGGACTTCTTGATGCTGTCGATGAGGGCGTCCTGCGGGTGCGGCAAAGCAGGGTGAGCGGTGATGGGCAGCGTGCCCCAGCCAGACCCCCCAGCCAGATGCGTGGACTCCCCCTGGCACCCCCTCACTCACCACTTGCAGCTTGATCTGGATGCAGAGGGATTTCTTCTTGACGGCAGCCACGCCGGTGGTGAAGGTCTTGCGCATGCTGGTGGCCCGGCGCAGGGCCAGCTGGGAGCCCCCCTCCAGCCCTGCCACCGAGCCCGACAGCACCAGTGCTGACCCACCACGCCCAGCAAACAGGCTGCTGATCACCTTCCTGCAGGGCACAGAGGGCACGTCACCCCCCAGCATCACCTCTCCCCCCTGCCATGCTCCCACCCCAGGGCCCTGCTCACTTTTGGGACTCCTGCAGCAGGACAGAGGCATTTTGGGAGGCCGGGTTGTGCTTGACGTAGTTGAGCCATCCCGTAGCATCGTACTCCACCCAGTTGGTCCCCGAGCTGTGGCCCAGGAGGAAGTGTCGGGGCTTGTCACTGGGGAGCAGTGGGTTGTGCCCTGTGGGGAAACAGCACCAGTGGGCACAGCCCCAGGGACCAGTGCTTCACTGGGGCGCGTCACAGAATCCCAGAATGGTTTGGGCTGGAAGGCACCCTAAAGATCATCTCATTCCAAATCCCTGCCATGAGCAGAGACAGCTCCCACAAGAGAGGCTGTCTCTGGTCTAGTGGACACATCCCCACGGTCCCAGGTCACCTTCCATACCTTTCTTTCCCCCTTCCTGAGGGCCGTAGTAGGAGAAGAGCCGCTCCAGCAAGGTGTCCTCGTTGCCTCCTGGCTGCAGTGCCTCCTCCTCCAGCAGCCACAGCAGCCCCCGTGCCTCGTCCGTGCGGGCCAGAGACCGGACCTGCAGGGTCACCACGCTGGCAGCCAGTCCAGCACACAGGTGTCCCCCAGGGCAGGGACGTGGGGTGACGCAGGGCCCCCAGCCCACCCAGAGAGCATGCAACCTTACACCGTGTGAGAGGACTCCTGATTAGTGGAGACCCAGCATGGAAAGGGTCCATACAGGACACTCTGGCAGCACATCTCACTGAGGTGGGAAATCCAGTGCTGGGCTGAAAGCCAGCACAGGATGGTGCCAGCGCACCCTCGGTCCCTGCAACCTCCTCCAGCAGGGACTTGGGGACTCTAGGGACTGGAGAACCTTGGGGACCCATGGACACTGGGGATCTGAGCACCTTGGGAACCAGAGCATCCCAAGGACTGCAGCACTCTGAGGACTGGAGTATCCCAGAAATCACACACACAGTCTCCAGGCCCCTGGCCCACAGCACAGCAGCTCCCAGGACAGGAGGGGAAACCATGCTGGGGGATGCACCAGGTATGTGGGCTGCACACACTCTCGCTCATGTTCTCATGGTCAAGCATTCAGGACAGCCCCTTTCCTTTCCCTCTACTACCAAAGAGTGCCAAAAAGCTGCTCATCTGCGCGATGATGAGGCTGGGAGGAAGAGTGGAATGTGCTTACCAGTGCCTGGTGTGAGGACTGGTCTACAGCAGCTATGGAGCCAGAGGAGCTGGGCTCAGCATCAGTCAGGGAGAGCTCAATGTTCTCCTGGTGAGGGGGAACAGAAACAGGTGAGCACCCACACCGCAGAGTAGCAGTGACAGGGAGTGTGGGCCCGTCAGGGTGTTGGTCTTGACGGAGTTTAGGGTGATGTCAAGTGCTAAGGGGGGACCAGGACACATGGAAGGGTCCCCATGGGCTGTCAGTGCTTACATGGAGAAGCAATGACCACCAACATCACCTCCCCCAGCCACTCCACCACCTCCCAGCCCAACCTTCTGTGCTGTGCTCCACAGCCAACACAGAAGCCCTGGGGAAAGCCCTGGGCACCGAGCATTGTGTCAGAGCTGCTTTGGTTGGACTGGTCCAGAGTGACCACTGGGTAAGGAATTGGGGGGACACGTAGGAGATGTTCATGTGGGTTTGGAAGGGCAGGAGTGGAGGAGGCGATGGCAGCCCTGGGTGTCCCGGGTACCTCCTTGTATCGCTCCAGCTCACGAGCAAAGGTGCGCTGGTGGAAGAGCTGCTGCAGGCGCTCCTGGGCGTAGTTGTGGCACAGCTCCTCAAAGGTGGCCCCCCGGCTCTGTCCTGCCAGCTCGGGGTTCTGTGCCCCAGGGGTGTCCACCACTGTCACCGAGCACATCGAGTGCTGGCTGGACTTCAGCGCCCTGGAGGAGCACAAAGGGACACAGCGGGGTCAGTGGGTGCTGACAGGCACCCCCAGCTCTCCTGTCAGCCCCCCAGCATGTACCTGTTGAGGAGGGAGATGAGGAGAGTGAAGAGCTCGGAGTACAAACCAGCTGCCATCCCCTCCAGGCACTCCAGTGCTGTCAGCTTGGGACCTGGCCAAAGCAAACCTGAGTGTCCCCAGCTCAGCATCCCCCAGGGCCACCCGCTGTCCCCTCCATACAGCACCCTACCTGTGCCACTGTCCCCCAGGGGAGACTCATCGGGGCCCTGCCGGAAGGAGGTGGAGCGCTGCAGGGTGCTCTTGGGCTGGTGCTTGAAGATGGCAGAGGAGAGCTCCTCCAGGCTGCAGCCCAGCAGGTAGGCAGCTTTCTGGGCCCACTCATGCCGTGCAAACTGCTTCCTCCCAGCTGAAGGGTGGAGAATTAGGTTCAGGACCAGGCAGGGCACACCCAAAAATGGGGAGTCTTTTGAAATAGGCCTGAGGTGATCTCAGGGACCCACGGAGTAGGTTGGGGATGATGGGAACAGTGGGAGCACACGTTTTGGGGTTTAAGGAGGCAGATGTTTGGGGTCTAGAGGAGATGGGGTGAATGGCTTTGTGCTGCTGCAGGGCTGAGCCTGGAGCCAAACTAGGGTGGAACACAGACCCCTTGCCACCAGCACCTCCGATCCTCCAGGGCTCGGAGCCACCCCACATGGGGACATGTCCCTGCTTGGTGACACAGCCAGACAGACACAGGGACAGGGACACCAGGGGCAGTGGGAGCAGGTTAATGGTGACACACAGGGACACGAAAGGTGGCACGGGGGAAGGGGAAGCCAGAGACACGCGTGGAGAACGGGACTTTACCTTCGTCGGCGTCTGCATTGCAAAGGGCAGCATGCACCATGCGAACAGAGACAGGGGTTAGAAACAACGGCACGCCACGGCACGGGAACGCCCTCCTGCCACCACGCCCCCGCACATGCCATGCCTGTCCCCTCCCCAGGCATCGCTGCAGTGACACCGTGACCGCCGTGGGTACCCCTCCCCTGTGAGCCCCCCCCGCAGCTCAGCTCTGCCCCAGCACATGGGGAGACACTTTTGGATCCAGCCCGGGGCTAAGGAAATTGTAGGGCTGGTGCAAGTCAGCTGGCTCTGAGCATTCCCAATGTCCACGAGGCACAGGGGAGGCTTCAGCAGCAGCAGCAGCAGCGCAAAGATGGGGGCGGGATGCTCCTCCCGAGAAGGATGCAGCACCGCTCCCCCCAGCAGGATCGGGGGATCCCCTCCACAGGAGGCTCCTATGGAGAAGCTCAAGAGCTGCCTGAGCATCCCGCTGTGGTGGCTGCAGCAGGGCCCTGCTGCCCTCTAGTGCCCTGCGAGCACCCCATGGGCCAGCACTGCACCCCAAGAACACCCCACAGGCCAGCTCTGCACCCCAATGTCCATCCAGACCCCTCGGGTCTCTCCCTCCTCATCCCCAGCTCATCTTTTCCCCCAGGGCTGCAAATTCCCTGGGAGCAGCCACCAGCTCCAGGTGCCCATTTTGGGGGTGCCATGCCCAGCTCTCCTGCCAGCGTGCAGCACCACAGGGGCTCACAGCACAACAGGCAGAATGAGAAAGCCACAGGGGGGAGAAGAGCAGCCCCCAAAGCCAAATTTGCCATCCCCAGGAATGGAGAGCAAAGCTGGTGTTGTTGAAGACTCACACCCATGGTGAGCTGAGTGTGCCAGGGAAGCCCTGCCCCACACCACCAGTGGTGCTGACAGGACTGGGTTGGGACTCCTCACGAGCAGCAGGCAAATTTGGGGCTGCCAGGACCCAGCCAGGATCAGGGTTGTTCCCAGCACACCAGCAGCATCCCAAGCCCCCATTTCAGCCCCCAAACCAGCATCGCGTGGCACCCCCCAGAGCAGAGCCCTCCCCACTCCCATTACCAGCTCCATCTGCCAGTGGCTCTGCGAGGAGGATGGAGGGAAAGGTGTTAAACTGGGAATGGGGAACACCCCCTTGACTCCCTCAGCCCCACCCAGGCCCCCACTCCCCCAAGTTGGCAGCCCAGGGTCTGGGCGTGTTCAATTCCCACCAGTTAATGAGACCACCCCGGCCATGGGGACAAAACTGGGTGCCCCAGAGCACCCAGGCACTGTCTCTCAGCTGACAGCCTCCCACCCTCTCCCCCAGGACATGGCTGCACTGCAGGAGACTGTTTGTAAGGTGCCTCTGGAATCTCTCACATCCATCAGTCCCAAATCTATCCTCATTAATGCTCCCAGCTCATTACCTTTGGTTGCTCCAGCGGCTCCCAGGTGGTAAATGGCCCCCAGGATGAGCCAGAAGGCTTTCTGCTCATCTCCTGAGATGCCCATCACCTTCATGGCTGCCAGGAGCTTGCCAAACTGCTGGGTTGCCTTCTGCTTTTCCTCCGGCTGTGGAAAACAACAGGTCCCATCAGTCTGGGAGCCCAGCTCTGCCTCCCCCTGCACTCAAAAGGGCCAGAGACCCCCATCTTCCCCCACAGCCCCCCAGTGGCAACAACCTTAGAGGGGGGCACGATGCCGAAGACATTGTTCTCTGCCAGGTGATTGAAGTGAAGCTCAGTCCTGCAGGGTGAAGACCATGATTGGCCCCATGTGGGAGGTCCCAGAGACCCCTCCCACGATGGAGGTCATGCCCGCCCCCCCAGCTCACCGCAGGGTGCTGTCAGAGCAGGCCAGCAGGTAGTAGAAGACATTGAAGGTGGCCTCGTTGGCCGGGCGCCGGGCCACGCGCAGCTTCTCCAGCAGCAGTGTCTGGCAGAGGTGGGACAGTTTGGATCTGTCCCCAAGTGCCCCACTCCCACTGAGACCCCCCCAGCCCACCCCAGCCTCATCCTTGTTGCCTGCCCAGGGTCCCCATGGAGTTGTGAGGGTCTCCCTCCCACTGCAGGGCACACCTTGTGAAAGCAAACATTACTCAAGCAGCCATGAGCATCTCCCCCCAGTGAGTGCTACTAGAGGAGTATGGAGTTGTTCTGGGTTTTAAGGGCTCTGCTGTTATCACAGCAGGGAGGAATCTGGAAGACACATCCCCTGATTTTGGGACTAACTCAGCAAGGACAGGGAGCCCATCTAGTCTGGGTGTGAACAAGGATGAGAGCAGGATGCCAGGCTGCTGAGTGCTGTGAGCATGGTGGGGGTCTGTGGCAGAGCTTGTAGTGCAGAAAACACCAGAATAATCATGGAATGATTTGGATTGGAAGGGGCCTTATGGATCAACGAGTTACAGACCCCTGCCATAAGCAAGGACACTTTCCCCTCTCCCAAACCCTGTCCAGTCTGGCCTTGAACACTTCGGGGGACAGGGCAATTACAGCTTCTCTGGACAACACTCCCATGAGGATGCACTGGTTCCCACACCACAGGGAGCCATACTGGCAAGGATGGACCAGCTCCCGTGCTGTGGGGGACACCCTGGCCCCCTCACCTGTATGGAGGCAGACGCCACCTGCCCAGCCTGGTCGAAGTCCAGAGAAATGATCTGGGAGAAGCGAGTGGCGTTGCCATTCATGCCGGAGCTGCTATTGCCAAAAGCCTCCAGGATGGTGTAGAGAGCCTGCCACTTCTCCACTGCGGGAAGAGAAGCAGGGCAGTGCAGGGGCTGTGTGGTGGGCAGGGGGCCAGAGCTGGCTGGGCAGGTGCTTCTGCTCCCTCGCACCGCAGCAGCCCCCAAGAGCACAACAAAGACACCCGTGTTACAGTGACAGCCGAGTGCGTGGGGTTGTGACCGCAAAGTGAGTGGCGTGTGCAGGCAGGACCAGGGGACCCCACCAGGGACTCACCAGAGAAGACCTTGCCGGTGCTGCCGGCGATGGTGGCGAGGTACTGCACCAGGTGCTGGCAGTTGGTGGTTTTGCCGCTGCCGCTGGTGCCCAGCAGGACGATGGCCTGGTCCTGGCGGCTCATCAGCATGCTGCGGTACGCGGCCTGCGCCACCGCGTAGATGTGCGGGGACGTGTCCTCCCTGCGGCATCCCTTGAACATGTGCATCACCTGATGGGGACAGGGAGGGGAAGGGGGAAAGGGTCAGCACCCTGCCACCCCTACTGCGCCCTCAGCTGCTTGTCCCCTCTGGTGTCCCCCCGCAGCAGCGTCACCTTCTCAGAGTACATGGAGGGGGAGCTCAGTGGGTTGATGATGACCATGGTGGGCCCGGCGTAGGTGTGCAGGAGGTTGCCGCCGTAGCGCTGGCGCAGCGTGTGCAGTGTGCTGGACTCGTTGAGGTAGAGGAGGCTGGCGAGGTCCTCCACACGGTCGCAGGACGGGGGGTTTGCCTGGCAGCGAGGTTGAGGTGGGGCAGGTCAGGCGGGGAACGGGGATCTGCCCTGCCGGCCCCCCGCCCCGCAGCCCTACCTTCTCCACGTCATCCTCCTCCACCTCCAGGACGGCTCCATCGTGGTCCAGTTTCACCTTCACCTTGCCCTCGGGCAGGGGACTGCCCGCCTCCGGCCGCAGCTGGCTGCCTGTGAGGGGCACAGGGCACTCAGAGGGGCTGTGCTGGCAGCCCCCAGGGACACCGCAGTGGGGTCAGGGGAGCTCGTTGTGCCACAAGAAGGACGGGGTGCTGTGCTCCAGCAGTGCCCCTGGCTCACCCAAGGAGAAGCCATCCCTGTGCACCAGCCACACCTTCTCGGTCTCATACCAGGCCTCCTCGGCTGCTATCTGCTCCTCTGTCTTGGCCTGTGGGACAGCAGAACAGGAGAGGTTGTGGTGACCTGCCCCCTGCCCTGTCTCACTCCCTCCCCACATCCCTGGGACTGGAGGGAGCAGGGCTGACTGGCCACAGGGCCATGTGCTGGACAGTGAGGCCACCTCCGCAAGCCACAAACCCTCCCAGCACATGACTCCAGTTTGCCCAGTGAGGGGACCTTAGTGGGTGCAGGGCTGCAGAGACCACCAGGGTGCAGGGCCCTGCCACATCTTGGGGCAGACATAAAGGCACAGTGACCCACAGGCACATTCACCACGGCCTCTTCAGGCCAGCCTGGAGGGAACAAGCTCCCAAAACACAGCCCTGAGAGCAGGCACCCACACCAGCCATGTGTCAGGATGTGGATACACCAGACATGCTATGGGGACACGGGCCATGCTGCAGGGACATGCTGTAGGGACACAGGACACTCTGAGGCACATAACGGAGACACACAGGACACAGCACAGGACTCTGTCATGGGAAATGCCAGGCTGGACAGCAGGGATGTCCCCGGCACAAGGAGAGCAGGACGAGCCCCAAAGCCAAACCTGAGCTGCAGCAGGGACGGGGCCAAGAGGAGCTGCCGGCGCATCGTCCGCGGGACCCTGGTGAGGCCGAGAGACGGCGGTGAGGGCGACAAGGGCTCAGCCCTGCCCCGCACACAGCATGGAAAGAGCCGGAAGGGAGCGAGTGGGGGCAAAGCACTGCTGTGCCAAACCCTGTGGGCACTCCTTGTGCCACGGCCACCACTGTGGACAGTGGTATGGCAAGCCCAGTGCGGTGCTGGACAGAGCTGGGAAGGACGCTGGCCACGAGGCCATGCTGCCAAAGCCCTGGGGCTGGGGTCACTGCACTGACCCCGCTCTGAGCTCTGCCGGCACCATGTGCCACAGCTGCTTCGGCATGAGCCATGCACCCTGCCAATGCCAGCACTCTGCCCCTTCACACCCTGCTCCACACCCCTGCCCGCCCACTGTGCCACCTCCACTGAGGGCACCCTCCTGGGACATCTGGCTTCCTGGCACGGCCTTGCTGGGGAGGGAAGAGGCACCCAGCCCTACCACCCGCCAGCCCCGTGGCAGCCCACGGAGCAGGGTGGGATGGGGAAAGCCTTACACTCCAGCACGAGGCGCGGGCACAGACGCCAGCCCAGCGGCAGACAGAGGATGGCGGGGGGTCGCTGGTGGAGGCAGAGGGCTCCTGAGGACGGGGGTACAGTACCTGGCTGGGTGCCGAGGCGGAGGCGGCGGGGTCCAGCTAACGGCAGCAAGGAAGGAGAGAAAGAAGAGAGGGGTGAGAGGCAGAGAGCAGAAGCAGCACCCTGACAAGCCACAGGGCCCCAGCATGGTCATGATCACACAGCACCACCAGGACATCATCCACCTCAGCCACCACAGTGTGCCTTGGCCCCCACGGGGATGCCAGCGGTTCCCCACCCCCAGCACGCCAGTCTGGGCAATGATCCCCAATCCCACCGACAGTCCTGGTCATCCATTCCCTGCTGCCAGTGTCACCCAGGGATGGCCCATGGGGTTGGCAGCCAGACACAGGGGTACAGTCACCCTGTGCAGAGCACACATCACGTCCGGGGCAGTCACACGCTGCCCACGCCTCCCCATCCCTGGGAAGGCGACACGCAAGCACCAACACCTCTGGAATTACAGAAGTGGTGAAGATCCTCTCCAGCCGGAGCTGCGCCTCCTCAGATGGGCTCAGCACGGACGCGGGGCCAGGGGAAGCAGGGCCAGGGGCAGCCTGGAGGCAGAGCACCATTAGCTCCAAGCCAGCTGCTCCAAAGCCCTCACAGCCCTGGCACATGGGCACCAGTGGGGCCATTGCAAAGGCTTTCCCAGCCCTGCAGCCCATCAGCGCTTGGGCAGGCCCAGGGTGAAGGCACAACTGGGTACCAGTGCGTACCCACAGTGTCCAGGGACCTGGGTCCCCATTCCTACACACCTGCTGGGGGGCAGCTGGGGCAGTTTTCACAGGGGTCGGCCGCTTCTCGCTGGTCTGCAGCTTCTTCTCCACATGAAATGGAGGGGAGACAAGGGGCAGCATGATGGAGTGGCCACAGCACACAGGACTGCCCCAAAAAAGTGACTCCCACCCACACCACACACCTCAAAACCACAGCAAACCATGCAGGTGAGCTCACACCATGCTGCACTGGGGGCACTTAGAGCATCCCCCACTGTGCACACACTGGTACCTTGTGCCTCTCCAGGGCTGTGGGTTTCAGAGCAGGTGCCTTTGCTGGCTCTGCTTTCCCTCCCGAAGGCTGCACCGGTGGCTCTGGCTTGGCTTCAGCACCTGGGGACGGGGACGGCTTTGTGTCCCCACCAGGGGACTTCTCCTGCCTGTCCCCCGGCCGGAGCCGTGGCCGGTGCTCCTTGGTTTTGCCCTTTGCCATGAGGGTTTTGAGTCCCTCTGAGATCTCATCCTTGGGTTCTGGCTTGGCAGGGGTTGAAGGCACCACGGTTGGGGGAGGTGGCGGGGCCGGGGGAGCCGGGACACTGGCACGGCCTGTTTCCTCCTTCCTTGGGGGTGGCACTGGCTCAGGAGATTTGGCATCTCGCCCTGGCTCCTTGGCACTGCCAGCGTCCTCCCCTGGCAGAACTTTGCGGACCACCTTGCGCACCACCCGGACCACCTTGCGGCGGGACAGCCCCTGGTCATCATCTCCCTGTGCCTCGGCGGCCGGGCCCTCCAGACCATTCACAGCTGCCCCGTTCAGCACCGGCTCTGGGCTCTTCCCTCTCCCAGGTGGTGGCTCAGGACTCTTTGCACGTTCAGGGCTCTTCACAGGTTCAGGTTTTGGGGGCTCAGCTTTCAGGGGCTCAGCTTTCGGGGGTGCAGATGCTGCATCCTTCGTGCTCTCTGACTGTAGCCACAATGACATTGGTGTGAGTGGAGGTCCAGCCTCCACTGCTGTTTGGGACTTGGTGGTGCCCAGGGCTCTGCCCTGACATGGAGCACAGCTCCAGGCCAGACCCCAGCACTGGGGACACAGCACCCTTCCCCACCAACCTACACCCCCACAAAACTCAGTGCTCAGGGCATCACTAAGCCCATTACCCTGCGTGGTGTCCCCAAGCCCTGTCACAGGGGCTGCTCCCACCAAGGGAGAGGCCTATTCCCAGAAGCTCCACCCTGCCCCTGCCCTGTGACACTTACAGCCCCATCCTCCTTCACGGGTCTTTTCACAGCTAAAGATTTGTCCTCGTCCTTGACCTGAGGGTCAGACAAACAAGAGGAGCACGTTTCAGCCCACTGCAGGCCTCGCTGCTGGAAAACCCCCTGGGACCATCACTCCATGCCAGCCCCAATTTGCAGCCCATTGCAGGGATAAGGACGTGTGTCCTTCCAGGTTTCCCGTCAGCCAAATATGGGGGTGAAGTGTAGGGATGCACCCTGGTGACGGCAAACCCCAAATGTGGGAGATGTTTGTGCTCTGCCCGCCTGGCCTGGGCCCTCTCATCGTGTGCAGCCAGTGAGGGAGCTGGTTCAGAGCCCCACCACTGCTCCTTCAGGACTCTTGTCATTCTACACGTCACCCCCCTTGGTGTCACAGCACGTTTTAAGTGTCACCAGCTAATCTCTGCAGCAGCCGCACGTGGGACATGCCAGATCCCTGCTGACCCGGGGAAACCAGGGGCCTCTGGGGGGGTGGGTGGCCAAACCCTGCCCTGAGCCGTGTCTCTGAGTGTCAGGACTCGGCTGTGACACTGCGGTGGCAGCGTGTGGTGCATCCTGAGGGCAGCACAGGGAACTGTGGCACTGGGGTGGCTCACACTGTGTTAGGGGCTGCACCAGACACTCGCAAAGCCGTTAGTGATGGTGTTAGTGACCACATGCATGGCTGTGCTGGCTTGAGCCCTGGCCAAGCTCCCCATTGCCCACCACAGCCCCTGTCACGGCAGCACAGTGAGGCCAAGAGTGCTGCTCCAAACATGGTGCCAGCACTGGGCAAACTGGGGGAGCAGGTCAGCAGTGTGACCCAAATGTGGGCAGCAGGCAAACATGCGAGAGACACTTCCCTTCTGCTCCCAGAACGCAAACCGGGATGAGAACGCCATGGTGATGTCTCATGGAGCCGCAGCCCTGGCTGGGGAGAGAGGGAGAGGTGAGACGGGCTGGGGACAGCACACGGAATGCCAAACCACAGCACAGGGTACAGGCACATGCCCTTCCCCACCTGGGATCCTCAGGAACGGGGGTCTGAGCCTACCTGGCACTGCCCAACATACAAACAGTGCCCACAGGAGGGGCTTTGGGGACAGGCAAGTGACCAGTCTGAAACCCAGCAAAACTCACTGTGCAAAAAAAGCCCCTTTAGTCAGGCTGCAGGACTGTGGCCCCATTCCCCCGAGCAGGCCAGCCCGCTGCGGTAAGCAAATGCCAGGGTGAGGGAAGGGATATTTCTGCCCCAGCTCCCTGCTTGCCCTGACAGCCTGGGTTTATTCTGAGCCTGACCCCGTGCCAGCAGCCAGGCAGCTCTGGTGGGACCTGCTGCCCTGGATGGCACCCACTCTCCTACCCCAGCCTGAGCCTGGGGCCATCGGGGAGAAGCCCCTTCCCAGGGCCAGCCGTGTCACAGGGGACCACCTGGCCACCAAACCAACCCAGCAGTCAGGGACTACATCCCTGAGGGGTCCCCTGTCCCCCCCAGCTGCCACCATGGTGTGAAATGCCAGTGCCTGAAGAACAGGGGGTCTGAAGATGAACCCACCTGTGGGCCAGAACCCCCAAACCCTCTGCCCACAGCGCTCCCACCTCCAGGCAGCCTGGCACTGCCACAAAGGTCTCCAGAGAGCACCGGCCACGAGGTCCCCACAACAAACAACCCCCGGCCACCAACGCGCCCCAGGGGTGGCTTCAGCCTCACAAACCCCAATCCCAGCACCAGGACTGTCTCCTACGTGCCCCCCCTTGTGCTCCCCCAAGCCGTGCTGGCCACGCCGGGGGTCCCCACCTTACCAGAGGGAGCCAAGAGCGGGGTTTCCGCCAGGGCGAGCGCGGCACCGCACGGGAGAGGCACTAATGGGGCGGCAGCCGGCAGCAGGGACAGCTGGGCTGATAGGGCCACCCTAAAAATAGCCCAGGAATGCGAGGGGCCCGCCGGCGCAGCAGCAGCCGGAGGGAGAAGCTGGGAGGGGGACACGCGGGCAGTGGGGCCTGGCCACCAGCGCCGTCACCGCCACCACTGCCAGAGGAAGTGATGTGGGCCCTGCTGCGGGGGAACTGCCCGGCCTCCGTCCATGGCCCGCCCGGAGCGAGGGGGAACAACACCCCCAGCCAAGGGCAGCTGTGGGGGGCTGGGGGAGCCAGGGAGGGCTCTGTGCCCCAAGGGATGGGCTTGCACACCCCGCACCCCGGCGTGCCCGGTGTCGGAGCTAGGCTCCTGGTGTCGCGCCAGGCGGTGCAACCCTGGCACTTCTTGCTCCACCACTGGCTTTCCCATGAACACAAGATCCCCCCAAAATGCTCCTGGGGATGGATAGCACCCCAGCAGCCCATGGTAAAGGGGTTTTCATGGCAAATCAGGCAAGGGGCCGGGGGTTGGGGGCTTTCCTGTGCGGGGGCTGCTGGGAGGAGCTGGTGGCAGGGAGCCAGGCACCCTGGTGGCATGGAGGAGCAGCAGGGACAGAGGCATGGCACATTGGGACCCCAGCTGGCAGCTGAGCAGGTCCCTGCGTGACCAAAGGGAGACAGATGTGCCCTGAGCAAAAGAACATTCCCAGGGGAAGCAGAGGGTCCCAGCCTGGCACACCCCACTGCACAAGGGACAGGCCACATCAAACACCCTTGGCAGGGCTGGCATAACACAGGAGAGTGCCTGCAGTGACACGGGTGTCCCCAGGTAGTGCAGGCACAGAGCCACCTGCACTGGGATGCCCAGCCCAGCTGTTTGGTGACTGCAGCATTTCTGCCTGGCCAGCATACTTCTCTCACTCCTTCACCAGGAAATTCGTGCTGGCCCACAGCTCATCCTACTGGACACAAGCCCCCTCCCAGGACCCCCCACACTGGGACACCACAGCAGCACCAACACCTCAGTGAGGGCAGAAAAAGAGCCAAACCAAGAACTTCCCAAGCACGGGAAAATGATAAAAGACACAATGAGAGTCCCACACTCCCACCCTGGTGGGACACGGAACCCAGCCGTGCCGTGGCACAGTGGCCTTGCACCCTGGGGACAAGGACCTGCAGGGACCTGGGTGCCCGTGGCCAGTGGCACACAAAGTCAGCCAGCCTGGCTGCTGGGTGCCTGTGGTCCTGCTGAAGCACTGGAGTGGTCAGAGGCGTTTCTGGAATATTTCTGCTGGGCCGGCGCACGCCTGGGCCCTGCCTGAGGAATTTCTCCAGTAAATAAATAAATACGAGCGTGGAGCCGAGCCAGCCCAGCTGCCCCACACTGGGAGCAAGGCTGGGACACAGAGAGAGTTTCACCCCAGCCCCAATACCCAGCCATGCTGGGGGCTGGGCCCCCATCCCCCCAAAGCACTCACAACCCCCCCAAGATGTGGCGGGTGCTCGCCCTGTCCAGACGGGTCCGTGGGGACAAGCGTGACTCAGCACAGACCTGGTGAGGGGGTCCAACCCCCCATGGAGCACAGAGAGCCCGGCACCGTCCTGCTCCAGCCAGGGAGGGGCTTCCAGAGCAACGGCCCAAAATATGTCTATAATTTCCTGTTTCAAAAAGGATCATTTTTATTTAAATTAGGACCAGAAACATTCCAGGGAGCTTAGTGGGGCCTGGGGGAGAGCTGGGCCTCCCTGTGTGCCAGCACCTTGTGTGAGGGACCCCCAACTGCACCCAGCACCCCAGTCTGGGCTCCCTAGCACCGGCAAAGCCACAGTGTGTCACTCTGGTGCTCCACACGGGAGGAGGAGGAATCCTGTGCCGGGAGGTGCCTGTGCTGCGGTGGCAGCCCCACGACACAGTCACTGCCAGCCCGCTGGCCAGCTCCCACCAGCTGATGCCGTCAGACCACACCATGTTCCAGCACAAGGCCGCACGTTGCAGCCTCTCCCTTGCAGCCCCAAGGGCACCGGCGTCTCCTCTCCCCCTCCCCGGCGCTCCTGGAAGGCACAAGCACCTCGCTGACCCCGTGTGCGCCGACCTCCAAGGCACACCCCTGTGCCAAGGAGCGGTCACAGCCGTGCCCCGTGTCCCCTGGGGTTATGCCACCAGGGGTTATCCAGGCAGCACTGCCCGGTGATGCCTGCAGGGCTCCGGGGAGGAGCTGCGGGGAAGCCACCGCTCTGCCTTGGCGCAGACTCCACCCCGCAGTGCCGGCATCTGCTCCCGGAGCACATGGAGCCCCGTGGTCACCCTCATTCCATCCTGGCCACCATCCCGCAGGCCACACTCGCCATGCTCAGTGAGGCTCCCCTCAGTGCGGGCAACCTGCTCTGCAGGCACAGATACCCTCCTCCCCTGAGGAAGGCTAAAAAATACACAAAACAAGTCCAGTAATACGCTAAAAACCCCACGCTGCCGCCACGGAGGGGGTCCAACCCTGCAGGTTGCTGGCATTTGGGGGGCTCTACTGGGGTGTCGGCTGGCCAGGACGCTGGTTAGCCTGCGGCAGGGTCAGCAGTGCCGGGCAGCAGGCGTCAGGGATGTGGGTCACCCAGCCATTAAGTTTCTATTTATACAGCAGCAGCGGCAGCCGCGATCGCAGGGCTGCGCATGCCGGCAGCAGCTCCCGGGCCCTGGCACGCTGTGTGCCTGCCTCAGTCCCCAGGGAGGATCCCAGCGGGGGACGCCAGCGTGGGCAGTGGAGCAATCAGTGTCCTTCTGCAAAGTAGCCTTTGGAATTTCCTGGCAGTGAGGAGCATAGCTCCCTTCTCAGCTGGACCGTGCTTCGTCAGCAAAGAGATGGGGACAGACTTCCCGCAGGCAACACAGAGCTCGGCTCTCCTGCGGCCCCTCTGGCAGGAGGAAAATCCAACTCAACAGCACCCTGAGCATCTTGAGGGGCAAAACCCACCAGTGACGATTTGCAAGAGCTGATGCATCACCACTGCATCCCAGCCACAGCCCCCCACTCCTCCCTGTGCATATCTGCTGGCCGGAGCAGGCCCGGCACCCGCTGTTTCCCACAGCCCCTGCCAACCCAAACAGCCCTGGAGGACGCTGGCGCTGGTGGAACCCAGGCCTGGCAGTGCCCACGGTGGGGACAGCGTTACTCACATCCCAGGCAGCACGGCGTGTCCCCTGGCCGCCCCGCAGCCAGCAGCGGCTCAGCTCGCTCAGCTCCAGGATGGGCTGCACCTTCAGCTGCACCGTCTCCCCCGACTGCCGGATCATCTCCACGATCTCATCCCGGGATTTGCTCTCCACGTTCCGCCCGTTGATCTCCACCAGGCGGTCTCCCGGCACCAAGCCCAAGGCCAAGTCTTTGGTGCCGGCTCCGGGCTCGGCGAAGTGCACCACGCGCCGGTACACCTGCCCGTCGGGGCCCCGGTCCAGCATGGTGGTGCGGCGCAGGGAGAAGCCGAAATCGCCGGTGTTGCGCCTCTGCAGCTCCAGCTGCCGTGGGCTGGGGGGCTGGGGGGGCACCAGGGCAGGCAGCCGCAGCTCAGCAGGGAACTTCTTGCCAACGAGCTCCGGCACCCTGGCACGCAGGGAGGCGGCAGGAGGGGTGCGGGGCTGCCCCGGGGGAACCCCCTGCTTGTCGAGCGGGGTCTCCAGCGTGCGCACCTCCACCTGGGGAGAGGGGGCTGCCGAGTGCTCAGAGGGCGTGGAGGTCTCTGAGGTGCTCTCATCCCGGCTTTTCTGGGAGAAGGAGAAGCGTTTGACAATCACCTGGGAGTTCTGCTTGGCCAAGGAGCCGAACTTGGCTGCCCGCTGCAGCACCGAGCCCTTGAAGTTGGTATCGTCCGCCTTGAGGTCGTCGCTGGAGCTGGCCGTGCTCAGGTGGCCCGAGTCCAAGATGACACTGCCCCGGTTGCTGTCCGAGTCAATGTCCGTGAGGTGCAGCTCAGAGCCACTGGCCACTTTGATTGGGATGGGGTTGGAGATCTCCAGGCGGGTCTTGGAGTCCCGCTTGGAGGCACGGTTGAGGTTGAAGAAGCCCCGGCGCATGCTCATCTCCTCCAGGCTCTTGAGTTCAGCTGCTGACATTCGCTCCTTTTTCTCCTTCTTCTTCTCCTTCCGGGCTCCATCCTTCTCTTTGTCCTTCTTCATCAGGTTGAACATGGTGGAGAGGGGCTTGGGGCGCTCTTGCCCCCACGGCAGAGCGCTGGGTTGGGATGCTGGTCACGGCACAGCCGCCTGTGCAGAAGGACAGAAAGGAAAGGTGCCGTCAGAGAGCAGCACAGCAAACACCCACCCATCGCCCCTCCATCCACCCCACTGGCCACCCCAGCTGCCACCCCCAGCTCCTGGAACATGTCCCAGTATTGCCACCCTCCCTGTGGACTGCAGCACCACAGGGCTGAGACTTCCCCAGCAAACATGTCCTCACCCTGGCTGGGCACCAAGCCCCAGGGATGCAACAGGGACAGCCCTGTACCCCTAGGGGTGCCCCAAAAGAAGCCCAGAAGCCTGGCAGTGCCTGGCACCAGGGCGGACTGCAGGCAAGATCCTCAGCAGCCGTTTTGGAGCAGTATGGGTGGGCAGGGAAGAAAATATCCCGGTAGCTTTTGCAGCAGTTACTGCCAGCAGGGCCACTTCCCAGGGTAAAACCCCCATCCCATCCAGCCTCCAGCGTCCTGCCTGCTGTTCAAAAGCCCCTTGTTGAGGAAACAGAGGCCTTTCTGCTGCTCATCCTGGCTCTGGCCACCGCAAACCACAGGGACTGCCATGGGCAGTATCCCCACCAGGGAGGAGCCGGAAACACGGCCTGGAGCGAAGGTTGCTCTAATAAACAGGAACCTGTAAAATCACATCCCTCCCAACACTGATAAGTGTCTAATTTTAGCCAGGGCGACATGGAGGCTCATGACGCTGCTGGCGACCTCCAGGAACAGTCGCTCTTTCATTCGGGCATCCCGCGCAGAGCGGGGGGAGCACCCAGCTTCCAGTGGGAAAACCATGGCTGGGCAGAAAACCCAGCTCCCTCCTGGAAAACCCCACCTTCACCCAGTGTCTGGGGACACCCAGTGCCTGGGAGAACCCACAGTCTCTCCATGGGGAGCTATGGGACTCCTCTGCCCCTGGGGTAACTGGTAGCCCCCCCCCCCCGACCTCCATCGAGCGCTTGGGCTGTGGATAAACAACTCCAAAGTGGAGCAGGCGGCTGGCAGCGCCCGCAGGACGGGCTGACAGCTATATATAACAGGGCAGGAAACTGCACAGGAACTTAACCTCTGCACAAAGGACAACAGGAAAGCTCCCCACGTTTGAAGCATCTGCTTTAGAGCTCTCCGACGGGTGTGGGGATGAGGTTTGGGCAGCTGTAGGGATGGGTGGCGCTGCCCACGGTGGAAGTGCAGGCTCTGCCTGGGGTGTATGGATGTGCTGTGCTGTGCCAAGCTGCACCCTCGCTCCTGCACAGCATCAGCACTGCATCACCATCAGTGCCTGGACCATCTCCCTGCAAGGGCACATGGTCTCCACTGCCCTTGAACACACCCAGTGGGACAAGGGAAACCCGTTTTCCCCTTGGCAAAGCCATAAAGGGATGGCAGGGAACTCCCTGAACCTCGCTGCCCCTCGGGGCTGGGACAGGAGCACACGTGCCCGGGAGAGGCCTGGCCACAGGGCAGGTGAGGACAGAGCTCTGCAAGCCATGGCACAGTGCTGGCCCCGGGTGTGTGATACCTCCGAGGCAGTGAGGGGAAGCAGCCCGAGGGACAAGGTCAGGCTTGCAGCTGCAAGGCTCCTGGCCATGGCCAGAGGGGCTGCCACAGTTCTGCCCACACCACCCAGCCCCAGGGCTGTGGCTGCTCTGCCCTTCCTGCAGCACTCAGGGCTTTACCCAGGCCCACAGCAGGACCCGGGCAAGGCAGGACCCTAAAACACATGAAAACAACCCATTTCCTTTCTCTTCTCTCTGAATTCTCTTCTCTCTTCTGCTGGCTGTGGGGTGATCACTGACCTGAACCAGGGCACAGCGCAGCTCCTTCTCATGACCCACAGCAGGTGCTGCCACAAAGGGCCCCACGGCCGTGCCATCCTGGGGGCTGCTCCCCTGTGCCAGGGCCTCAGCTCAGACAATGGCAGGGAGGGAACCACTTGCACCTGCTCCTGTCCCCCCTGTGTGACACGTGCCACCGGTACCACAGCTGCCTGGGCATCCCTGAAGCTGTACAGAAGGGCTGCACCCCTGGGAGCACCCAGTGCTCACCCCATGGCAGGGAGGCGACTGCTGGGTCCCTTCTCGGGGGTCCCTTGGGTGCAGAGCCACTCGCCAGGCAGGTGCTGGTTAGAGCCACAGCGCCGGGAGACAGGCGGCCAGCGGGCTCTTTGTCCTCGGTGGTTTCTCTCCCGGCACAGAGGCTGCCTCCCAGCCTTTGTACGCTCAACAAAAAGGGGGAACAGCGTTCCCAGCCGCATCACTAATCAGGCAGCACCGGCGGCCACTGCCGCAGCCACGTGTGCCCCACTCAGGGCCACAATGGGGCAGGGAGACAGGACTTCGTGGGCTGGGGGAAGGAGGGCAGCACTCCCCCTGCTCTGGTGTCCCCAGCCCGCGTGGAATGCCACTGTGGTTTGCTCCCTTTTCCCCAGGACACGGATGGGTGCAGCCCGATGTCGTGAGCAGGAGGCGGCTGCCGAGCGTCTCCTCGCTCCTGATTCAGACCCAAGGCGCCTTCCCTGACTCAGCCCGGGTTTGCTCCGGGATTCCCCTCGGCCGGGCGTGCATGAGGGAAGGGAGAGGCGCCCGCCGGCGCCGGCTGCACTCTGGGATCGCACGCGAGGATGCTGCTGTCACACCGGGCTGGCAAAAGATGAGGACGTCACCTTGGAAGGGCCAGATGGCAGCGAGGGAGACGCATCTCAACGCTCCCCAAGCCAAAAGCCCTCCCTGAGCCACCCAAGCAGGAGCCGGGTGCATCTTCCCCCCTGTCCCCCCAGCACAGCCATGAGCCCCCGCGTCCCTGCCAGGGCGCCGGGGAGTTCCAGGCAGGGAGGAAGGCGTTCACTGAAACTCCCAGCCACTCCTTCCCTCCTCGAGACGCAATCTCGTCCGACACGCTCCCGTGCAGGGACCTGCACGGCAAGTTTCACGGTCGCCTGCCCTCCCTGCTCTGCTCCCTGATGCCAGCAGTAGGGCTGTGCTCCCACACCACCCTGGCACAGGAGCTGGTGGCCTGGGTACCCCATGCCCTGGCTGCGCCCAGCCAGGAAGGGATGATTGCAATGCCAGGGAGCAGGAGCTGCTGGCAGCAATTCCGAGCTCCCAGGCCAAGCTCCCACGCAGGGCAAATGGGGGCTGACCTGTGTGATGGCTCCTTGCTGGACACATGTTTTCCACAGCACAAGGAAATTTAGGGGGTTTCCAAATCCCTCTGCAATGCCTTCACTTTGTGCAACGCTGGAATGTGTCAAGAGGAAAACAATTCCGGATCTACCTGAGTCACAGCCAGGATGTGCCAGCAGGCTGTCCCCAGAGCAGGATTTCAGGCCCTCCTGCTGCAGGAGCCTCATGTCCAACAGCAAAGGGGAGCCAGACTGGTAATGAGGGGTCACTCCGGGCCAGGACGCTGCATGGGGTGCAAGCACCTGCCTCGCCCCAAAGCTGGGGAATGACACAGCTCAAGAGGTGTTACAGGGTACACCCAGAAGTAATGGGGCAGGATCCTGGCTGGGCTGCCAAGAGGGTGTTGGTTCCATGACCAGCTAGGGGGGAACAGGTGGGTTGCAGCCCCCTCAGCACAGGGCACACGCCTCCCTCCTCATCCTCTTCCGGCCCCAAATTTACAGCCTGACGCCCGGCATGGCCCAGCCCACGGCAAAGGTGAAGGGCTGAGCCACAGCTCGTTACTGGGCAAAGTCCAGGGCTGATGCAGGTGCTGTGGGAATGCTCAGCTTCCGACTGGGATGGGGCAGTGGGCAAAAGGTCCCCCAGTGCCAGCGTGCCATGGCCAGCCTTGGGGTGTAGGAATACCCTGCCCTGTGCCCACACTTCCTATAATTGCCCTAAGTTTAGCTCTGGCAATCACTGACCAGACAATTTGCATCTCACAGGCCGGCTGGAAACCACACGATTTAGGGATGCGCGTCCCAGCCCTCGCCCAACGCTCCACAGATTCCTTTCTGAGAAAATTATCAGGCGCTGGGGGCGGTCACAGCCCTGTGAGCCCCCACCACCCCCAGCACAGCAGCTTGCTGAGTGCCACCCACCCCTGTCACTCCAAAAAGGCGCCTCAGGTGCCAGTGGCACTGGCCCCAGCAGCGATGTGGTTAGCGGCGAGCCAGGCTAATGGCTTTGGATGCAATTCCCGGGTGGTGTGGGAAAGGCCCAGGCCAGCGGGTTCTCCCTGGAAGCAGGGCTGGCCCCGGGGAGCCCTGCAGCGGCTGCTGGGGTACCCAACACGGCGCACCTGACACGGGGCATCCCTCAGGGAGGACACGGGGACACGCGGGCACCCCGCAGACAGAAACACCCCCTGCACAAGGTGACACACACATGCAAACACGCACACGCGTGACACCGGGGGCTGCACAGGCGCTGCGAGACAAGAGCGGGCCATGCGCACACCCACACCCCGCGACCGGGGGGCGGCACCGGGGGGTCCGCACCCACCCACCCACCTACAGCGGTTGTGCAACGCCGCCGTGTCCCCGTGTCCTCCCTGAGGGAT
>JAHLSL010000039.1:2742632-2770257 GCA_025920805.1 Petroica traversi
CCCACGGCAGCCCCGCTTGGCAAGGGGGCTGTGGGGCTGGAGGCCGCGCTCAGCGCAGGGCCCAGGCCTCCCCAAGGCCGTGCGGGTGTCCTGGGTGTGGGGTTGTGGTGGTGGCAGCGCTGTGTGGAGCGTTGGGGCTCGGTGTGGCCGTGGGGACACTCTGCCAGGGCCACGCCAGTTCTCACCTCCGGCCTTCCTCGCCCGTGATGCGAGGAGAGCGTCCGCGCCAACGCGGTGACAGGGAACGCGCCTGGGCTGGTGAAAATGAAGTGACGGTGCCTGGTGGACACCCCGGCGAGCCCACCGCCCGCAGGGTCTCACGGGGAGGTGTCCCCGCCGTCCCCACGGTGCCAACTGGCGCCAGGGCCAGGCCAGCCCCCAGGCTCACCCCGTGACGGCGCGGTGCATTGCCCCTGGAAAATGCCAGCGCGGTCAAATCGTTGAGTCATTTGTGCCCAAGATTATCTGTGCAAACAGCCGCCCCGATTATTTTTTTTTTTATTATCAAATTTTTTTTCTTTTTCCCTAAGAATGTGGCTCAGACCATGGGGATGAGCAGCTGAAATCTCCGGGGATCAGCAGGACAATGCCAGAGCAAGCATTGTGCTGACGGCTCTGCAAACGCTGGCACCGGTTCCCGGCCAGCAGTACCCTATAAAAGCTGAGCCGCTGAAGTAGGCAAACATTACATGGGCGAAGCAGCAGTAACCGCCTGAGCTAGGTGAGTCCTGGGCCGATGCGCACCTCTCCCACCTCACCCCTCCGCTGCCAGCCGGCCGGGCAGACACTTTTCCTCCTGCCTGGTGGCAAAAGACACCCAGAGGGACCGTCGCTGTTTCCCATGGCATAAGACAGGCTCACACGTCCCCGCTGGCAGCCGGGGGCTGAGAGCCCCTTTACAGCAGGGCACCCCACTCCAGGCAGCCACGCTGGTTGGCATCTCCCACCGTTAGCCAGGGCTGTCCGTGGGAGCCCACCGTGCCTCCCGAGGGACACCGGGCAGGGAGAAGGGAGCAGGCAGGTCTGGAGAATGCTGCCAGGCACAGGGCAGCCGTGCCCACTGCAGCCCCCTGCTCTGGCTCAGGGGTGTTTTTCCTAGCGGTGGTCTGGCCTCAGGGAAGGAGAAAGGGGGATCGGGCACTGTGCCCTGGCGGGCGCGCAGGCTCCGAGCCACGGCTGGGAGGAGGGAAGGGGCACTGCAGCGGTGAGAAGGGAACACCCTGCTTTGGATGTGTCCCACAGCCCCTGCCGTGTCCCCTTCCCCATCCTGGGGCTGGTGAGAGGGTCTTGCTGCAGCTGGTGTGGCTTGTCCCCAGCAGTGGGGCAGCTGTCCTGGAACAGGCACCGTGGGTGGCGGGCACAGAGCCTCGCGAGCGGGCAGCAGGGATGCACAGGGACATGCTGCAGTAAAAATGGCTTTTCCTTCCTTCTCCAGACACCGATCCAGCAGCAAAGATGGCTCAGACAAACCCTCTGCCTGTTCCCATGGGCCCGTGGAAGGTACGTCCTCGCATCCCCTGTATTTTGACTTTCCCTGTGTGCAGGTAGGGAACAGGGAGAACAAAGCCCATCCTCCGGGGCCAGGAAAGCTGCACTGCGGGCAATGAGGCAGGGACGAGCGCAGGAAACAGGCACCCCGGCCCTCTGCCCATGGGAACGTGCCTCCTGCCTGCTCAAATACCTCCCGGGTGTTTTTCATAAGGCTCTTCATAGCACCCCGGGCTAGCTGTGCCCTGCTCTTGCTGGCCATCCCGTGACAGGCAGCTACAGAGTCCCCAAAAGCCACCGGCTGTTGTTCGCCCTCCCCTGTCCATGCAGACAGGGTGAGCAAGGGCAGTGGGCACTGTGGAGCAAAGTGGGGAGCAGCCCCAAGGGGTCTGGCAATAGCCCCAGAGCCTCAGGTCAAGGAGAGAGCCGAGAGGGAGAGGAGAAACACGTGCACAAGTGAGGAGCATCCCGTCGAAGCCTGGAGCTGTCGCGGGAGAGGAGAGTGCCAGCCGCAGCCCCCCGGGGAGGTGCCCCTCGCCCTTTCCCCCGTTAATCCTCTTTGCCCTAGAGCGTTCGGAGCAGAGGCCGGGAGAACCGCCAGCCACAGCCCTGCCACCCGCCCGTCCCAGAACGGCTCCGCTCCTCTCTCCGGACGGCACCGCTGCCCCGGGAACTGATCTCCGCAGGGGTGAGCAGGAGAGCGGAGCGGGGGCCAGCCTGCGGCTCCCCCGACACCAAGGCAGGGCGTCGCGGGGCCAGCAGTGCAGGGACGCGGAGGCGTGCGGGGCTGTGTCCCAGCGCAGAGGGGTGCCCGGTGCAGCCTCCGCTGGCTCTCTCCCTCCCTGACGGAGCCACCCTCCGTCTCCAAGAGGCGCTGAATTGCCTGGGGCCACTGCTGGGCAGTTTCCAACTCGGCAGCTCGCTCTCCGTTCCAGATCACCGTGTACGACCAAGAAAACTTCCAGGGCAAGAGGATGGAGTTCACTTCGGCCTGTCCAAACATCATGGAATGTGGCTTCGACAACATCCGCTCCCTGAAGGTGGAATGTGGCGCGTGAGTACCCAGCCGCCAGCGGAGGGGGTGCTTTCCCAGGCGGGCTGGCTGCGAGAGGGGTGCCCAAGCGTGGAGTGGGACCTGCTGTCCCCGCTCTGCTTGGCTGGAGCCAAGCGCCACAGCCAAGGGAAGCCAGGCATGAGGGGATCCCACTCTGCCAGGGTAGAGAAACCACTCCCGGGCAGCACTGATACAGAGAGAGGGCCAGGGGACAGTGGCAGCACCTTTAGCATCACCCAAAGCTGCCTCCTGCAGTGTTGGACCAGTGAGGTTTGGAGCAGGGCTGCTGCCCAAGGATGCAGAGAGGGTCAGTGCTCAGTGAGTGGCTCTTGAGCTCAGCTTGGTCCCAGTCCTGCCTTTATAACCCCAAAAAGCACCAGCCCTAGAGGACCACCTCTTGCCCAGGGCCCAGCCCTGCTCTGCCCTGGGCTTTCCCTGCACTGCACAGCTTCCCAGACCGGGGTAGAACCTTCCTGCAGCTTCTCCAGTCCTGAGAGGGGTAGGGAGCAGAGCTGGGCTTCTCCCTGCACACGGGAATCTTCCCTGGCACAGGCAGGGCAGCTCCCGAGCAGCTCGGAGAGGCGGGGAGTCGGGAGCGGTCCCCGCGGTGCATCCCGCGGGGTGGGGAGCAGACGAGATAGATTTGTGCTGCTATCTTTAGGACGTGTAATGCTAATGGGATTACAGCAGCGTGCGTGCTCACGCCCTAATCAGCTCCCTGCTCCAGTTGACGTGTTCCTAATCAGGCTGCTCACCTTGCCCAGGGCAGGCTGGCTGCAGGACATGGCATTAGGGCCAGTTTGGGTCAGTGACCCCTCGACCCCCCAGCTCAGCCCCTCTGCGCCCTTTGTACCCCACGAGCAGGGGATCCATGCACTGCACAGCCCATGCCACCCACCTTCCAACCCCCAGCCCAGGCTCTGTATCCCTGCTGTGCCTGTGGCTCTGTCCCCAGTCTCCTTAAGGGGACATCCCCACCCTGGGGACAGGCAGGTGCTGTGTGGGCAGCACCAGAGCTTGCAAAATGTGTCCTGCAGGGTGGAGGAATCCCACTCACCACTCCTGGTTTGCTTTCAGAGAAGAGGGGGATGCAGAAAGGGGAAAGGCCGTAGGTCCCTGCTCTCTGCTCAGAGCCAGATGGGCTCTGCCTGTTTTGGGCATCAGAATTCAGGTCTTACCAGCAGTTTCAGGTTGTAATTGGGAAACAAGTAAAAAATTAGGCCTTTGGGAGAGAGGGGCAGCTGGGGCATCCTGAAGTGATGCTGGTCTGCATAAATAACGACAGAGCAGTTGGGGGAAGAGCCACCTGTGCAGGATGGGCCCCAGGATCCATGTGGGTGCCTCCCCAGCTCCAGATGCAGTTTCACACTCCCTGGACTCTCTGCCCACATCCAGCACCGCTTCCTCTCCTCCCAGCCTGCGGGCAGGGGCCAGACCCCAACCTCCTCCTTGCACCTACATCCGGCCCCGGTGCCAGCTCCCAGCAGTATGCCCCGAGCTGCCGCAGGAAGCCCTGGCAGCCCTTGCTCTGTTTTTGCAGCTGGGTCGGTTACGAGCACACCGGCTTCTGCGGGCAGCAGTTCATCCTGGAGAGGGGAGAGTACCCGCGCTGGGACGCCTGGAGCGGCAGCAACGCCTACCACATCGAGCGCCTGATGTCCTTCCGCCCCGTCTGCTCCGCTGTGAGTGTCCCACCCAGCTCTGATCCCCTTAAAATGCCCCAGGCCACGGCAGAGAGGTTAGGAAGGGAAAACACAGCTATGCCAGGGGCAGGCTCAGTGCTTCCCCTCCGATCCCAGCAGGATTTGCTCTTTCAGCCCTGTTTTTTAAAGCTTTTGAGGGAATTTCTGGGCAAGCTGTACATAAGCAGAGCTAGGGGACAGCCAGCCTGAGACGGTAGCTGTGGCATAGCTGACACCTCCCAGCCCAGAAAACTCCAAGCAGCCAGGGTCTGAACCCCTCCCTCTCCAGGAAAACCTAAGTAATGCCATAGGGAGTGACAGCCCTGCCATTCCTACCCACGCTGGGGAGGGAGCACCACCTCCCCCTCACCCCCTGCTCTCCCCCGCAGAATCACAAGGAATCCAAGATCACCATTTTCGAGAAAGACAACTTCATCGGCCGCCAGTGGGAGATTGCTGATGACTACCCCTCGCTGCAGGCCATGGGCTGGGCCAACAACGAAGTGGGCTCCATGAAGATCCAGTGCGGCGCGTAAGTGACAGGACAGGAGCAGCAGGGACGATCCCCGTGCCACCACGGCAGAAGAGGGACACCCTGTAACCCCCCTGCTTACCTCTTTGTCCTTTTCTTCCAGCTGGGTGTGCTACCAGTATCCCGGGTACCGTGGCTACCAGTACGTCCTGGAGTTTGACCACCACGGTGGAGACTACAAGCACTGGAGAGAGTGGGGATCGCACGCCCAGACCTCCCAGATCCAATCCATCAGGCGTGTCCAGCAGTAGCTCCCCACTTCCCAGTACATCTCTGCAAGGTTTCGAAAGCTCACCGGCTCCCTCTTGGTGCTAATACTCCCCTCCCGAAATAACCACCCCCTCTCGTACTGCCACTGCTTATGGAACAACACTCCCAAAACGGTACCGACTGCCACAATTGCCAATAAATGTGACTGAAAGAAAAAGATAAATCAGCTTGGTGTGTGTTTGCTGTTGCGTGTTTGGGGCTGAGGTTGCACATCTCCATCCCGGGAGCAGGGACCAGATTCTTTCCTATTTATTTTAAGCTGGGCTGAAGCGCAGTGGGGCTCACACTGAGGGAGGTTCAGATCCCCAATGCTGCATAGAAACCATTGTTTTATTCCCTCCCTGTGCTCTCTTTCCCCTGATGAAGTAAAGGACACCTGGACTCCACCCCACCAGCCTACACACAGCTCGTGGGTTCTGGGATCTAAACCCAAGCTGTTCCCCGAAAACGCAAAAAAGAAAGTCACACTGACACCCACAAACTTTAAAATTTTTATTCAACAATTTACATCACTTATTGTCTGTCTTAATGTATTCGATCTACACAAATTTCTTTTTTTTTTCCTGATAAAATAATAAAATTTGGATAAATTTTGAAGACCTGTTGGTGCAGAATAAACAAAATTTCAGGTAAGGTTTGTTTTTTTTTTTTTCCTTTTTTTCTTTTTTTAAAACATTTAGTGTGAAGTATGACATCCTTGGTAAAGATACATCATGCCATTACAGCTCATGGACATTACCTATCCTTACAGTCCTTGACATCACCCACACCAGCGCAAGGGGCTGCGCCAGACACAGCTACAGCAGGTTTTACACTAAACTCCTCTAGCCACCCTCTCACCACTGGGAAAACGCCTACGCTTTTCCAGCTGGGCACACAGAGTGCATTAACCTAATCAGAAATTACCAGGGAGGGGAGAAGGAAACAAAGACTACCTTTACTGATCCGTGTGGTCGCACACTACAACATCGACACCAAAGAGGGGCTGCCCCTCTCCGCAGGTCAGAGGTAATTCAGCTCCTGAGCAGGTAGAGCACAACCCCTCGAAGAGATTTGAATACAAACCAGGAACGAAATGAGAACTTATCGACGGGGGAGGGGGGCAGGAGAGGAGACAGACCCCACCGGCTCTGCCTGCAGGGATCTCTCCGGCCCCGCTCGCAGTCGAAGCGCGCGGTTGTGTTTTGCACCGCCCTTAACACTGAAATATTCAGGGAAAGGGAGAGAAGGGGCATCAGTCCCCCCAGTAAACAAGTTGAGGACCTTCAGAGGCTGGGGAGCCGCTGAAGGTGTGTAAGTACACGTGTGATGGTAGATAGAAAAGCAGCCCTGTTCTGTATGAAAAAAAGCTGTCAAGTTAGTACAAATTTCTGCCATGGCGAAGGGAACAGGAGGAGAAAGCTGTCAGGGTCCTTCTCCTGTCACAAAATCCCAACTCTCCCGCACACAGGCTCTGGGCTAAGCAACATGTTTCCAAAGGTGGCACCTGCAACCCAATGCACCTAACGCATGAAAAGAAAACCAAAATAAAGCTCTCACCCCCGAGGCTGAAGGGAACTCAGTCTCCACTCCAGCCTTGCAGCGGGATAGTAAGGAACCCCGTCCCTCCTGCCTCACAGTGGGAATACACAGCAGTAGGATTCCTCCAGGTTCATTTTGTCATTAGAAGCCTCAAGTTTGCCCACGCCACCGGCCTGCAGCGCAGTGGACTGGTCTCCATCCCCTCCCCAAAGCTGCTTTGCATGGGGGCCCCCCTGTCCCCATGGGGACACTGGCAGGTGCCACCACCACACTCTCCCCGGAGACAAAAAGGGCACTGGTTCATCCGACAGCACAAAGTGTATCTGAAACACAAGCCAGCACACCCCGCTCCCTCCGATTCAATTACTAAAGTAGGCTCTTTAAAATAAAAAAATAATATATATATTTATATAGCTATACAGAGAGATACAGAGAAAGCAAAGGAGAGAGAAAGGCTACTAAAAAAATCAAGAAGCGCCAGTTTTCTGCTACAGCTGTCAGCAAAGAACTGTCACCTTACATCATACCCTCCGAGATGGTGAAGAGAATGGAGGCAATGACAGCACAGGAATGCAAAAGAGGGCAGATAAGTCACTTCTGGTAATGAGACACAAATTAAACTTTCAAAACATGTGCATAGCTTTATTCATCTGCTTCAAACTAACCTTTTCACGGAGCTTCAGCGAAACCCGAGTGTGCAAAATGCATTTCTAAAAAATAATGCAAGCAAGCTTTCACATTTACTGTGGCAGAAGTACAGAAAGACCCGGACAGAATCATCACACGCTGGGGTGGGAGATGGAGAACCCAGAATTGCACAGCTTGGAGTTCTGAGTCACTGACTGCAAACGCAAGCGTTTGGATTTCGCTAACTTCAAGCAAGGCGTGTTGACTTCTCCTTTACAAAAAAAAAAAAAATCTCGTAAACCCCACAGAAACAAGAACCATAACCTGCCAGGGAATAAATCCCTTGGATAATGGGATCATGGTGCCACAGAGAGCCTGAACTCCAGCAAAGCCAGTTCCAGACCTTGGCTTGTTTTGGTTCTGCAGGCAAACCATGGCAATGTTGAATTCTCTGTCCGCAGAAGAGCGAAGCAGCTTTCCTTCCTCTTCCTCCCACTCCCTTCCAAAGCCACAGGTGCCACTGCACAGGACATCATCCCCAAACTAAGACAGCCACTACACAGGCTGGAGTCTCATTTTGATCCGAAGGGTCACTGCAACACCAAGGGACCCTCGACTGTGGCTGGGGAGTGGCCCTCCCAGCCACATCCCCAGCTCACACCCCACCACCTCTCTCCAGAAAGACTAAGCACACATGCAAGGCACATTGAGTCAGATGTACACACACACCTGGGTATGTAAAAGAGCAAACACTGGCTGAAAAAGAAATAAATTGATGCTGAAAAAACTAACTAAGCAGGCAGAGAGCTCTGGCCTATGTATTTGAAGACTATTTTCCAGGCAGTTGTAATCCCCAAGTGTTTTTCCTACACGACTTTAGACCTTCCTTCCTCTTCCCTCACTTTGCAGAGAGGTACTTTATATTCCTAAAGGATCTTCTATAAATAGTCAAGTAAAATCCCTTTTTGCCCTCCAGTAAACTCCTCCTCCAGGGTACACATCCCCCATAAAGAGAAGAGGTCCTGGACCTGCCCGAGCCTCACGGCAGCACCTTGGTGCAGTGAGACCTCCCTCCACTGCTCCCTAAGCCTTTCACTGGCAGGTTTTGCCTGGCTGGATGGCTTCTCCTTGCTTTTTTTCTTGGAAAACATCCGAGCCCAGGCACCAAGTGCTCCCCAGGTGGAGAAGGAGCTGGTGGGTCCCCAGCACTGGGATGAGGGCAGGATGGAGGCCATGCAATCCTTAATACTGCTGGTTAACTTCACATTGAGATCAAGCATTCAAAAGATCTTTTCGTAGAGATGAGCAACTTCCTTCTACAGGTAAATTCAAATAGAAAACAAATATATTGAAACCGGAGACAAGACAAGAGCTGACTGAGGTTTTTTTCTCCCTTACAAGTTACTCAGGCACCTTTCCTGCACCACCAGCCATGGAGGAAGGAGAAGCTGAAAACCTCAGGGATTTGCACTACCCTTCCAATAGCAGCTTGAGAAAAGGATGGAGAGGAAAAGAAAAAAAGAAATCAAGAATAAAAAATAAAAATGCACAGTGTTCTCTCAAGTTAAAGAGTTCTCCTTTGCTTGCGTTTGCATAGAAATTCCCATAGGTCAGCACCAAAATCAGGTCCACCCCTGTCCTACACCCCCAGCTCCCCCAGTCCCTACTCTCCCCCAGTTAGTGGCTGTGTCACAGGAGGGTTCAACTATCCGCAGAGGAACTACATGGTCATGTTAAAAAAAACAAAACAACAACAACGAAAAACAAAAGTGCATCACACATTCTTGATTTTCAGGGTTACTTATAGCAGCAGCAGCAGCATTAATCCAAGACAATGAACAGTTGTAGATTCGTTCTTAAATGCAGCAACACTTAATGAAATGTCTTCAGGAAAGGGCATAAGAGGGTCCTTCTCAAAAGGATAAAAATGAAAATTAGACTATTCAATATGGACAAAAAGGAGATAAAACAAAAATTAAAGACATAATCTTATTTACATTAAAAAAAACATTCTTGTTAAAATATCTTTACAACACCTAAGCAAAAAAATATGTATTTTAAGAATAAAGCAGAAACTCCTAAAGCAGTATCCATTTTTGGAACCCTTATTTAGCACCTGAGGAAAGACCGTATGGAAAGCAGACAGGCTGGGGATTTTTTTGTTGGTTTTTTTGTTGTTTTTTTAAGAAAACTGTAAGTTGTACTTTTGCTAAATATTCAGAAGTTCGCAGTACACAAATTTCATACCACAGAAAGAAATGAGCAAATTTTTTTTGTTTGTTTTCTTCTTTTTAAAGATACTCTACTCATTAATAAGGCTGTAGAAAAGGGACACTGCTATCTTACAAAATGGCTTTAGAGCTCTGGACATGTTAAACAAAGCTTTCTGATTAACAGTCAAGATAAATCCAGCTCAGCATCCCCTGCTGAGGGCACAGGCAGGATTCTTGCTCCAGTCCAGCACAGGGAGTGGGCTCATGCCAGGACACGAGGCCACCACAGGGCTCTTCTACCTCCCCAGACATCCACAGCTCCACTCTCCTGTTGCTGAGTGATGCCATTTTAGGGGCTCCTGGGCAGGACAGAGGAACCAGCCTGACTCTGGGGTGTGACATGTACAGGGCAAACCTCTAAAGCTCTGTAATCCCTGCCAGGCAGCACATTGAGGTCTCCTTCCCACCAGTCCTGGTTCCTGCTTCCCAGCTGTGTGCACCTGGGTTTTCCCACATGGAAAAACGCTCTGGTGGTGGCCAAAGCTAGAATTACTCTGGCTTTCTTGGCTACTCCACCACACCAGCCCTTCTCCTGCCTTACACCCTGGTGGGAAAACGTGCAGCAGCTTTGAAATGGGTGAATTCTTGTTCTCTCCCTTCCTGACCTCAACCAGCTCCCTTGTAAACAGCCTCTGTAAGGAAAACAAATCACGAGGGATGGACGGACAGAAAAGTCTCCTAGGGATGAGAGAGTAAGACTCCTGAAAGCTTGGGACACCATAGCAATTTACTGAATCAAAGTCAAAAACTGGACACACAGGAAAACTACTGGCAGTTCTGGCTGTGAATGCCATAGCTCCCAGATGTCCCTGAGGTCACCCACTGGCCACTTGGGAAAGGACACTATGGTGCTACCATAATGCTCTCTTGAAGGTGAGAGCACTAATTACACACACAGCTGGGAGCACAACTAACAGCTCTCTTTTTTCCTATTTTTTCCCTAGCAGGAAGCAATTTTCCTTTCCATTTAGCTGGCTGGTTCACCTATCACCTGCTCCCAGCCACTGGACTCACAACCTAGTGAGAACTGGGTTTCTTTCTACGTTTCAAAGAAGTTCACAGCAGCTATGAAAGGCAAAAAGGGGCATTTACTAGCTCAGAAAGGTTTGAAGTGGGTTAGTGACAGAATCCACACCCTGGAGCTACCCACTTGGTCAAAGAGACAGGAGATTTCTACCAGGTTTACACAGAGGATCGAGGTGGGTTTAAACCAAACCCAAACTCCAAGCAAAGCTTAAAAGCCATTGCTTTGCCAATCCACCAGATGGGTGGAGTGGGAGAGAGCAGAGACTGAAGGCCCAAAATCACTGTCATGGAGCAGTCGTTAAATCACCTCTTGGAGCACAAGGAACACTCCATGATCCACCAAAGATCAAGGAGATCCCCAGCTAGATCTGTGGCCAGCACTACACACTCCGGTCTCAATTACACAAGAGACACCCAAAAGAACCTGCTGGCAGAGGAGCAGAGGTGGGGAATGACCAGAGGAGGAAGGAGACAGCTCCTGCCTGTGCAGGAATCCTCACTCCAATAAACAGACAGCTGGGAAAGGGAATCAGAGGAAAAGGACTCACAATGTGAACAGAAACAAGAGAGAAGCCTTAACCTGAATTAGTATCTTCATAGCTAATAAAAAAATAGGTCATGATCTCACCCTTGGTGCCGCTTTCCGATACTACACGAACTTAAGGGGTTTTGTTTTAAAACTCTTCTTTGCTCAGTGTAATGAAAACAATGGCACAAATAAATACACGCTCGCTCTCCTCACAAGTCAGATGCTCGCACACGACCGCCAGCTCCTCACCCCCACAGACACCCTCGGGTGCACACCCAGGACAGGAGGCTACTGCTCCCCTTCCCAGGCTGTATTTGGTTTATGCTACAGTACTAATACTCTGAGTCAAACAAAAAAAACAAAACAAAACATGAGACTTATCAGTAACACCTTATCGTTATTTCGATGTGCTAAATTAGTCACAGCTCAATTTCAGTTTGGTTTTTTTTTCTTTTTTTTTTTTTATAAGTTTACACAAAAATAATCAGAAAACAGATTAAATCTTAAGATATTTTTAATAAGTGCTCAGTTAAGAATTGTGTGAGGACTTGAGGGAGGACTGCAGACAGCGACAGGGTGAGTTACACGACAGCACGAGGGAAGTTCCTTCCACGGTCCTGCCTGGCTCTAGGCAAGTCTATCCCAGAAAAACCAGGGAGCCAGAGCTACAGGAGCTCAGAGAGAGGAATTCCTAACTGCTTAGCACACGCCGTGGAGCTCATGGATACAGACAGACAGACAGACATCTGAACAGAGGATGGTCAGAAATACAGCAGAGAAGGTGCTGCCGAGGGTGTTTCTGGATGGGTCCCGCTGGTGAGGCAAAGCCACAGGGATGAGCATCAGGGCAAATCCAGCCCAACCCATCGCTCGAACCGTGTTTCTCTCAGCATTTCTTTTGCTATTTAGGTGACAGACTGGACTAGGCCAAGACGAGAGTCCTCAAATATTCAGCAAGCCTCAGACCTTTCTAGAGGCGCAGGGTTAGTGCTGCTCAATTCCTGCATCGCCCCGAGCATAGACCTGGGGCAGGGGTACAGGACAGCACAGACCCCAGGGAAGCAAAACAGGGTGGTTTTGTCTTTTTTTTTTTTATCTTTTTTTTTTTTTAAATGGAACCCAGCCCTTAAGGCGACAAGTGACTACACAAGGCAAATAAATACACAGCAGAGCCTTAAAGCCAGTAAAACAAACTGGAAACTTTGCTATTAGCCTTCAGGGGTTTTTTTTGAAAATATTAATAATAAAAAAGGAAAAAAGAACATTTCTTCCACCTTCATTTTTCCCAGCCCCACCATCCAGTTTGTTCAACACTTTAAAGCTCAGGAGCACCCCAGCTCTTCAGCAGTGGAGCTGGAGGTGATTCCGACTTTTGGCAAGCGGTTGGGAGACTCAACAGAATTAAAAAAGAGGAACGTTGGAGGACTAGATGTTGGGCACATCTGTAAACATGTTATACATCTCAAAGTTACACACACCTGCAGAGGTGGTACAGTTTATAGGTGAAACAGAACTATTTGCGACTGGCCAACCACACATTTCTGAACCTGGACTGATACAATACACGGTGACTATATAGTATCACACTCAGTATTATACTATATAGCTTTGGATACATCAAATGGAGTAGGCAATCCATAATCAAATGTTTGAAGCGTGGCAGAAAGCGAGCGTCTTACACAAGGTACAGAATTCAGTTGCATTGTCCCACCATGAACTCAAGCGTCTCATTCAGGAACAATCTTATTAAAAGTATAAAAACAATTTAAAAACCCACATGCTACATACTCCTAATTAAAAAAAAAAAAAAAGCAATAGAATCAGAATATTCTGAGTTGGAAGAGACCCATCAGGATCATCAAGTCCAACTGCTGGCCCTGTGCAGGACACCCCAAGAACCCCACCCTGTGCATGAAAGCATTCTCCAAACTCTTCTTGAACTCAGACAAGTTTGGTGCTGTGACCACTTCCCTGGGGAGCCTGTTCCAGTGCTCAACCACCCTCTTGGTGAAGACCCTTTTCCTGCTATCCAACCTTACCCTCCCCTGACTCAGCTTCAGGCCATTCCCTGTCACTGCTCATGAGAGTGAGGAGATTGGTACCTGCCCCTCTGCTGCCCCTCGGGAGGATGTTGAAGACCACAAATAGGTCTCCCTTCAGTCTCCTCCAGCTGAACAAACCAAGTGATCTCATAAGGCTTCTTCCCCTCCAGACCCTTCCCCGTCCTCAAGGCCTCCTTTGGATGCTCCCTAATAGGGGTCTTTTTTACATTGAGGTGCCCAAAACTGTCCCAAGACCTCGAGGTGAGGCTGCACCAGTGCAGAGCAGAGCAGGACAGGCCACGCTGGACTTGGAGGCACTGCTGACTCAGATCCAACAGGCCATGGAGCAGGACCCCCAGCTCCCTCTCCCTGGTGCTGCCCTCCAGCCTCTCACTCCCCAGGCCATCCAGGCTGCCCATCCCAGGTGCCGACTCCAACACTCTCCTTGTTAAACTTCACGCAGTTGGGGATTGCCCATCTCTAATTTGCTGAGGGCTCTCTGCCCTCGAGGGAGTTGCCATTTCCTCCCACTTATTGTGTCAGCAAAATCAGCATCTCTTTGAGCCCTGCACCCAGGTTGTTAATGAGATGTTGGAGAGAACTGGGCCAAGGATGGAGCCCTGTGGAACCCTCTGGTGACCACACACATGATGGCCTGATGGACAGATCTAAGCACGAAAGGCATTCCAAAGTTTTGGGCTTATCTATTCCTTGGAATGTTCCAGAGGGTCCAGTCTCATTTTAGGACACAGCAACTGCTGCTGACCTGGATACCCAGGAGTCAGGGTTAGGCCACAGACACCCACGATGAGCACTGGGTACATGGGGAGCTGGGGTGGGTCAACAAACCCATTTCTGCTTTATTAATTTCTCTTGCACTGGACCCTGTGAACTTTCCACCTTGTAAAAAAAAAAAAAAACACCCAGAAAAGCTACCCCGACCCCCAAATGATTTGGACATGTTACACAAGCTGCAATGGGACAGAGGGGTTACACAGCTGGAGCCTGCACTCTGCTCAGCCTTCCCTACCACTGCTAGGAAGCTTTCCTTTCCCTGGGATTATTTTTTTTATTATTTTTTTAAATTATTATTTTCATTCCTAAGTCCTCCATTTTTTTGTAATAAAATATACTTTTATTAAGAGATAATTAGAAGCAGAGCCCGGAAATACACAGACTGCATTAAAATATAAAAGAGCATTTCCAAGGGGCAGGAAGCCCAGCCATTGGCGTTCTATGGACAAATTGAAAAGGATTCAAATTCCCATTTTTTTTCTTTTTTTTTTAAACTTTTTTCCTTTTTTTGTTATTTTGAATTTTTTTTTAAGAGAAAAAATAATTCAAGAAGGGTGAAAGTTAGCAGAACTCAATTCCTCTTCAGTTTTCCAATGAAAATGGGAAAAAAATCCAGCACATTTAGTGTTAGGAGACAGACAGAGCAAATATGAAGCACCTACAGTTGAAAGCAGAAGATTTTTTTTTGTCTTTTTTTTTTTCTTGCTCCCAGTAATACAATGGCATTAAACTGTGGGAACAGTGGGTTTTTTTGTTGTTTTTTTTCCATATTAAATGCCTAAACAGATTGCTTATTTTTCCATGTTGTCTTTTAAAATGAAATAACTCTTCAGTTGCAATAGTCCAACGTGTAACAGGAGCCAGGTCAACTGTGTGACTTCACCATGCATCCTAGAACTGCAGTATTACCATCTTTCCCTCAGCAGAATGATCCTTTTAAGACAATATCACCAGCATAGGATTGCTGCTTTACTCCTGGCAAAACATGCGGATTTATAAATCTCTGGAAAAAAAAGAAACTCTGCAAACTTCAAGGCGTTTCTCCAGCATTCAGTGGAAAACAAATCAGAAAAAAAAAAAAAAAAGAAACCAAACAGGGGAGGTGGAAGGGAAAGGGGAGATGAAGGATGGTGAATCATCCTGATTTCCCTGTGATTAGTGTGTCACTACAGTCACAGAACAAGAAACAGAAACCTTGTCAAGTGGAAATGCCTCTCCAGTGGGTTGCTGTTGCCCAGGTAGACGACAGCAGGAACTTTGAAACCGGGCTTGTAATTGAGTCTGTATTCCTTAATCACTTGCATTCACTCTTTAAACAAAAACAAAACAAAACTGAAAAAAAAAATCTATTCAGTACCGGAGATTAAATAATCACGTGTGTAGTCTCGTTGAAATAGATTTTCAGATTCCTTAAGAAGTCTAATTACTTTCAGTTGCCATTTTTAAATAACTATATATATATTTGTATATATTATCCTGTGATTCTAGTTATGGTTCCTCTGCTGCACTGAAGATTTAGAAGGAGCATAAAAGCCTTTTTGTCCCCCACGAACAGCACAAATGCTGCAGAAAGGTTATAACAGGCAGTCTTGTCTTGCTACCTTCATTGATCCGGGCGATCCATGGCTTCATCATAAGTGATTATCCTTTTGGGATCTGGAAAGAAAGCAGAACTCTAAGTTTTGGACAAGCTACTTTCAGGCCCTGTGGCTGAAAATAAACACAAGGTACTTGGCTGTTAACAGACTTTTCCTTCAGATGCTCCCCCCTCCTGCCAAGCCACCCCAAGGCCAGCCTGGCTCCCCCAGAGCAGAGCCTGCTCCCCACAAGTCTCCACAAACAGCTCTTCCCACACAAAACCTCTTCTCAGGTGACTTGAGGGGACAAGCAGAATTTAAAACTCACTATTGGACGTGACACCCGGCACCAGAAATAGAAAGCAATTTTGTATACACGTAGAGAAGAGTCATTAAATCTAATTTGACACTGGGTTTATTGCTCTTTTAGAGCCTGCTTCTCTCCAAGCAGCTCACCATTATAACAAAGCTTATTGTCCTGACTTTCAGCAATGTGAAACAGAGATAAATCCAGAGTACAAACCACAGGCTGAAGAACTGAACCCAGCATCTCCAGACACAGAGACAATCCACTCTCATTCATCCCCCACCCCAACAGACACAGCAATTTGGTTCATTTATTCTTTCCAACATCCTTACCTTGCTTCTGCAAATTCCAAACCGCTTCCATTTCTGTGGAGGCAAAAGGAGACCACTGTTATTATGCAGATTGATGCTCCCATTAGAGACCACTCCAAACACACTTTAATTTTCCAAGAGAGGCAGTTGTGCTGAGGCTTTCAAACAGAGCCAACTCCCTCCCACCCAGCAGCACAGCCCCAGCCCAGTCCACAGGACTACATAAATTTGACATGAATAATCCAGCAATAAAAGGCAAAGGGATGGCTGTAACACGGTCTTGAGGGTCAGAGAGCCAAGCTGAGCATCAGAAATGTCATCACCATTCACCAGTCCTACATATCAAATCTAACTTCAGGCTTTACTACTCTGACTCCAATGCTGCTTTGCACATTACAGCCTCAACGAGGAGCCTGGAGAGATGATTTTTACAAGTTGATGCTTAGTGTGTGTGAAATGAGAACTGCTGGACACAGTGAACTGCACATGGTTCACAGCGTGCTGAGGCACCAGGCAAGGGCTGCTGTGTGAACATCTCTGCAGAGCTGCTGCCAACACTGTCCATGAAAAGGTGTGATGCTCCACACACCTGGCTTGCAGTTCTTCCCCCAATTTACCACTACAACACATTTGCAGGCTAAAGACAAAGCCTTCCCAGTTCTCCCTGGACAAGCACATGCTTTTTTTTTAGCCAAGAAATAACAGTAAAGTTAAATGCTCTTTACATTAACACTGAGAAACAGAAGGCTCTTCCCTTTTAAAATATCCCCCAAATAAAGTTGCATCTTTAGAAATCATTCAAAATAACTACTTTGAGTTGTTATTAAGCTAGAATTTTGTGAGCTAGAATATTTTTTTAAGACACTGACTGTATCCTGTGTCCAAGTTCAATAGACAAAATTATAGAAAACGAGTATTTAGCTGGAACACAATCTGCCAGAACCTTTCAAGTCTCTTTTCTTCCAGAAAGGGTGACAGGACCTTTGTAGGGGCTAGGAAAAGGGAATGGCAAAGGATTATCAGGCTACATGGGATGTGCAGTAAAGCACAAAACAAGGCAGTAAGTAAAGTGACCAGCATGGGAAAGGAGGAAGAAAAAGCCCTACAAAACCCATGGCCTCAGCACGATGTGTGCCAAGTGTCACCTCCATCAATCGCCTCCCTTCTCCAACCCTTCATCTGTCCTTTGTCTGCCACAATCTCCAGCTCCCTGGGGCAGGAAATTGCATGCAAATAAATATTGCAGCCCTCCCTGCACAATTAAGCCTTTTGTAAGGAAGGCCATGACAAAATTTTACAAGGTCTGTTATTTTCGCGTCAGGATAGTAACAGCAACACTTTGCACTTCTATTGGGGAGCCCTAAGTGCTTTGGGAATAGTAGCCAGCCTTTAACACCCCAGGGACATAAGCAGGCTGGCAAGGGACTGTCTCCCTCATCTGCCAGATGCAGATTCCCCTGAAGTAAAATGAACCAGCTACTAAAATTACCTCCCGTGGAGCGAGTTTTCCATTCAGCGCAGTTTGATGCATCGTTTCCTAACAGCTAAAGAGCATCTCCCATTTTAACAGCTTTCCCCAAAGGCAGGGGACAGAAAACTACTCTCAAGTTGTTGGTTCCTGCACATTAGAGCAATGTTTGAGCATGAAATCAAGGCAGAGCTGAAGCACCACCCTCCACTGTATCCCCACGCACAGACCACCTTGCCTTGTGCACTTCATTTGGCCTTAACTCCTCTGGAGACACCACAAGAATACTCCTTGTATTAAGAATATCTGCTAATAAACAGATATACAGAGAAACTGCTAATAACACACACAGAAAAAAAAATACTAAGTTGACAAAACTCTCTCTCAAAAAAATCTAACAAACCTACAGCCTTTACAGACTTCAATTTCTCTTCTCCTCCTTCAGAAAGGGATGGTGGTGTAAAGTGTCCTGGAAATCCCAGACACCTGCACACACTGGCTGGCAGATGCTCAGCCTGACCAAGCTACAAAACCAAAGACCATCAGCAAACAATGCAATAACAGCTCTTAGTAAATATCACCTGCCATCAGCAGAGCAAGGTCCTCCCCTCCACCTGGCAGCACAGGGAAAGGGGACAGCACAGGTGGAGCACACTGACCAACTGAAATAACTTCACAATGGGGGAAAAAAAACAGTCCTAGGTGAACTGGAACACAAAACTAGGGAAAAAAGGGGGTTTTCTTCAATCTTAAAATGTAGCTGTATGATTTCTTTTGCTTTACATAGTAATACAGCAGTGTTTTTCCAGCCAAGCAGAAGGAGAGACAGCCCTCAAGAACTGGGCATGCAAGAAACCCCAAGCCTGCTTTCAGGTCTTCTTCCTTTGGCAAGGAGCTCTTTTCCTGAGCCTCTTTTCCCTGGATAAAGCTTCCAGAGTGAGTTTAAGCAAAGGACTCCTATAGCTGCTCATCCTGCAAGAGCAAAGGGGTATCCTCACCATGAGACCCAGTCCAGTCTGTCAGATACTGCCCCAAAACCCAGTACTGCTGCTTTCCAAAGACCTGCCCAACAGGGGCCACTATTCCCAAAGCCAGCCACGTGGCTGGGGAAAAAGCAAACTTTCCTCTCAAGTGGACTCCAACCCAGCTGGAGAAAATGCTATCAACAAACCCTTGCACAACCCAGCATCAAAGCCAGCCCTGCTCCAAGCCAGGGGCAGAACCAGGTCACCTCCTGTGCCCCTTCCAACCTCTGGTTTTCCAGGATTTTTTACAATTATCTGGTCTCTCCACAGCCCTCAGGCTTGTGGTTTGCTGAGGAACTGCCTGGGGCAGACTGTCCCAGCCATATCCAGCTAAAACACATTTTCTGGGGACTATCTCTGAAGCAAAGGGTCACTGGAAGAAAGCTTTGATGTCAGGAACAGACTAAGGCACACTCTGGGGAATTGTGCTACGATTTCTCATTGGTCAATAAACTTTACAGCAGGATTGGTACATAACCTTAGAGGGGAGAGAAGTGTTTCTGTAATAACTTGCTAAGACAGACACTTTTACACATATTTTCCTTGCTACAGAGGCAGTCACTGCTGACAGAACTGTCTGCACAATGCCACGCTACTATTCCACTGTCCTTATAAATCCCCAAATTGTCCCTAAAATACAACACTAAAGAAATAACAGGAAGGGACCATTCTTGCCTGATTTTTTCTGTTTCTATCTGTGGGACAATGATTAAGTATGGGACCTGCCCTGGAAAGAAAGCAAAGAATAAGTATTCCATGCTGTGGAGATTCATGGCTGAACAGTGTACTCATCCTGACAACTGGAAAGAGCAGGGACTGGAAGGAGAATTAAATCAGCTTTTGCCCCACAGCTCAGGCCCCACAAGGCCATAACCAAGGGGGGATGGGAAACCAAGGCTTTCCCCCCCCACTCCTGATGTAAAGGATGAAAATTGCTGAATTCACAGCTCTGCTATTTCTTCTGACCCAGTTCACCATTCCGGCGAATGCCACTCCTGGCTGGCCCACGCTGCCTTGCTCTATTTTCCATGCTGCTCTCCTGCTTCTTCAGGCGAGCAGAGATGCTGCTGTGACCGAGATGCTGAGAAGGAACAAAGCAGCAGCACAGGCACAAACTCAGGGGCAAGAACAAGGGAAACCCTGCAGCTCCCTCTCCTCCACTCATGTGGTCTTCGCTGCTGCGCAGCTGAGCTGGAGGCCTCAATTATTTGCTTTTTAGCTCAGGACAAGCAAATTACTGAGCTTCCCACCACAAAGCTTGCCATCTAGAGCTTGGTGTTACTGACAGCCTGGCCTGGAAGACTGCAACTGCCTGAACATGACAAAATTCTCCAAAGCATAGACAATTATTCTGATATGAAGCATTTCATCCAGCTGTCTATAAAAGAAGAACAAGCAGTAATGAAGATGCTGCTTACAATGCAAGTAAAGCTGACATACACTCAACCACCTTATCTGAAGGGCCAAAATATCTGCAAGAAATCAGTTTTACTCAAAAAGATAAGGATTTTGGCAATGCCACACCAAGGCAGAAGTTCAACTTTAACGTAGATAGGGGACAATGACTTGAAATGAAAGCACCACTTCTTCCTGGGCCTTCCAGTCTCCCATGTGAAGCCCATCCCTGTCTCCAAGCACATCCAGAACAGGCCCACCAGTGCTGAGCTAAATCAGATGTCCCTTGATAAATCAGATTTGTCACCCTCGAGTGTTTCAAGGCACTGTCACAAACACAGGCTGTCAATGAAAGCAGCCACACTGAAGGATCGTGTTTTACACTCAAGCAGATCAGATGATCATGGGTGTCTTTCTGCCCTTTAAACAGAGGGGGAAAAGAAAGAAAGAAGTAAGGCATGAAGCAGGGGTACAAGGAAATCAACAGGAAAAGCTTCCAAAAGAACAAGAGGGTGCATCATCATCCTTGCCTAAATGTTCCCAGTGCTGTGATTTCTGTAGAAAAAGCAGTCAGTGTACACGCAAAGAACACAGGAATCCTCCACCAGGACCTTGCTGTGCTCTGCAGCCACCCAGCCTCACCAGCAGTCAGGGATATTGTGGTGAGTTACAGGATCACTGTACCAGAGCCAGTTCTCTCTGGGTGCCACCTCCTCCATCCATCTTTCCACAGGGAAGCTGTGAAGCAATTACAGTTTAGAATGTCCTGTGCAGTTGCTGGGCAAACCACGCACAGGAAAGCCTGGTTTGCTGGAACAAAGCTACTGAGTAAGCTGGAGGCTTTCCCAGAGAAATTTACAGTCCAGGATGAGGATCCACACAACCTGGTCACAGTTACAGGCACGAACAGTGCAAAAAAGAGGGCACATTTGTGACATTCAGAGCACTGCAACCACTCACACTACAGCTCATTCTTCTCTGCAACACCCAGCTTCATCCTTGCACTGAACCACTGCACATGGAGTTCAGGATAGGGGACACACCAGGACCTCAGAGTGCTCCACACTCACCCCTGTCCTTGTCCTGTGATCGTTTCTCTTTGTGTTCATAACCCCAAGGGCAGGGCAGATGCAAAGATCAAACTACCGAGACTTTGCTCAAAAGCAAACAGATCAATCTGAGAGGGAGAAGTTCACCTGACTCACAAAATCAAAACCAAACAGTCTAAGGACCCGATTGCCCGGAATGCCCCAACACCAACCCAGGCAAACCCACACGGCTGTCCTGAGCAAGGAGGAAAAGGCAGCTTGTGAATAGGAACTGAGTGAAATCGTTCTTTTCCTACTGCAGAGGAACTGGCTGGCTTGGAGTTGGACTTCAGGAAAACAGCCCAAGATAAACGGAGAGAACAGTGTGGGAATTAACCCTGGCTGTCCTGCAAACACAGCCCACAGCTCTGATTTTGGGGCGTTTCAGAGCACACGGTGGGCTCTGGCTGCAGGACCGCGGCACTGCTCCTCCAAATATTCCTTAATCCAACTCATCCCAAGGATGAAATGCAACACCTGCCATCACTACAGACCTACTAAGACCTGGACTGATCTCCTGCTTTGTAAAGTAGCAATAGCTTTTGAACACTAAACAGGAGGACAAGTCCAAGCTGTTTGGAGCACCCCATCACTGCATTAATGACAATGCTGATTAGAAACATCCATCATCTTTTACCCCTAAGTTACATCATGAAAATGGCACAACATAGCGAGAAAAAGAAATTAGCAGAGATGAGTGTCTGCTGGGGCAGAATCGAGTATCCCCAGGCAATCGTGAGGGTGTTTGCTCTGGATGCTCAAAGCAAGGCCATTCACATGCAGAAGAAGAGCAGAGAACAGTATTTTAACGGGTGCTTTAAGTGGCCATTCTTGCCAACAAATGTAATTTACTCCTGTGTTTAGAAGAGCTCAACGCAGCCAAGCTTTGAAGTTAACACCTCCTTGAGAGGACATGAGATGGGAGTGTTCTTTATTTTCCTGTTGTTCCTATTGTTTCACTGAGGTTTGCCTTTCACAGCAAGTGAGAATGGGAGAGCTGATGAGCCTTGCTGGCAGCACAATTGCTTTTCCACAAGTTCAGGCTGACAAAAACAGAGAGGCAAATAGAAGTCTAGGGAATATTTGCAAAATTAAGAAAAAGATAATTTTCTTCCCTGTTATGCTTTCTGATGGGAAGCTGGGACTTAGGCTGCAAGCAGACACAAAAAGTGAGAACAGAAAGCCTGTTTTAATGCTGGAATAAACGGAGCAGAAGGGAGAGGACCCAGATAAAATCAATTGATGAACACTGTTCTCAAGAATACTAGAGCTTGAAATGTTAACGTCTTGAGAGGGAGATGACCTGGAAACAAATATTTGGAGTTATTACTTTTAAATGACTGGGCTTGTTATTACTTCAGGAAGGCATTCGCGTTTATGCTATACAGAGTTTGTGAAGTGGTAAATCAAGAACTTTAGAGGGTCAAAACAGCAAATCTGCCAAAGCCAAGTACGCACTCTCTGCAGAGGGGAGCAAGGCATTATCCCTATATGCATGTGAAATACCAAACAAAAAAAGGATAATCACCTTGTTCCCTTCACGGTAGAGGGGTGCAGGGAGAGGGGAAGATGGTCAAAATAGAGAACTGGCCTTGTGTTGGTCAAGAGTGAGTAAATAACACTGTGACAAAAGGGAACACACAACCAGACTCCTGTTAACACTGAGCCAGCATCAAAAACCAAGAACTGCCCCAAGTCCTCAGAGCTTCTGGGGCTGAGGCTAAAGCAGAAAGCAAGCCATCCCACAGGCTTCCCTCTCTTCGTTCCCATTTTAAAGAGTCTGTACCGTGTTTGAGTCATTTCAATCTCAAAAAAGCAGGAGAAAAAGGGAGCTGGACTACAAAGGACTCCATGAAAGCAATAAAATCATCTGAAAGATGTGGCCTACAAAGACAAGGAGCAAATTCAATCTGCAGCTTACAGAAGAGCTGATAAGAAAAATTGGTCTTGCTGTTGCCATAATACTCAAGGGCAGGGAAAAAGTGCGTGTGGGGCACACTTAAAAAAATAAATCACACCTACAGCTGTAGGAATAATTTTTTCTTCCTTCAAAGCCATGATTTCATGGTCTGATCTGCCCAGGGGAGATGCTGGAACACTTTGGTGGCAGAGGTGTGAGTACAGACTATGAAGCCTTCACAGTGACAAAATATCACCTGGTACAGCTGGAACAGAGCAGCTGAACCTACACATTTAACTCCTTCCAATGCCGAGTGGCTTAAGAGGGCCTGTTAAGTATCATCCCTATCAACATTGCTCATGCTTGTCCACGGGAACAGGGAAACAAATACCTCTTAACATTAATTAAACAACCCCCTTTGTGTAACTTCCCCAAACCGTTATTGCCATGAGAGATATGCAAGCAAAAAAAAAAAAAGGTCATTTATAAAACAATTAGAATTGCTGGAAGGAATGTATCATGTTAGAATATTGCACTTATAAAAATAAAAGAAACAAAAAAAAAAAAAAAGAGAACGCCCTTAGGCAGCAAGTTAAACCATTACCTTTAGTGTGATATAGAATAGCAGCCCTCAGGTCAAAAGAACCCCAGCTATCTTTCCTTTCTAGGCCTCTCTGGTACCTCTGTTCTTTGGCGGAGGCTAGCAAATTGTTCGTAGGAGAGACCAGAGGATTCTCTACTTCATAGTCTTTTGAAAGAAACACTAAAGCACCTTGGCTACCGGTGTCTGCCTTTTGTAGGTCACCTGTGTGATGTGACTCCAAAGCTAAGACACCACCCTCAACAGCAGTCCCAGGCTTAAGAATAGCACTAAGAATTTGAGGGCTAGTCCGTTTATCCAGCTCATAAGCCTTAGGAAACACAGGTTGTTCAGTTCCTGAGGGAATGATTTCAGCACACTGTGAAACCAAAGTGGCAGGATATTCCCCTTGAAATGTCACTTCCATTAACTGATTATCCGCAGATTTCCCCACAACGGTTTCAGGTCCAGCACTGGGCTCGTTTATGAAAGACAAGCCCCACTGGTTCTGGAAGATATCCCCCAGGTTCTGCTGATTCGTCTGCGAAGGGAAATCGACTTGCGCTGTCCCCAGGAGCACAGTTTGCATATTTGAAGGGTAGATAAAAAGGCCAGATTTCTTTTGTTCGAGGGCTGTCGAAGTTGTACTCACGTCCTGGGGTACTGACTCAGAGGAGGTCGATGGTACAGTACTAGCAGCAGAGGAGAGCAGTGGCTGGGCCCCTGGGGAATACACACTTCCATCAGTCCCTGCAAGGATTGGCCCATTGGAGAAGCTGGCAGAAGTGACAGATTTCATAGCAGACATGGGGACTTGGGACAGTCGACTTGATGTTTGGGCCTGAGTTTCCCCAGCAGATGACGAAGATGACGAGGACGACGTGGATGGGGTTTGAGCTGCTTTGTTGAGGTTTTCTTTAACTTTACTTGCATAACTAATTTTGGGAACAATTTTAGCACTGCTATTGTCCACTGGAAAAACTGGGGGTGGTTTAAACAAGGTCCATGAGTCCTCTTTAGACGTTGCTGAGGATGCGTGCTTCCCTTTGGGCCGGTCATCAAACTTCTTGCTGCTAATCCCAGGTTTGGCATCAGAGTTTTTCCGCGGTACATCCCCGAGCCCAGGCTTCCCCCGGCCTGCTCCACCAGCCCCAGCCTCATATTTCCAAACAGGCTTGGTATTTTCAATTCGGTTCCCCTTTTGTTCACTATAATCAGGCTTGAAACTCTCAAGTTCCTGTTTCAAGGTTGGTGCGCTGACCTCCTGCTGCATTATTTTGTCCTGTACTAGGTTCAAGTTCTCACAGCCCTTGGCACTGTTGCGCCTGCCTTTCCGTTTTTTAGGCGTAGTATATCCACTCTCGGAGCCACTACCATCATTATCAGCCCCTTTGCCTACGTAGCCATTGGTGATGTAGCTGGAATTATTGGTCACCACGCCGTTTGGAATAGACACTCCCTCTGGCTTGTCTGAGGACTGGTTTTCTCTGTGTTTGCTTTCGTAGGACTTCTCATTCTTTTTGTCCATGCTATTTTTCTGAATGAAGTTCTTGGTTTTGATTCCAGCCTTCCCCAAAGCACTGGCCTTCACAGTCTGCTTTGGGGTGACATTGGAATCTACGAGCTGCTGGCTGCCATTGGGTACCCTGGATCCTGGGGCGGTGGCTTCATCAGAGCACAAGCCCTTTAGTGACACTTCTCGTTCTCCAGCATTACCATTTAGCTCTCCGTAGCCTAGAGGGAAGCCAAAAACAGCAAAAGGCAAGAATTAGAATGTGAAATGTTAGACTTGTCATTGCAGAAAGCTGTAGTCAGCCCCAAACATATCCAGCTTCCTCATGCAGACATTTTAAAATAGGAAAATATCTAGTCTCTGAGGTAAAGCTGCATATATTTATTTGCTGGAACCCACAGCAAGGGTTAAGCAGGAAGGACCAGCCGTGACTGACTCTCGCATAAAAGACTGACATACAGATAACACAGCAAAGCAAAAGAAAATACAGATACTATGTCAGGAAAATACTCTGTACTGAAGATCACTGGCAAGCTAGAGAGCTATTTCATCAGCTACTATTTCCAGGTCACAGGAAGGAAAAAATTAATTCCCAGGATGCTTCAAGACAGCAGGATCCACTGCCTTTGTGACAAGATCTGTGGAGGTTCAGAACACACACTGTGAACAAGGGACAACTCCTACCATCTCCATCAGCTCCTGGGCCTGTAACACCAGCAGTCCTCCTTCCCACCCTCCTCCCAAACGCCATCTCAGTAAAGGGGTGGAGGAAAAAAGGAGCAGTATTTCAAGAAGGACACATGCAAGTCCAGTTGGAAGACTGAGGGAAGAAAACGCGACCATATCTCCTAAATGCATTTCAAGATAGTGACCAGCACCTCCCTACATGTGCTCTTTAGCACTGAAAAGGTGATAAAACTGAGAAAAAAAATGCATCCCTGCAACCGCCTTTCTGCTGTCACCAGCAACGTGTCTCTTGCCCACTGAAAAATTGGTATTTCAGAGTCCTCAGGAGAGCTGGTATGAGCTTGAAATCCAAGAAATAAAGTACTTGCTGAGGGCTCCAACTCAAAACGAGATTGTGCTGTAGAGTCAGCTTTCCTTTTTCCCTCTGAAGTTCCCTTCTAGGCCTTATGGTTCTGAAGTGAATACTGGGAGTGCAATTCAAGCAGAGCTGGAAGCCCAGGACAGGCCACACTGAACCACCTCAACTTCCTCTTTGCTTTTTCCTTTTTCAGTATCTCTGGCCAGAGCCTGCTGCTTTCGAGGACCCTGGCTAAAGCCCCAAGAGAAGCCCTAGAGCCCCAGAGGGAGACAGGAGAGCACACTGTGCCCTGTTGAACAAATCCACTCCAGCTGCGGGCCGAGCAGAGGGATCCCTCCTACTGCACCCGCTGCTGCTCTGACTCATCCGTCCTCCTTCCCGAGGCTGGAAATCCTTACATCCCCCACAACCGCTGACCCACCTAAGGCTCCATCTGCAGCCACGGAGTCAGCACAGAGAGGGAGTCCCTCAACAACTGGAGCGGGCAAAACTCCAGCTTGAAAAAGAATGTTTTTGTTGTTGCCGATGTTGTTGAAATTAACTGCTGTAACTAAAAATCATTGTTACCCTCACATCCTGCAGCCTCAGATGTCTGGCAGATGTAACAGCTCAAGTTCTGTGCAAGTCGGGAACACAAGAATCCTTGTAGGAATCTTTACAGAAATTCCACAACTGAGTTTGCCGAGGGGGATCAAAAAGGATTTTACTACATGCAAGTATCTGTAACCACCACAACTTCCACTATAACTTTCAAATACGTTGTTAAGAAAATTAACTATAAATACTTCACCTCAGAGAGAACTAGAAGGGTGGGATCATCTAAAATTCAGTACTTCAGAACAGCATGAAGAGGAAGCCCTCTCAAGAGCAGAGTGTTACAGCTGACCTTGTATGACTCAAGACTTCTGACACCACTTGTTAATGAAATAAAACAATAAGAGTGGTCATAAGACCATTGCAGATGAGGAGTCAAAGAATGAAATGAAGAACAAAATCCATTTCAGTAAGTCAGTGTGTCAGCAGTTTCTAGTTCCAATTCTCAAGTATTCACAGCTCAGCTGCCTGAGTTTTCTCCAAATCAACATTTGGCACAGCTGGCCTTGGCCTGGACATGGAGGTGCAGCAACCAAAATTTTGGGGAGAGGGAAAAAAAACAGGACGGTACGAAGAGCAGGTGAAGAGAATCTGGCAAGTTCACAATCCGTTTCAGAGCTGGGAAGGGAGGGGTGCCAGCCTAGGAACATATTAAAACCCCGGGCACGCTGCAAACAGTGAAATGACTTCTCAACTTATTTTTGCTCGGTAACTTATTTTAGCGTGTGGCCGATCAGGTCCCTCCCTGCCTGCCCAAGCTGCACATGGGGCACTGCCGACCCCGCTCTGCTACTGCCAGGCCCCCTCCCACCTCCCGCCTCGTTATGTAAAAGGAAAATTCAAGGGAAGAAAAAAAAAGAAAAATGTACGCGGCCCTCCGGCCGGCTGGTGGCCACGCACTCGCTCTGACCCCGCACAAGCCCCCCAGAAGGGATCGCTGGAGTCGCGGAGCCCCCCAGGAGCGCGGCGGGGGCTCCGGCCCT
>JAHLSL010000039.1:2770657-2789149 GCA_025920805.1 Petroica traversi
CACGGACCCGGCACTGGGTGCTCAGCGCCCACCCGGCCCGGGGAAGGTGGGCTCAACAAATTCACCTGAGAGAAGCACCGGAGATTTAACTGATGCTTAACGAAAAAAATCAGAGGTTGTTGGGGAAGCCCGAGAGTGTAACGAGGAGAACGCTTGAAACTTGTCAGAATTTGCAACAGATTTTATACCATTTCAATCTCTGATTATCCCCGCTTGAGCATATTCCGGGGGGTGGTTGCAGCTAAATGACCTGAACTCCCGCCTCTGCTCCACTGCAGGAGGGGAGGACAAGACATTCAACTTCTGCTCCTGGATCCTTCCTCAACACCACCAAGGCCCAGTTCTCCAGACAGCACTGAGACAAAGGGTTTTGGGTTGCATGGAGCAATGAGGAACTGAGGCAGGAGTTAATTAGGAATGTAGGAAGAGGGCAGAAAGAATGGGGAGACCCACGACTGACACAGGCTGGAGACAGAGGCAGAGCCCTGCTCCAAGTTATTTGCTGCTCTGGTGTGATTAATTGTTTCCAAACAGTCCTAACAGTGTGCACTGCAGCAAACAGGGAGGAAAAGTGACAAAATAAAATATGTTCATGTAATTAAAGACTGTTACAATTAATGTGCACAAAAAATATAAATGGCCTCCACAGATAGTCTTCAAAATAAAGTCTTGCTTCTCAAGGCCTTTCTTTGCAGCTTAATGCTCCGTTCTATATAATCACTAGTTTAATAAAGAAAATTAATAAAGTTCATGTGTCTAGAAAACCCTGTCAGACTTTGGCACTGTACAAGAGCCCTTGTCTGGAGGTTTTACAGTTCCCAAGCTTTATTTTAAGAGAACAAAGTTGAAAGTTTATGCCTCAAACATAGCTTCCCACTTCACTCTCCTCTTTACTACACAGGAGGTAAAGCTTTTCCTTACCAGAAATACCAACCTCGACATTAATACACAGGGTTTTTTCAAGACTTGAGGTGCCTGAAATATCACAAGTTCTTTGTCAAATGATTCCCGTAGTTTACACGTCTTTCAGCACAATGCAAAGCAATTTAAAACGTGATGAGACCATTTAAGCAAGCAATGATGAACTTTGGGCTTTACCCAAACTATAACGGTCCTGGTCCTTTCAAATGCTGACTCATTCAGTGACCTCACAGTGCTTAGGAGACAAGTCTTAAAATGAGGAGTCGGGCTTTAATCACAGCTGACATTTTATTGGTGGCTTGGAAGAATTTATTTTTAATATAGGGAGCTGGCTTGAAGATTTAAACTTCAAAAGGCTCTGAAGAAAGCAAACAATTATAGACAAATCGTCTCCACACACACACACACGCACACACCAAAAATCTGAATACAGAGGGAGGTGGGCTGTCTGTGAAAGACAAAGCAACTATGTCACTGCTTAGAATTGTCATGTTATCAATGTTATCATATTACCTAAAGTTTGCAAAAGAGAGAGAAAAAAAATCTAAAATAATACAGCCCAGGGTTCATCACCTTCAGCAGCACACCCGGCACCCCAGCACGGTGTGTCCACACTCGATGGGCGTTCCCCACTTCCCACTGACTCCACATGGCATCAGCAGGGATGCGTTTTAAAGGTTCCAGCAGGCGGTGCTGCCCCATGGCCACACTGGGACACATCTTCTCCAGAAGCAGTAGATTTTGTTAATCCCAGTGTTTGCCCAGCCTAGCACCAGTTATAATGTGCATTAATATTCAACAGTTCTTCAGGATGTGTTCTCTGGAAAAGGGAAGCTGAAGATTTCCGTGTCTGCTCATCTGCAGCAGTTTTCTTTCTTACTGCTCTTTGGCAAGCCAGCAAAGGGGCAATTTTCCTTGGAATTCCACATCTAGTGCCAAGTATTCCCACATCCAGGCACAAAGCTGGGCATGGCCAGTATAATTTCTAACTCAGTAATTTATTCAAAGCTCTGTTTTATGAAGCTTTGAAGTGGATGGCTTTGCAGAGAACCTGCCATTTAAAGCTGCAAAATTAAGGCAGCAAGGAATGAATCAACTGCTAAAGGACTCATGAGAAAGTTTTCCTGGAGAGTCTGACCTGGGATGAGTTTTGTATTCATATTAAAATGCAGTTAAAATGTGAAGCTATTGAAGTTATTTTTTCAAGAACAAATTATTTCCTTTCAAAGGCAATCCTCTTAAAACACTACATTTAGTTTCCATTAACTATTTTCAGGTAAGTTAAAAGTGAAATTATAAAATTAATCCATGAAAAAAAAAAAGCTTGCTTTGTAATATTTTTATGTGTCTGTCTTCTGTTTAAAACTCAAAACTGGGAAACACCAAAATTACCATATTTATAATATTGGGAAGGGCTCTTACACAAAGTATGTGTGGCATTTATTTACATTTTTTTGCCACAGTGTTTTCATTTATGGCGGGGGTTCAGACTTGCAAAATTCTCCATATTCCAACACATCCAACTTAACAAAGCACTCCAGCAGACCTTTAGTTTCAAGTAGGATTATAACCCCACTGTCCAAAACCTTGCCAGGTTTGGCCACGGCAATCTGATGTGCTTCAGTACGAGGCAGTTGTGATTTACCAGTTGATATTCAAGTGCTGGAATCTCAGAATCAGTCCTCAGAAGCAGTTTAGTCAAGATGGATGACAGGGAATGAGTGCTGCTCACAGCCTGACCACAGCTATTCTCACAGAGCTGCTGCAGTTATGTTCAGGTAAGGAGGAGCTTCTCCTTGACTCCATTTTTGTACTCTGCTGTGTACATTATTTATAGGTACAAAGCTGGTCTCTTTAAAGACTTTTCTCTCTAGAGGCAGCTGGATAGTAGGCATTGGGTTAGAGGTCTTAAAAAGCAGCAAAACCCAAAAAATTAAAAAAGGATTTAACCCCTAGCTGAATTATAGGAATGGATACTGTGGACACTCATCTTTCCCAACCCTAGCAATTTAAGCATTTCCACCTCAGCACATGCTGAATTATGATTTTTTTTTTTCTAAAAGCTTAGCTTCCAAATGCCATGAGCACACTATGTTAATCCTTCATTCACTCTCCAGAAAATTAAGGATGTCCAGCACCAAAAATAACCATAGGGCATAGTTTTTTGAGGCAGCAAAACTGATGTAATGGCTGCTCCCAAAAGGGAAGGTCATCTCTCTCTGCCCTGCCCTCACAGCAATGCTGCTGCTCCTCAGAGCCCAGCTGAGAAATTAAACTAAAAAACAATTCTTCAGATGGAAAAGTGCACATTTTTATTCTGTTTAATCTTCCTGAACTGTTTCACAGAGGAGCCAGAGAAATATTAACACCCTGAAGAATGGGCTGTCACTACAGCAGCTCAGGAGTTGCCTTCCACAGCCAGCCTGGCTGCAGGGATGACCTTCTGGGAATTGGGCAGTGGGGACACAGCTGGGGTTGCAGCCACTTAAGCCATCTAATTTTATTTTGCTCATATTTGTGAGTCAATCCCCTCGAGTGGCCAAAGAAGGATGGCGTGACCATCCTTCAAAGTGTTTTGAGCAAGCCGTAACAGAAAGGCTGTAACCAGTGGGACTTCTGGTGGGAACATCCATTGTTTCACAGGACTCAATCTGAGGTTCATCCCTGTTGTAAAGACACTGAAGTGTTCACACAGGCATGAGTGACATCTGCTGCCCGTATCTGCATGCAAAATTGTTTACTAGAGTGCAGTTGTACAAACTGGAGGCAGCTGCTTGGACACATACAAGAAGCAGCATGGGAGGCAGGCTAGCAGGTTGGCCTCAGCCACATCTCATCATTGCTTCTCTGGGATTTCAAAGAATCCCGGAGATTGGCTTTCAGGCAATTCTGGATCTCCTCAAGCTTCCTAGGATCATCACAGGTACCACAGAGAAATCCACACAAACACCTTCCAAGGTGTTCTTGCACAAATTCCCCTGCTGTTAGGACCTGAAGCACAGGCAGTCCAGCCAGACTTACACAGGGAATTGCATTGGTCACTGCTTGCAGTAGACTTTGACCTCTGGAAGACAAGTGAAAAAAAGCTCAATCCACAAATCCCAAGCACTTTTTATCTTGTTATACAACACAACAGTCACAAGGCTGCTAGTCACATTTCATTTTCATTCCATTGGATACCAAGCAGTTATTTTGAAGCAAGGAGGTTTCCTTTAATTATTAGTTTTTAAATGTGTGTTGGCATTTGGCACATGGGGACTCCACTGCTTGTGTTTGCACTCAGGGTCTCCAACCTGACAATGCCCAGCACTGACAGAACACCAGATCTGGAGGGGTTATTGTTTGAGTTATTGCTGTGACTGCTGCTTCATTATGTGACACAATCATGGTTGACTACAAGATTAGGGATTGGGAAGAGCCCTTGTTGAAGGAAATTTAAAAAGACTGGGACCATTCACCTCAGAGGGAGTGAATCAGAAAGAACACAGTGAAGGTATTGCAGATTGCATAGCTTAGAGATAGCAGTTGGAGAACTTTTGTTCATCTTATCTCAAAACATAGGAATGCAAAAACATGAAGGGAAAAAAAGGTAAATGAAAAGATAAGCAACTACCTTTTAATGTTTTGCATAAAATATATACGGGATTCACTGATAAGCTACATTGTGAAGAGCAAAGTATTATTAGTTTTCTCAGTGAATGGGCATAATTCAGATAAAAGTAAATATTTGACATCTAAAATAGGTATTTTGTAAGGATTACGATTCTTTGGAGCACAAATGAGCTTCTACTTCTTGGGATTTAAGAGGCTATTTCTGCCAGATATCCAGAGCCTGGGGAGTTCAAATAGAAGCAGGGTGAAGAACTTACTTTTAAAAACCCATCTCCTCTGAAGAACTCATGGACTGAATACAAACAAGCTGATGGCTCTAGCTGGGGAGGAGAACAGGCTGACTGGCAGGGCAAGTGATGGGCACTGTGCAGCAGATGCTTGATAACATCCAGATTCAGCCGAGTTCCTGCATCCTCAGATTACTGGATCTGTGCTCCATTTTATACAATCCAGGTATTTTTGTTACTCAGTGAGGACGCTGCAGGAGTCAAAGGCTAACCCTTGCCTGTATTTAGCCCTGCTTCCTTATCTTGGAATCTGGCCCACAGTGCCACTCTCGTTCTCCCACACAGTTTCTGTACTCCACTGCTTACCTACTCATGAGGACTGAATTCCAGGACAAAGGCTGTTGTTCACAGCAAAGGGTTTGTGGAACAGCTATTCTGGCATAGCTCCCCAGGTGGAGATACAGTTCATATAGGCAAAAGAGCTCACTAAATCATCTCCTTAAAAGGCAAACTACACCATCAGAATAAATCATCTCCACATCTTTACTTTTTGCATGCCATTATTGCTGCAGGGTTAAGTCAGGGATTTTTACATTCCAACCTGCATAACTATTCTGCAAAACTAGTAGTGCCTTGACCAGAAAAAGCCTGATGCACCAGGAAATAAAACAATACAAAACAACAACCAAACAAAACACACCAATAAAAAAGATCTTGCCTTATTTTCTTAGCTGGTTTTGGGGTTTTTTGGTTTTTGTTTGTTTTGGTTTTTTTTGTAGATATGGTAAAGAAGAATGAAGGAATAAGCCATAAACACTGGGTCTTTTAACAGTGGGAAGGGGAAGTGTGTCCAAAAGTCACCTATGAGGTGGAGAGAAGCAGCAGAACAGCAATACACAGCAACTCGTACAAAAGGATTTCTTTACTATGTGTATGAAACAAAAATATGGTGTCCTAATGAAGCTGTAGTGGAACACAAGTAAAATCTAAAGACATAATACAGATAACTAATCTAGAACTGAACTAGAATTCTAGACATAAGACCCCCACTCTAAAGTAGCCTACAAATTCATTCATCAAGTCCAATTAATAATATTCACTCTTCATTACCATCATTTCACTGCAGTAGACCTCAAGTCAGCCCCAGGAAAGGATATGAGTCAATCCTTGACTAAAGGCCTCTGATTCATGAAGGAACCAACACATAAAATCACTTAAGATTAAAAAATGCTAAGGTTTGCCTCCCTGATAATTTATCTAATGGCTAGGATTGGGGTAATGGGAGAAAGATGAGAGAGAACAGCACTATATCGCTATGGAAACTAGAATTTTCAAAATAAACACCTTTGCAGAACTGAGGTTGCAGATCTAGAATATCTTGGTTTTGATGTCACCTCGCTTTACTACGATATCCAGCCAGGCTGACCAGTCAGGCATAGGGATAAAGCTTGCATGCAATGACAGAAGATATCCCTGCCTGATGTTCCTTATTCCAGAGCAGGGTGCAGGTACAGGCTCTGAATGGAAACTTCAGATTGATTTGTTATCTGTACACTTATGGAGGTCTTCCTGCCCCACAACTCATCTGGGCCAGGCCAATGCAAAATGAATCCAAACTACTTCAGTTGGAAAGTGTTACCTTTATCCCACTATACTGATAATCTTAAATATTTGCAGTCTTTTTTTTTTTAATATCAGGTGAACTATGACAACATGATATTTGCAGCTTTGTGAAGTTCAATTCCCTTACTCACACTAGGAAACTCCTTACCCTGGAAATGGCTCCACTGCAGTTACTGTTTAGGGTATCCAGTCCTTTGTTCCCTGTTAGTCACAAATGGAAAATACATTTGGTAACTTCTCCACTTGTGCCTGGGCAAAGGGTTTCTCATTTTAGACACAAACATACCTCCACACCCCACCTACCTTGTACCATCTCACTGATTGCTGCTGTAAACAAGTCAAGGCTCTAGAAATGCTGACTCACAGTGCTAAGACTATGGAAAATATTTAGAGCTCCTAAAGAAGCAAAGCCCAGCAGGTTTCCTGCCCTTCCTCCTTATCTGCAAGCCCCTTGCCATGACAGGCTGTAATGAAGGACCTTGCTTCCTGAGAGGAGGCAAAGAGTAGGTACTTGTTTCCTAAAGATAGCCCGGATTCCTTTGAATTCCCAGTTGTTAGCTAGTAATTGCAGTCAGGGGAAGACAACCCCCAGTGCTTACAACCACAGATGTTGAGAGATTAATGGCTCCTGGGTAGGCTTTCTTGCCCAACGAAGCATTGCTCACTTCAGTGCACTTCCTGGGACAGAAGTAAGTTCCTTTAAAATGTCTCAGTATCTGCTACAGAAAGCTGTTCCCTACCTATGGACTTTACTGAACTAGATTCATTACTGATTCCTGCCTTCAGCACAGCTGAGTCAGTGCAGACAGGCAAATCACTGTTTGCTTTGGGAGGGTTGGTTCTGATCAGGACATGGGCAAGCAGCACAGGGTGCGAATTCTGTTTCCCTGTGGGCGTGCCAGCACAGGCAGGGACAGGGACCGGTGCTGTGCTGAGCCGGGGGCCTCGGACAGAGGTGGGGAGAGTGGAGAGATCAGGGCTATCTCGACAGGAGCCAGTCTGGGTGCATTCTGCCTGTGTTAGCACACTGCTGCGCCCAAACTAATCGGCTCTGGATCTCATCCAAACGACAAGCTGAGCGCCTACCACATCAACAGCCTGTTTTCCCCACTGGGAAATGACCTGTTGCAAAAGGCAGAGCATTTAAGGAAACAACAAAGTTTTGTACCCACACGGTTCACGTGGTAAGTAACTTCAGAAAGCCTAAGGAGCACGGAGCCTTTATGACCGGCTGGGGTTGGGCAGGTTGCAGTGCTGCTGCCTCCTCCTCCTCCTCCTCCTCCCATTACCTACGTAGCTCATTTGCAAAGAAGCAGAGACTGATGAGCTACATTTACAGGCTGGGCAGGGCAGACCAGGGAACAGCTCTCACTGAAGGGAAGGGACAGGCTGTGGTGAGAAATTGCAGTGCTCAGAAATGACTGTACTAAATGGTCATGGTGATGGTATTGAGTTGATTTCACCGATAACCTGTTCTAACTGCAGTCTGCAATTAACGTGGCCTGTAGCATCTAAACGCACTAGAAGCACACAAGTAGGGATGCAAAGCTCCCTTTTCTATTGGCAGCTGACTTCCAGCTGCACATCAAATGAAATTCTTAGCAAGCTGATCATGCGCATAATTCTCTCTATACTTGTCAATATGGAGATGCGTTTGGCTGAAGTCTCCGTCTTGGGAGGCAACAGGAGCCATTTTAAATAGGTGGGGACAGGGGCTGGTCCTACAAGACTCACACTAGTTTAAGAGAGCAGTAACTACAGTGCTTTTGCCCTATTTATAGTGCTTACTCAAAGCAAACCTGAGGTCCTGTCAGTCCTTCTGATGTGGCTCAGTGTGAAGATGGTCCTGAGTGAAGAATAGATTGGATCATAAATGTAGAACATCTGCTTAAGGAGAGCACCAGGAAAAGAAGCAAGGATGTTGCTGGGCAGAGAAAAGCACTGCAAGAGCTCACACATACCCTCCTTCCTCCAAAGGCACATGCGCACTGCTATCACTCAGTCACATTTCTCTCAAGCTTCTTGTTAGCAGCATCAGCAAGTGCATTCTGTCACATCTCACTGGCTACAGGACTCTGTCCTCATCTGACAGTAATGACCTGGCCTCGATTTTTTCACATTTTTGTTGTCTCCTTCCCTTTTTTCAGCACTGTGAAAGCACCAGGCAGGAAACCTGCAGCACAAAGGAAATTCTCACTAGCACAGCCTGCTGCAGTACACTTACCTCAGCAGCACAGGAGCTGGAGGCATGGCAAACCTCACATAACCTACATTAGATTCCCATAACGTTCCAAATCAGGCACTTAACTTCCAGACTTGGCTGAGACTCATCTCCATGGCCAGACTTAGTATACACAACAGAGACTAAAACTCTGAGGATCATGGTGTGCAGCTTTGCTCTTTTGGTAAAATGTAATGCTCTACAAAAACAGACAGTTCAACCCCATAAAAACAGCCTATTTTTGGCCCAAGAACAAATACTGAAATCCCCCTAGAACTAAGGGCCATCCAGATTTCTCCAAATGCAAATTGCACTGTAAAAGATCAGCTCTCTGGTTGAATGGCCACAGCAAAACACACTTGACATTGCCATGGCCTCGCCTCTGATCCGCCGCTGGCCAGAGGTGATGTCATGGGCTGTGTTCACTGTCTGGAAATGAGGAGCAAGAAACGCTGCAATGGCTGGCCAGCCCATCCAGTGACACATCCTGACATGGGCCACAAGGAGACAGGAACAGACTGATAACTCTCAAGCGTCATGGAAACAAAACCCCAGGGAGAGGCCTGGGTGCAAGCACACAAACTTGGCCAGCAGCAGCGGGTCCGCCCAGGCCTCTGACACTTCAGTCCATCTCTCCCTAGTCCTTTCCCATCCCTTATCACCTCAAGGCTGTTCAGCTAAACTGCTGCTGTCCCCGCTTTGTTTACTCAGTTCTACCTGCACTGAACAAGAGCAAGAGTGCTCTTCCCCGATGTCACCACCACCTTTGAGAAAAAAGCTGACCTGCAAGCTATTTTTAGCCACATTGTAAAGTTGTGGAGCTATTTTCGTACATCTCAGTATGAAAGCTGCAGGACACTGACAGGCTCAATGATTGCCTAGGGCAACAGGGGCTTTAACTGGGAATGGGCACAGCTTGAAACTTTGCATTAAAGCTTCTCTGCCCTTCCCATGCCATAGGACTCTTTAGATCAAGATTTGGTTCTCTTCCTTTTAGGAAAGAGTAACACACCATCCTGAATTCTGCTGGATACCAGAGGCTCTGTAAGGCCTCTGCAGTGATGGCCTCCAGCTTGCACTATCTCCAGGTCTGCAGAAGGTACTATTTGTTCTGTGGTCTCCCTCACTCCCATTTGCCTCATTCCCTAGGAGGAGGCAGGTGCAATTACGAGTTCACAAAAACACCGGACAAGATTTTATCAATCTTCCTTTGAATCAGACCTCTGTAAAAGATCAATAAACATTAGGCTAGTGCCTGCTGAGAAGTCGGGTGAATGTAACTCTGTGGAGGTAAGAGGAAGAACAGAAAGGAATCATTTGCATAGCAATTTGTTGTTCTGAATACAGAATAATGCCTGGGAACTCTGGGGTACGTCCAGGGCATCGCGTAGAAGGTGCCTGGTCTAGACAGTTGTTTTCTCTGGAGTGCCCAAGGGTTGGCTGCCAAGTTTGCTGGGGCTCTGTAGCAGGTGCAAAGCACAGGCAAAGTAGAAGTCAAAGGAACTGGATTTAATAGCATTAAGCCCAGAGATACCAAAGGAATCTTGAAGGATATGAGATAAATGAGAGGAGAGAAAAAAACCCCCTGGAACTGGTATGTTTAGGACAGGGAGAGATGAGTCAGATCTCTAAAGAAGAAACAAGAGAGTAGCTGTATGAAAGTTTTTGAACAGCTGTCACCCAATCCTCTCCAGCCTTAGGACTACAGTCTGCAGCTGCAGTGCATGTTTTCCTAAGACACCTCAGTGGTGTTAACAATTTCATACCTATCCTATTTGGAACAAGTCCCTGATGCAGCAAGAAGAATCAGAATTACATCAAGTCAGGTTTCAAAGGCTCTCTCATGTATTTTTTCCCCCCAACTTTGTTCTAAAGGTGGTTTGTTAACAGTTCTTACACTAAAACCTACATCCTGCTTCTAAGGTGAGCCACTCCTTACTTCACTGATGCAACTTGCACCTGCTTTCATGAGTCAGCACAACCCACATATCCCCTCCACAGCCAGATCAGTCCTGCTAAGAGGATGAACTGTCCCAGGCAAACACTGGTGACCTGTTGCAAACAGATTTGATATGCAGAGTATCACTGCATTTCACTGGGCATTTCAGCAGAAGGAGCTGGTTTAACTCCCAGACAAGCACTAATCTGTGTTATATACTTTGCAATCTTCATGCCAGGAAAATCAGCTAACCATTAACTAATATCTCATGACATGTAAATTAAAACTAGCTTAATAAGAATTTAACTTTTTAGTCAATAGGTGGAAATGGCATGGACAGAATAGTATTGTTTAATATGCTGTTATTTTAACAGGACAGAATGGAACTGTTGCAGTTCAGATCAGACAGAGATGTGTCCAGGGGCAATATGTCAAGACCTGTTGGATCAAAAAGCTCAATGAAGTGTTTTGTGTTTCAGCTTCCCCCAGAGCTATGCACAAGACTAGAAGCAAGCATTACACAGTGAAAACGTTTTGGTCACATGAAATAACACAGCAACATGTTGCATTTATTTCCCTGCTGAGCTTAAGCAGCCTTTCTATGGGGCACAGCACAAGCAGGATAACAAACAGCACAAGAATGTCTGACAGAACAGATAATCTGTCAGCTCCTGCATGGCGGACCCATGCTCCTGGTAGCAGAACACTATCATTGTGGGGAGTAACTACCTCACCTTTCATTATCTCTCTAGATTCTTAGTTTCCATCCATTATCACACAATCTTATTGCGAGAGCATTACTGGCATCATCACTAATCTCAACTGATTATTTAATGAAGATATCCTATCACCATCTCCACAATGTACATATTTTTCTAGTAAATATCAAGAAACTGATGTTTTTCTAATTAATATTTCTACACCTGTTATCTTTTCCGGTGTGGAAACACCAGGCATACAGTAACAAATCACAGGCAGCTCACCCCATAGACGTAGACGGGGACTGTCCACCAATTGTGTGGATCCCGGCAAGCGCACACACCACGCTGGAGCTGACGACTGCAGTTGTTCCCAATCTCCTCTAGGGAGTGCAGTCGGAAAGGAAGAGATGGAATTGCAGCGCACATGCCAGCTGGGAATCGGTGACTCAGGATATTCAGTCACAAATGGTGCCTGTCCGTTTCCAGCTAAAGGCAGGAATGAGCAGCAATGAGGTTTGAGCTTGATGTAAGAGCAGAATTCTACTAGAACCCGAGGTATGCTTTACTACGTGAAAGAAAGGTCTACCAAGATACTAAAAATCAAGATGTAAATCAAGCAATAGGACTCTAAATACTGGATCAATCATTTAAGCCAACACCCTCACAGCTGAATGCAACATGGACAACACTCCATGCTCTTACACCCTAGAATATCATGTTGTGCATCCCTCAGCTCATCCAGAAAAGCTATGCTCAGTCTCAAAACATCATCCAGGCCTTGGTCTCTGTGCAAAGAACATCAGATATTATTTTTCAGAACTAGATGTATTTTGTGTGCTCATGCACAGTGCTTACTACTAGAAACTGGGCAGACCCATCAACTTATTTCACCATGGGTTCACAGAACAGCTAAGCAGATAATACTTGTCTGATCTCTATGGCAAGGAATCATGGATAAAAAGGCCTAAGGTTGTCTATTTTCTCCTTACAAATGACATGCATGCCTTGATTCTTTTACCTGCTACATCTTCCTTAAAGAAAGATCAGAATGTAAAATATATCTGCTCAGAATTACCTAGAGCAAAACAGGAGCAGACATTTACATGTCCTAAGGACAGCAACCAGACCAACAGTCAGGGATTTCACTTGCTGTTCAAGTAGCAGCAGATACCTGGGTACCAGAAGCCCCATTACTGGCATATGAAAAAATAAAAAAAGTCTGTAGAAGCTGTGATAAATAAAAAGGAACCATCAGCTTTTTCTTGTCCTTGCAAATAACAGAGCATCTCCTCCACTCTTAAATTTTCCCACCAGCATTGACTTCTGTTGCTGTCTTGAATAGCTACAGGTGGGTTTTTTTTTCGATAAAAGCAGGGGAAGGCAGGCTTAGCACCAAGAGATCCTCAGAAATCTGTAAGAGGATTCCTGGTGAGGGCAGAATTGATTTCCAGGGAGATGTTTATGATGTATGCATTATGACAATCCCAGAACTTCATTCCCCACCTATTTAAGATTCCCCCACTGGATTACAACCTGCCTTCACATAGGAGATGTTGAAGCTTTCAGTGAGGTCACAGCAGACTCTGACAAGCACTGATGGGTGAGTCATGCTGCAGTAGCCAGAGATACTAGCAACACATTTGTTAATCTGTATGCAGTCTAACTCTTTTTCTGGTCTAGAATCTTATTCAAGGGTGAAATACAATGTCTCAGAGATAGGTGATTGCAGAATTGCTGAAGAGCAAGGCAACAATTTCACAACTCTTTTACGGATTATGAGAATCAGTGCCTGCAAGCACATTTACAACAATGTAAAATGTTGTTTTACCTATAAAATCTATAAAACGGGAAATCAAGATCCAGATAAGGTCAACAGCAAAGCTGTGCATTGCAGGTCACTGGAAAAGCCACCATGCTAATGCGGAATCTAGGAGCTCTCAGAAGAGTTCCACCAACTCTGTCCAGCAGTTCCAGTCATCATCTCCAGCAAACTGCTCTTCCAGAGGCTTCCTCCCAGTACCAGGGTCAGCTGATGTAAATACACATCCCTACAGCAGCCAGTTTAGGACAAAGACCAGGGTAGTCACAGCACTGTCAGGGTTGAGTCTGAGCTAAGATAGCCAGCACTAACCCACCAGGGTCAGGCACAGAACAAACTCTCTTCTGCTGACTCAGCTACGAGGGAAAACCAGTGGAAAAGGATTAGATAAGACAACAGCAACTTCTTGAATCACCACAGCAAAACTCTCCATGAAAGCTTTGGAAATGTGGCAAAAAGGACATAGAAAAACCATGGAACAAGTGAGATATGGGGAATGAGTGCATGACAGCAGAAAAAAAGCTTCTTCATCTTGGCTAAACTACTGGATAGCCAGGAAAAAGAACCACTAATAAAGGGAAGAGACAAAGTAAATATAAAAGAAATCCTGCAGACAGAGAACAAAGAAATAAATGCTGTTGTATTTTGATTGCCACGAAGCTAAATTAAGCTTCCTAAGTCAAGCAGAGAAATAGTTGGTTTAGATTTCTATTCAGAAGACATCATGAGCAGCAAGTGCCAGTGGAACAACTAACAAAAGGTGTCTTCCCTCAGAGAAAGCAAGCCAGCAGATTGCATAACTGAAATGAGTTTCCTCCCAGTTTCACATTATTAGTCACCTTTCTCCCTTCTCTGCCAAAGGCCTCTTCTTACCCATCCATCAAGGACCAGAGCCAAGGCCTTTCCTGTGCTGCTTCTTTTCATCAGTCACTCTTGAAGATCAAGGCCTCCATAATACTGATCATTGTACCCATTGCAGTATTCTGAACCAATGCTTGAGTAAAACTGCCTTCAGCCCTGCTGTTGGGAAAAAATCTGAGATACCTGAACAGACTCTCCTTGTACTCATTTGTCATGGCCTATAAAACAGTTAGTTCTGAAACTGACACAATTTCAAAGCAAAATTATTGCAAAGACCCATCAAAAAGCCCTCACTAGCAGAAGACATGCTACCTAGAGTCCCTTGGAAACCTGTTTGACTCAGGTGGAAATGACCTACTGGCATTTATTTGTAATTGCCCAGCATGGCTGAGGAAGGAAAAGCTGTTGAGTCACACTGCAAGCCACTTTTCCACTCCTGTCTGGTTTCCCAGAGGGCAGAGTGGGACAAGTCAGAAGGCTGAGATTCTTTTTATGTCTCTGACACTCATTTCCTGTATGATCTTGGCAAATACTTTTTCTTGTGCCACCATTTCCCCATTTCTTAATAGCTAAAACCACTCAACTCATGGGACAATCATAAGTGCACAGCAAGGAGCATCTAATAAAAGGTAAGAGAAGAGTGAAGTATTATAATTTTTGTCATAGAAGACAAAAGCAGTTACGTAATAATGTCAGTATTGCTTCATTTTTGTCCTTACAACACAAACTATTAGAGGGACACTGTCTGACAAGGTATCTTCATCCCAATGGATGTACCCAAGCATTTACATCACTGATACAAAACCAGATTGTTGTAATCTGGAAGACTCTACCTCTTTTACTTTGACCAGCCTCTCTAGAACATGTTTTTCCTGTATAACCTCATAACCCATAATAATGGCCCAAACTGCACTATAGGAATGATGGCAGGTTTCATGTGCCAGTAAAATCAAAACAATTCCTCACTTGTGCATTGCACAACTAGTCACTCACTAAAACACACAAGTGCTTATCTTCTCTGCAAGCAGAGAACAAGCTAAAAGTTAGTTTCTAAATTGGTACATCAAACATACAAAGAACTCTTTCTTAAAAAATCTCAATGGCATGAAAGAATTAAATTGGCAAAATTACATTCTGCTTGTATGGTGACAAATTTCCTAAGAAAAAGCATTGATAATTGCTGTTCACAACTGCTGTATAATTAATAACCAAATTTCTCTGCCTCAAGGTCTATGATTTCTCCTAAAATTTACATTTGTTTCCTTAAAAATGGCCAGATTCAAGCAGCATGTGGACTGAAGGCTGTGGAAGGCATGGCTGTAATTACAGGAGCTGAAACTGTGCCCTAATCACACTCTTATCTTTCTTATCTACTGCAAGTATTTATAAAGCAATGATTACTGTACTAGGCCCCATCACTGCTCTGAGTTAGTTCTGAACCAGCACCTTCATGTTGCCGTAAGAAGTTTACGCTGCTTGAACTGGTGTCATTTTGCTGAGACAGAAAGCCAAGCTTCTCGTCACTTCAAGTCATTAAAAAAATAAACTATGACACCTCTAAAGGAGCAGGGGTGTTAACCCCAATGTCCTGGGCAAACTCCCAGCTCCAGTAATTACAATGTGCCTTGAATAAATTCTTGCCACTGTTTCCGTTGGACTTAGTATTGTTCTCTACTTCCTCTCCTACAATATCATGGAGTGCTGGTGCATGCTCTTAAAGGTCCTGTCCATGCTGGAATGTCCTATGGGCCTACTCCAGCACCAGCTCTGCAGCAGCACATTGGGAGCAAAGCACTGAAATGAGTTCTGCCTGTCAGCTGAACCGCTAGGCAATTTGTAATATTTATTTATTGATGTTCTGGCACCTCCTTCAGACAGAATTCACTTTGGGTATGGCTATCTGACAGATAGACTGGTGCAAATCCCAGATGCAGATGTACATAAACCTGTTCAGTTCTTCTTTAAATGGACTAAATTTGCATCAGGAAATTAGCAAATGAAGCTGAACTAACTTTCTAGATGCCTACTATGGTCTTTTGAGAAGGCAGCAAGAATACGCCTAATGTGATGAACTAGAAAAGCCAAATGTGCTGTTTAGTTCAGCTGGCGACAATAAACATAATTTTCATACTGGCTGCTCCCTCAGAATTTCAGTGGACTTTTTCTAAACCGTCTGTTCACAGACTACTGTGGTTTTTTTTAAGCAGTTACTGAATACATATCAAATGCAGATCTAGCATTTCAAGTAAAATACTTGGTAGTTAATGGTAAAGCATTATTCACATTTTTCTGCAGCCACTGTTAGAGACTGTAAGGATTTTTACCTAGAGCTGTCATTATCTTTCATGTGTGTAACATAAAGAGGTGAGGCCCAGACTCTCTGCTGGCATTTGCTGGGTTAGCTCCATGGACCTTGCTAACTCTCATAATTCATGAGCTTTACAGGCAATTTGTCTGCAGGAAGAAGTACAAGATCAAGATTCAGAAGAATCTGATTCTCAATTCCACCTTTTGACCCTGTGGGCGGATCTCTCTCTCTTACTGCTCCATTTTGTTCTCCCATCTCCAAAAGCAAATGATACGCACTAATTTGACAAAACAAGTATGAAACCAAATAAGTATCAATAGGCCACACTGAGCAGATTCACATTAAACACCATTCTTCCAACATTTGAAAATACTAATGTTTACCTTTCAAGCATGCCCTTAATTTCCCCAGAAGCATGCCTCCCATATTATTTCAGAAGACAGAAACTGTAGTTTCAGAAAGCGGATGGTTTTATTTTTGTGTCATTGCAAAAATGCCTTTTAACTTGTCAAATGATACACTACAAATATCTTTGGCAGATGAATGAAACCAAGTTTCCTGTCATAGCTGCCAACTTCAAGGTTGAGATAATCAGATAAACCTTTAGTTTGCCTCTCCCAATACCCACAACAACACATGTTTGAAGTGATCCATGTTTGTCTTTCAAATCTTTTGGGATTTGAAAAGGCAAAGTATCAGACCACATTGTGACAAGTTCACAAAACTCTAGATGTAGTTCACAATTGTCATGGCCAACAACATTCCTCAGGTGTCCCTCCATCCCAGGTTAAACAGTTCCCAGTAGCTCTGCTTGTCTAAAGGTAAATGCAAAATTTACCTAAATCGTATCATCTCAACTCTTGCTGGGTACAAAACTTTCTCATGCTACAAATTATCTGTTATATTATGTGAAAAATAAGAAGGAAGTTTGTTTCGTGTGTTTTATTTCACTAGTAGCAATAATACTGGATTTACAGAATTGTATTATTTCATACTGGGACATCTCAGAACTGAATATATGTTGGGTACTTTTTAATAGAGCACATTGTGCCTTCCAGTGTAATTCTGAAGTCAAAAGCGGAAGCCATCCCTACAAACACACCTTTGACAAACTTTGTGTCTTATGTAACTGTTTCTATTCATTTATTATCAGGATGTCAGTACAAACTGTTATTTTGATGATTCCTTGCCCCCATACTTCTGAAAGGGAAAGCAACTATAAACACAAGGGAGACTGACCTCAGTGATTTCCTCTGTTCAGACAGGAGCACAATGCGCTCAAACACCATGACAAGGAGAAGTGGACTGTTTAGAATTCCTCCAGCTGTAATCTATAGTAAAAACAAATAAACAAATACATGACTACAAGATGTGATAATTAATCCCTGCATGAAGCCAACTGTTATCTCTGCTTCGTAGATGGAGATACCAAAGCACACAAAGGCTCAACAACCTACCAAGTTCAACACCCACCACTGAGAGCCAAGACTACAGCTTAGGAGACCATGTGCTCAGCCCATGAGATTTTTTTTCCCCCCTCTTCTGGCCATAACCCAGATACACCATGGCCAAGGGCAGACTGAAATGCACCCATTTGGTGATGGCAGTTGCACTAGAGCAGCCACCTACCACCTCCTGGGATTGTCACTGCCTCTAGCTGGCGAGAAAGGCAGCTCCACTTGGCTCCATGTCCTCACCGCAGCCACGCTGCCCCGAAAAGGCTCTCACCCTTTTGCCAGACCTCTCCCCTACACCTCATCTTCCTACCCATGCCTAGGCCCCATGTACCCCATTGCCGAGCCCCTTGTCTCTGCTCCCCAATATCTTTCCTCATTTCCCCTCAGGCCTGCAGGTCCCCGGCCAAGCTCAAATGGCCTCTGCAACAGCCCCCCACCACCTTCTCCTTCTCCCTCTCCCCCCTTTGTTTCCCCACATGGGGCTTCCACAAATCCTTTTTCCCAAACTCCCCTCAGCACCCTCACATGCCACCCCTCTCCTCCTACCCCTAAGCAACTCCTCACCTGCCCCCTCAAACTGCCCCTTACAGCTGGTAACTCCCTCCTCACACCAATGAGCCCTCCCCAAGAGCCCCTCATAACAAGGGCTCCTCCTCACACAACCCCTCACAACCCCTCTCTCCTCACAAGAGCCCTCCACACCAACGACCTCTCCCCACAGAGCCCCTCACACCAACATCTCCTTCCCCACAGAGCCCCTCACACCAACATCTCCTTCCCCACAGAGACCCTCACACCAACAT
>JAHLSL010000039.1:2789549-2857809 GCA_025920805.1 Petroica traversi
GGGAGAACCAGAGATTAAAATGGTTGTTGTCAAATGTAGATCTTTACATACCTTCGGAAAAAAATATGACAGATCGGTAACAGCCCTGAGGACTTTTAATATATTTTCTTAGAAAAACGTTTCATGTTTATCGTGCTTGTCTCTGCTGCTTATCATGGTACGGAGTATTTCATTAGGTGGCATTTTAGTGGCTGTGTTGGTTAAATAGCAGTTGCATTAACTAGTTGAACAAATTGTGTCCTTCACCTTTGACTATTGCATTTTGAGAGCCCTTACAGCAGTGTGCCCATGCATGCCAAGGGCGGATTAATAAGATGTTACCTAAAGGTTTGGATGTTATTGATTCCTTACTATTAATGCTATTTATAGTGCGTTTGACATGGCTCTTGCTTTATGTATTTGGATAAAGGTTATCAGCTTGGAATGCTTCAGATGAAACGTTTTAAAAATACCACCCCTAATATACATATATATATATATATTTATATAAAATTGAGCAATATAGTTCAGATCTTCAGTGTCTGAAAAACAGCTTTAGTAGATAGCCCATAATAGTGAAAACCGTGGAAAATGGATACATTTTGACACCAGGGAAGATCTGTTTTCATATTTCAGGATTACAGGATAACAACTTCTGTTGCAATAAATACAGTTTTTGGTATGCTTTTCTTGAGCCTACATTTTCCTTGCCTTTGTGCCTCCTCACAGTTAGTGTGTCATAGTTTTTGCTACTTATGTCCAAGGGCAAACCTAATCAACGATTGGTTTGAGCCTTCATATTAGATCCTCCACAACACTGGCCTAGTTCTGACTGGTATGTTTGCCATTTTTAGGACTCCTCTTCCTTTTATCCATGGACTGAAATACATTGATAAACTTGAACCTTAATTTGTCCTTTGAACTTGAGGGAATGTTTTTCTCCTCTGCTAACAATATCTCAATGAAGAGAAGGTGATTCTGGTAGAACAGCTTAATTTTAAGTTTAATCCTCCTGAAATACAACTGCTTGGAGTAAAAACGCTTTGGATAGTTTGATGTCATTTTTCTTTTAACTAGACTGAATTAAATGCTGCCTATACAGGACCAGATGTTGGCATTAAAATTATGTACAGATAAAGTGGCTTAGGCCTCAAGTTTGACTATTTGAAAAAGTTATCTTATGTCCTGCTGTTAAATTCCAGTGTAAGCTAAGCTGAGGAACTTAAAATGTTTACTTCCAGCTAAATAACATTTCCACTTGTGCAGTTTTCATCTCTAGCTCTATTCAGCAGTTTTTGTCTCCAGAATAACATGTTCTTAACAAATTGTAGGACAGTCTCAGGTTTTATGCTTGGTGAGATTCATTAGAAGAGAAGCAAATATCACACTAATAATTACATCTTCAGATGTATCCTAGTAGTGGATTTCCTGTAATGAGGATGTTTTGTAGAGAACAATAGATATGGCAGCAATTTCAGAGATTTGTTTTAAAGATGTTGTAGGTAGCTGACTCTGCAGTAGTGAGTTCTCCTTGGACACAACCCTTGCATACTCAACAGGACATTAGGTGGTTTCCAGGTACTTGGTTTTCAGGTGTAATTCTCTTTCTGGCAGACTGGATGTTCTGCTGCTGTTTTCTCTCATGTCTGTCACTTCTGCATGGATATACTTCTGATCCAAGTTAGTAGGGAGTAAGGTCATTTGCAAAATATGCCTCATAGAAGTTTTTTGACAGTATTTTGTCAAGTGAGAAGATACTTAGGGTTGATCTGGATCTCTTTGTGATCCAGAAGTGATGAGGAATATCTGGTAAATACCACTTGTCCTATTCCATTCTCAGTGTATTTTGGGGAACACTCGCATAATCACTAAGATCCTATCTAAGAAGCATTTTCCTTTTTGTTCCTTTTCATATTAAAATCATGTAAACAGCATACTGCTAGGTTGAAGTGCATACTAGAAATTATAAAAATCTTTGGTGTTACCAGGGGTGAGCCACGCTCTTGTCTTCTGACTGCCAGTGGTGCTGGGTGGCCATTTAATTTTTCCTTTTCAAGTAAGCTGTGCAGTGTCAAGGACTTTACTTTTATTTCCTTTTGTGAACCTGGACAAAGGGAAGAGCTGAACTTCAACCCTGGGCTAGAATCGTGTCTCAACTGGAAAGTTTCCTGAGTCTGACAACAGGGTTTCAGTTATGTCCTCCCCTGGTTAACCATGCTTGGGACAAGCTTGCCTGTAACAGCACAGAGCAGGGGGATTTAATACCTTCTGAGGCCCACATCTGTTCTTTCTTTTATGATATTGAGTGTATCCTACTCTTCTCCACTGAGGGCTCATTCTGGATGGACACAGTGCAGGAGGAATCCCCAGCGTGTGTGGCCAGGTGCTCTCTGGTGGGTTCCCCTTACGCTGGAAGTTGGCCGAGGTGTACAGTCCTGTCCTCCACCTGTTTCTCCATGTGTGTCATTCCATGGTCTCTGGTCTTTGATCCTGCACCAGCAGAAATCTAACTTAAGGAAAAATGGAGTTTTGTGTCAGCTTGTGATCTGAAATGGCTCAGTGCACAGTGAGGTGAGGTTAGAGACAACCCTAGGGACGGGGCTGCACAACCACAGCCAGCAATGAGGTTTAGAGACAGAGGTGGCTGGTGGCACTTTCGCTAAACTTGTAGTGGTTAGGTTTCAGGATTCTTTGTTTCTATTGTCCTTTAGCATGCTGAGGCTTTGCTGATCATACATTGATTTCTCTGTGGAGAAGAGACTGGAAAAAATTCAATGGACAAAGGGTCAGAAAATCACTAATCCCCTCATGTGAAGTTCCAGAGGGAGAATCCTTCATGTGAAAAAATTTAAAATATAAAAACATGAAATCAGAGGTGAAATGCAAAGTGTCTGAGGGGAAGAAGTGTGCAGAAAATAGTAGGAAAAGCTGTTTAAAAGCAGAGTTGGCTTTTACACACTATTCCTTCTTCCTTGCCTAAGTGCTCATTTGCAGTACAGAACATGGAGGAGGGAATACTTTCTGAAGGCCCTTAGAAACACAGTGGACATTAGCCAGCACAGTGGGGGCTCCAAACGTGGTTTTTAAAGCAATTTTTGTACAAATATTTGGTGATCAGTGGAACTACAGTATTTTTTAAATTATGAAAGAGAAGCCATTAGGAGCCTCTATTACTTGATCAGAAGTCAGGGCATTATTACTCTTGGTTTTTTTTTTTTTATTTTCACATCCTGCTAAATCTTTGTTTCTTTGCCAGAAGAAAAGGCAAGGTAGCCACTGTAAACATAGCATGAAATTGCCAAAGCAGCAATAAGTTTTGTCTAAACAGAGAAGTTTCTGCAGATTAATCAGATCTTGCTGAGGACAGACCTTCAGCATTTGTTACGCACCTGTAGCTTGGAGATGAGGTTTCCTTTCTCTTAGGGGTTGGTGAGGACAGTCCAACATGAATTAGAGTGATGATGGCTTCTTAATACAACTGGACAGTAGTTTGTAGTTTTGCCTGCTGTATTGCTTGGCTAGAAACAGTTTTGATTTTTCTTTAGGGGTCAGGATGGGGTGACAGCCTGAGATTTACATATTGAATATTGTCCTTAGGATGGAAAAGGCTGGAAATGTTTTGTTTGGGGGAAAAAGTTAGATCTTGAGGAAAAAAAGTAAAAGTCACAAAACTCTAAAGCTGGCAGGCTCTTCAGCTTACTGTGCCTGTGATCTTCCAATGACCCTTATTACACTCCTGGCTACAGCCATGCAAATATTTTCTTTAGAGTGAGATGTAATTTTAAAAAAACAGTTTTCTCCTACGCTCATTGAGTGCAGTGTGTTTACAGGGCAGCCTCCTATCAGAATATGGGGGAACAGTGCCTGTGAGTTTCATTGGTTTTTATTACATGTCAACTTTATTAGTCCATATTTGAGAAGAAAATTTTGATGTTTACTGTTAATCTCAGAGATTTTTGCTATACCTTTAGACCAAAAGCCAATATATATTACACTTGAATTCTTAAAATGTGAATAAATTTGCTTTCAGCCTTCCACTTAGTTAATCTAAATTTTAAAACTTCTTTTTCTTCTCTTTAGCCTTCTGCCATTTGCTGAGCACCACTGCACACAGATTTTGAGGGGTTAGGTCCTTAGGATCAGTTCTTCCCTTTGCGTTGTTGCTTCAGTTCACTCTGTTCTGGCTGATTTCTAACCTCTGGAAAGCTTTGGGATCCAGGAGCATGGGAGAGTGGAATATGCAAGTGCAAGTATGTTAAAAGGGTAGGGACCATTTCTTATAACGCTTTTGGCTTGCGCCCCATCCATGTGTTCAGTCTGTTTTCCAAGCACCCAGCAATCCTTCCTCTTCCCTGACATTCCACTGCTCAAGGGCAATAACAGACCCAGGAGCCCATGCCCAGAGAAATGTTGTACTGAGATTTCTTGGAAAGAATCTCATGTGCTATTGCACATGTTTGTTATTTTTGCCTCCTTCACCATTCTTAATATGCAATTCTCATTTCCCACTTCAGTCCCTTTTAATTGGGGACTGTCCCTCCCTCCCCAGCCGAGATGAGAGGAGAGGTTATTTTTGCTAGTGCTGTTTCTCAAATAGGCCACGGGTATCCAGTAAGTAGTGCAGTAACTTTCTCCATCAGTTATTGAGATTTCTCAAGCTGTGTCCCTGTGGCAGTGCAACATGTTTCTTCTTCAGTTCTGGCTTGCAGTTGTCACTAACATTAACTCCTCCCAGTTCCCACTTCCTTGTAACCCAATCTGAATAAAGATCATGGGATTTGAATGTGCCTTGCTTTGCTGCTGCTGCTCTGGATGTTTGGGTTGTCTCTGTGCTCTTTGTAAACTGTGTGCTGTGATCTTCTTTTTGGCTTTGCCTGTTCCAAGGAGCAGTTGACAGTTGTTAAAATCAGTTCTGGGCCAGCCGTGATTTGATGCGATTAAACTGTGTTAAATGTGTTCCAGAACTGTTTCCTGGCCTAGATAGCAAACTAGTTAAACCCTGGGTTTGGAATCTATTTTGGTATGATTTGGCCCTGTACCCCTAGGTAAGCTGCCTCTCTGAGGGTCAAACAGAACACAGGGTTGTGCACAGCTTTTTAAATTAGTCCTTGTATATCGAAGTAGTGTCTTTAAAATTGCATATTGGACTAACTGCAGTAATGTGGTTTTGCCACCCATAAAGACTAAGGTGCAGTGATATGTTTTTCCCTGGTATCAGCTGAGCTGGTACAAACCCCACTTTATACTTGTTTGGTACGTCCAAGTAGGCAGCCAGGCTCTTAGACTGGTTTTATGAAGGTTTGCAACTTTAGTTAAAAATTAGGGTAACCTTGGCCTTGACAAAAATTGCTGCTTTCTTCTAGAAGTGCACGTCAGAGTGGAGAAGGAAATAATGATACATTTCAGAGGCAGTGCCTTGCAAAGAATGCCAAGCTCCATTTTTATTATGAGTTAATTGCCGTATAGGCAAACCCTGAACTCTTACCTGTGTTTTTGGCTTAATTTTCCTTCTTCCCTTTCCACACAAACCCCCCTCTAACACATGCTTTGAAGTGTTTAAAACTAGGTTAGTCTCTGGCTGGAGGTGTGTGGTAGAACCTCCTGTTAATTCTTGCTGGGACCTGCCCGTTTTGCAGCAAGAATGCAGGCGAACCCATCTGAATGCTGATCATCTGTCCTTTGTGAGTGATGGAAGGTTATTTTCCCTTCATTTGACACAATACATGGGCAAAGAAATGCTAAAGCATCTCCATTCCAAAAGCCACTTTGAGTGGCCAGATCTGTACCAGCTGGAGTGCCCATGGAGGTGGGAGAAGAGGGCTTAGTGAGGATGCTTGGGCTGAATTTAGGTGATTGCATGACAATCACTGGAGATATTTCCTCCTGCTCTCAGAAGCTGTTGCTGTCAGCTGCTTGCTCAGTAGTTGACCACATTCTTAGCAGATCATCCTACACAAATGTCCTGAACTGACCAGAGAATTCAACATTTCTATTGCTGACTGGGAGGACAGAACACAGGGATCCAAACCTTAAGATAATCTATACTTAAGGAGAGATCTGTATATATGTCTTTTTGTCCAAAATAAAATGTTATGGAAGAAGGAAGTCTTCATCCTCACCATTGCTTTGATTTCATTGCAATACTGATGATGTAAATTTATTTGCAAAAACAAGACTGGGCAAAAGATTTGTTCCTGATTTGACAATAAGAAGCAGAGTGCTTTGAATACTAGACTAACGTGAAAATACTTTACTTATAAAGTACATGATTTACCTTAACTAGCTCATAATTACTCATGAAAACATAAAGAACATTTAAAGAATCATTTGGTAGTTTATTGAACAGAAATTTGACATGGAATTTTTGATGCCCTGTTTCAAAAAATACTGTGTAAAAGACCCTAAATTTTCCCAAATATTTTAGTGCTTTTTCTTGAAGGCCCTTATCTCTGGAAAATAATAACTATTAAGTCTGTTATGTTTTCCCCTGTTGCTGGAATTGGTAATTGTGGGCCACTGTTCAGGCGGGCCATCACATAGGAGTTTTTCCACAGTGGCTGGTCCAGCACCAGGGTGTGAGATCCTCATTTGAATAGTCTTCCCACTGCTGTGGGAATCTCTGGTACTGAAAATTAATTACTCTAGTAACTATAAATTGGTATAATCACAGTGTTTTTCAGTAGGTATTGCAAATATTTTATGTTTTAACAGAAATAGCTATTATAAATATGAGAAATGAAATATTAATACACAAATAGATATTTAAGCCATAGCAAAGAAATACTGTCTTACATATGTGATGGTTTTATATTTTCCACTGAATTAGCAGGATAATAATAGTAATTCCCTGCTCTGAATTTTATTCACAAATCTCAAGGTATTTCAAATGGATGATAAATGCATATTTATTTTCCACATTTATGAGGTGGAGATACTGAAGTACTGGTGGAGAAGTGAGTGATTTGATCAGCATGGCGGTGATGGGGTAGAAGAATTTGTCTCCTTGGTCCTGAGTTAGCATCAGCACCTCCCAGGTTGCAAGGTGGAAGCAGAAGTGTAGGAGATGCTGCTCTGTCTGTGGGGTGTGGTGGAGCAACACAGATCTCAAAATTCAGCAGCACCACTGTCCCAGATCCCCCTCTGAACGTCTGCATGACCTGCTGAAAATGCAGGGCATGGGGTTTCTTGTTTCATCATAGGAGCACCATAATGGCAATTTAATGCTGGTCATGAATGAGCTGGCTAAATCTTGAAATTTTTAATATTCTTTGTTACTATGATGTGACTTTTTGCTGATTTTTATCTTTACATAAATCTGAAAAGGGCTTTTAATGCATTGTAAATCAGTCCCCGAACTTGATGAAAAGCAAATTAAGTTTTTTCATTTTTGGATCAGTCACACAGAGGGATAACTGGGGACTGCCCATCTAAGTAAAAAATATTCCTATGCATATAAAATTACAAGACTGGGTATTGTCTTGACATTTTTATGGACATATGTGGAGGCAGAGTGCATCTTTTCATCCTGTTTGTGCAGTCTCTGCCACAGCTGAATCTCACCTTTTCTTCGGGGTCTGGTTATTGTGTAATGCAAATGCACGCTGCTGTAAAAAGCTGAAAGGGTTCTCACCTGCTGCCCTGGGAAGGGAGAGGAGGCCCCTGTGTCTGTTGGGAATCCATGAGCATTGCAGGGTGAGCCATTGCTCAGCTTGTCACCAGTAACTTTCATCTGTTCTAGATTCTACTGTACCTGTCTCTGCAGAGAGGTTTGCAGTGTGAGGATTCATTTAAGGCATATCTATGCAGTAAAATAGCTGGGGCTTACCTGGAAATAATAAAACTAAGAATTTTGTTTCTTCAGGCATTCTTCTAAACTAGAATAACCCCAAAAAACATTAAAACCTTGAAATCTGAGCACCTTTGTGAAAGTGCTCAGTATTTTGGGACCTTGTTTTTCTGAGGGATTTTTGTTCCGTGTTGCCACAAACATGAAGTGTGAAATTTAGCAAACTTTCTCCAAAAGCTGCTTTTAGCTTTGAAACTAATGTTACCTGTGCTGGTTTGAAGTAGTTCATACCTGTTTATCATCCCTGTTGCAAAATCTACCTGCCTATTTACATAGGTGTTGGGGAAACAAGGATGATATGGAGCAGCGTGAGTGGAAGGAGAGGATGGTGTGAGTTGTGATTCTACTTGTCTGCTTATTTTCTGGTTTGGAGGCAGCGAGCACCTGCTGATTTAGGGGTTTTCTGTACGTGATTTCATGCCTGTGATTAGCATTTCTAAGGACATGACACATACGGGCTCACCACTTAAATACATTCTGTAAATATGTAAACAGAAAATTACAGAGATGGTCATTGTCCGACTGTCCTGACTGGTCTCCAGAGTCAACCCAACAGGACTCGGCACGCTCCATTGGGCCCATCCGAGACAACAGAGCTCAGACTTCAAACTTAAAAGCAGAATTCCTTCTTGGATTTGAGTTACCACCTGCTTTTGATGCTTCCTTAAAGGCAGTTGTTTTTTTTCTTCATTTTCCTTCCTTTTAATCACTGGGGCAGGAGATTGAGATCTTTAGATAGACACTGGAATGCACTTACTATTTTACTGTTGAAAGTTAAATTCTATAGAAAACATCAGCTGCATTACAGAAATCTGTAATTGCACTTGATCCAAAATCTGCCATTTGTTGATCTGAAATCAATCATTGTTATGAGAGAGTTTCTCAAGGCAGATGATCCCAGAATATTCTGATTTGAAAGGGACCCACAAGGATCATCAAAGTCCGACTCCTGTGGCCCCAAGAATACCACTATTTGCCTGAGATCATTGTCTAAACACTTCTTGAACTCTCTGCCTGTGACTGCTTTCCTGGGGAGCTTGTTCCAGTACCCAAACACCCTCTGGATGAAGAACCTTTTCCTAGTATTTAATGAATAGTAATAACAAGACTTTTGAGTTTTGGGGAAGAATGAGAGATCCTCTGTGAGGGCATATTTTAGAAATCTTTTTCTGGACAAAATCTGAGAATAAGCCCTGGTTAGCTGATGTTCCTGTTGGAGCATTGTCCCAAAGTTAATAGCAAGGCTAAGTTTGTTTTGCTGCTTTGAGGGATTATTATTGTTCTGTCTGAATTGAGCTTGTACATAAGGTGGAGATGGCAATCTTCTTACTTCCATGTTCAATTACTAGAAAATCACAGCAAAAGCAATCAAATGCTTTGTCACCATTGTGGTGGTAGCTATAAGTGGAATCATGTGACCACTGAATATTTAGTAACTTCCACTTCTGTAATTCTCATTGTTTTCTTCCTGCTTGTTGTTATTGTGAAAATTAAGTCATAAATTGTTAGAAGTAAGGAGAGTGGTTGTGTGCTATTTAGTTTGGTGTCTTAAATTGAGATTTGCTTCCAAGATTTGGCAGGTATTTCTCACTTAAAACCTGATATTTCTGAGCTTGCCAATCATGTCAATGTGTTGAGTTCAGGTATTACATGAAGGGTAAATCTCCTTGTGACGTGGAGCAGTGAGTGCACATGTTCTGGCAAGGCCTTTCCTGAGTTTTAATAAATGCAGACAAGGTATGAACGGCTCTTCACCACAAGAGGTGTGTTTTTATCCTGTGCAGGTGCTGCACTCTGCATGCACGCACACCTAGCAGTTCCTCTGCCCCTGGTGCAGTGTGGCTCCTTGCTCTGCAGGGAAGATGCTGCTCAGAATATCTCCCTCACACAGAAAAATAACTTCATAAAACATTTCAGACAGAGCAGCTTCCAATTTACTGGACGACTTAAACATGCTGTACTTTGCTTTGTTTCATCATGGTAAAAGCCACTTGCCTGTGTAACTCCTAACCAACAATAAAACAGGTATAAACAGGCATAAAACAATATAGTGTTCAAGGTATCTCTAGAGGGGAACAGCAACTAAACACCTTTTACCTTGATTTCACCTGGCCTGGAAGGAGCAGGACTGTCTCCTTCCCCATTTTCTTGGGCACCTCACATGGGCCAGGGGTTTGAGGGGAATATTTAGTTACCTCTAGACTCACTGAGTTTTGAGTTGTCCAGAAGGTACCAGCTAGAAGCAGAGCTGTTGTTCTGAGCTCGTTTGAGGGAGAGCTGCTTCCCTCCTGGTTGGGTTTTGCTTTTTTTGTAGGTGTGATGTCATCATTCTGCGAGGTCTGCGCCGCCGCGTCCTCCAGGAAAACAAAACAGGGCGACGAGACCTGAATGTCAAATGCAAAATACAAGCAGATCTGATTCTTCCTCTCCTCCCTCCCCCTTTTTCTTTGAAAGGAGCTTTCAAGCTGACTTTATACAACAGGAGTTAGTTTAATAGAAAAAGAGACCAAGAGAAGCAGAGTTATTTCTTTTTAGTTCTTACTATCAAATTCTCAAAAATAACTCCTTGCTGCCTTACTGGAGGAAGTTTTGTGCCAGATGCAAATATAAGGGCACTTTATGAATATCCAAGTATTCCTTGTTTCAGGGATCTTTTACCTTTTAATCTAACCTTTCTCTGGTTTTGATTATTTCGAAGATATTTAAATAAGCACTGTGCAGTGTCTTCTTGCTATGCTTATGTGAATTTCTACTGGAGAACTGTCCCATACAGTTGAGGTGTTTGTATAGATATCCTTGTATAGAAGGTAGTACTAGCAGCAGCCTTCCACCAAGATTACTTTTGGGCCCTGGCCAGGGTCAGGGGAGCAGCCAAAACCAACTGCTGGGCTGATATAACCAGGATGATTTTTATTCAAGCCTTTGGAATTAATATAAGAATGTATTGGAATTTTTCCTTCTTTGTGGGAGCCCTTTTGTGACCTGGCACTAGCTGGCTCTCATGCAGCTTGTTAGCCATACAGAGCAATACAGTTCCTGTAAATATGGATAGGTTTATTCTTTTTCACACTAGAGCTTTAGATATTCCCTCATTCAGAATGACTTAGCAAAATAATCTGCAGAGAGGCATTTTGAGGCTTTTGAAGGCTCTAAACTGAGTATTGATGGGCTGGTGGTCTCTGGGAAGCTGTCCAGATGAAGTAAGAACTTCTGGGCAGTGAGCAACACTGGAGCTGATATTCTTTGCCCTGTTGTGTTCAAGAACCTTAATTACTTCTTGGTTGCTCTTTATAGCTTGTGTCCAAAAAGTAAATAGTGTTTTCTGGCATTGCCTGTTGAGCTCTCAGTAGCTCCCTGTCCAGCTGGGCTGCTCGGGTGAGCTGCATGCATGATGAGGGAGCAGTTCTTGCTTTTTGCTGGTTGGTTGTTAGGGATGTATCTGCCCAAGGTATCAGGAGGTTGTCCTACTTTCCCAGTTCAAAAATCCAAGATCTTTAGAATTTATAAAATGGACACCTGACGTTCCCTTTGTTTATTAGCCAACAGGAGCAGTCAGAAAATAGCTCTTCTTCTAATACAGGAATTGTTGCTTGAAACTTTGCAGTTGTTTTTTTTCCCCTCTTATTTGCCTGTTCCCACTGACAAACAAAAGGCATAATCCATTATTCCAAACTGCTGAAAGAGGCTTCAAATTGCCAGGTATGAAATTATGCTGCTTGTTCCGTTACCAGTAGGAAACGGCGTGTGAGATGTTTCAGAACCTACAAAGGAGAAAGTTCTTTGTATGTGTGAATTTAGTATTCACAAAAGGTGTCAGATTGACAGCCTTGGAGATTGTGGAGATCGGAATTTTATTTATCCCTAGAGAAGGTGCAGTGCAGACTGCAGTAGTGCAAAAATTCCCTGTATTATTCTGCTGTTACACCCTACCTGTGCCCTTCACAGGCAGCCTCTTGGGGCAAGGAGCTCCTTCTTTCTCTGCATCCCTTCAGAGAGCTGGCTGACAAAAGGATGTGAGGGTGGGGTTTTTTTGTGTGTGGTGTGGGTGCTTGTGTCCCGAAATCTAAACAGATGTGGAAGGAATTTGATAACATCTACCTCTAAACAGCCTCTGGAGCAGAAACAGCCTTCAGCCCCCATGTTCTATGACTGGGGCAGGCTGAGAGTCTCGAGGCAGAAGATGTCAGTGGTCACGATTCTGTTATTCACCAGCTTAGCTGTTCTTCTGCAAAGAATTGCCACTCCAGTGTTGAAACTCTAATGCAGCCAACTTCTCCTGCTTTGTCTAAAAATGTTTGATAAATTCTCCAGGGGAATGGGAGGGTCTCTAGGAGGTGTCATATAAGGGAAGTGTAGTGTGAATCGTCTATTTGCCAAAATTAAAATGGAGAAAGAATATTGAGCCCTGTTTCTGGAAAAAGAAAACAAAAGAGCACAAACCCAACACCAAAACAAACCAGCAGGTGACTGATTTTTGAAATTTATAACACTTCTCTGGCAAGATCCCTCGTGTCACTGCTCTCTTGGGACTGTTCTTGTGACTGTCCTTGTTCCCTGATGCTTTGCTTCTTTATGTCTTGCTAGAGCCAGGCCCCTCTGTCACATATTTGCAGACCTTTTTAAGGAGGCCCTTCAGACCCTAGAGATCAATGCTGCTCCAGCTCTGCTGTGTGGTTGTTGCTCTGGATTGTAGCTTTAATCAGCTCCAGCTCCCATCCTTCATTAGATGGCAGGATTGTGTGGCTCTGAGAGGGTGGTTTAGCTTGGACCAAATGACTGATAGCCTTCAGATCAGGAACTCCTGGGAACAGCCAGCACTGCCCAGGCCAGGACACAGCCTTCCTGCCCACTCCCTGCCAGCAGGAACGCTTAAGGAGAAAAATAAGATTAGTTTAATTGGCTTTTTGTTTGCGGTGCCATTCCTTTATGTCTCCTGAAGATCAGTTCAGTCTTGGAAAAGTCACCTGTTGGCAGCTCCCTGCCTCACTTCCTGAAAAAGCTGAGGCTAAAGCCCTTGAAACAGGCAGGACAACCTTGTTTTCAGAAGTTCAAGTGTGACAGCAGGTTCTACCATTTCTCAATGAACCTTCTGTTTAAATGCACAGAAAATAGTTCTGTCCATTGACTGAAGCAGTCAAATTATTGTTCCCCTCAGTTAAGGGTGGGAGTGGAAATGGTTGCTGATAATTTCTTTTTCGTTCATTTGCTTTTGTGAATGATTGCTGAGAACAGCTGGATTAGGTGGCTTTATGTGTGAGCACACAAAGAACCTGTGAAATATAGAGGTGTTTGGATTTGTGCTGTTGAAATAGACCAATTTCTGATTACAGTTTTCTGTCAAATTTAGGATGGATGTGTTTCTACATGAGCTGAAATTGCCGTTCCAGCCTTAAAATGCTGTAACACACTTGATGTAGATACATTCAAGTGTCTTAAGATCTTTCCTTCTCTCTTCAGACCAGAAAAAAGTGCAGCATTACTTACTTAAGAGTTGAAGAGTTGGTGTACCAGAGAAAAAAATTTCTAAATACTCATAGTAAGAGTTAGCCCAGATAGAATGAAGCTGGGGCATTAAACCTGCTTTTTGGGCTGTGTTTATGAATTGTTGTTCCAAGTATTTGCTTGGTGCAGATACTGACCTACCTCTTTCATTCCTTGTATTCAGGACAATCAGTAATACTGCCAAACCAGAAAAGAGACTGATGATTTTTTTTTTTTAAAGCAGGTTCTTGGAGAAAAAATATGGTCATTTATTTTCTGTGTATGCTGAATGATGTATGAACTCAGCCTTTCTCTCTATTGGAGAGGCATCAAGCACAGTCTAAGTCTGTGGTTTGATGGACTTTTTAGGAAACCTGTAAGGAGAGATGTGCTGAATTGTGCTGGGTGTGTTCCACTGCAGTGGATTCAACTCTTGACTCCACAGTGCTTGCAGGTGCAGGTGTTCAGGGAAAACACAGGACTTAAGCATTCCATGCATGAGTCTTCCACCTAGCAATGTATTTATGTGTATAAATTAATGCTATAGGCAGGTAAAATATGAATGTTAATTTGTTTATGTTAAGTTCCATCGAGACGGAGACTCTGTATTTGCAAAGCACCTCTTGAAATGGGGGCTTTTTCCTTAGTGGGACCCATCTTTGCAGTGCAATGGCAGCAAGAACATGAACCAGCTCTGAGTGTTGCTGAGGCATTTTGCAGCTCCTGGTGCTGAGCAGGGCGTTATCCCTGGAGAGCAGCAGACGATGCTCCAGCCCTGGACTACAGGAGATCAGAAGGACTTCTCCCTGCAAGAGAGGCTCCTCTTGTTTCCAGTTCCTAGACTGTCAGGAATCTGTCCTGTGTTCAGTGAATCATTCCTGGAGAGCACTCAGGCAGTGTGGAGGAGGAAAATGCCTGGTGTGAATGCAGGAGGTATAAAAGTCAGATGAGAGGGGAGAGATAAGAATATGTCAGGACAGGAGTACAGTGAAACTGGGACTGCAGAGGGGTTGGAGAGGAAGGAGCTGGAGCTGATGGAGAATGGGAGCTGGAGGTTTGCAGGAGAGGTGGCTTGGGAGCCTGGGAGATGGGGAGAGAGGCAGCAAGAGAGGATGGGTTGGCAAGGGAGATGGCAGTCTGAATTCTGACACTTACTAATTTTGGAATGCTTGCCTTTGTAACCTTAATAATTTTGTTCTAATACACCAGATACAAAAATTGCATTATATGTTCTGAGGAATTTGGTTACTATGGTAATGGGTATATAAGTACATAAGAGATGAGATGTCAGCAATCAGAACAGCTGTAATGTAGCACACAAACCTGCCGGAATTTGGGAAGCAGGCCCTTACAAACTTCTCCTGCTTCAGTCTCATTTCTCACTGCCAGGATTTGTGTTCCTGTGTGAAAGTGACGTCAGAGCTTCTACAATAAATCTTCTGGAGTTTTGGAATTTCAGCAGACATGCCCAAAAATTCTGGGTAAACAGACCATGTACCTCCATTCTGTGCCATGATAGGGAGGTCTCTGTTCCCACCAGCTGCTGGAAGTGCAGGACTGATGCTGGCTGAACAGACCATTAGCATGTGGGATGGGAGCAGGCTGCTATTCCTCTCTGCTCTGGATCCTGCTTTCCTCCTTGCTCAAAGGCCAGGGCTGGCTGAGCCATGGGTGTGGGACTCATTCCCAGCATCATACAACCAGTTTTCCCCTCCCCATTGTTGGTGCCTCGTCTAGGTGGATTTAGGGCAGTGCAGCTGGTACCTGGTAAAGTCTGTGGCAGAAACTGCTGTTTGTTACAGCAGTTTGGTGATGGTGAGGTCTTGCCCAGCCATAGCAGCTGGGGAAGATGATGGGGGAGCAAGAGAATCCTGGAGAGTGTCAGGTAGTAATGTGGGGCTGCTGTTGGCACAGGAGTGGAAAAGATGATGGTTCTTGCACACTTCTGATCTCCAGCAAGGATAAGTTTTCCATGCCCACCCACATCTTCTGATTGAAAAACCACTTCTGCAGTGTTTCCAGTGATTAGGGATGGGTGGGTTATGAGGATTATCCTCAACAGGACAGAGTTTCTGTAGAGCTGATGGAGCAAGCAGTGTCCAGGCTGGAGGAGTGCTGCAAGTACAATCCATCCCACATAAGTGAGGATCAGGACAGCACAGGGCACAGCAGCATGTTGGAAATTTCTTAAGCCAAGTGTAGTGTAGTGGTGTAAGGATGAGTTAGTCCTAGTGAGGAAATGTGAGCTGGAGGGAAGTTGCTGGTAACTTTTCAAAGTTCAGTCTTCAGACAGTTTTAAGTGGTGTTTTAGTCTTGATGTACATGTGAAAGGACTGTGGTAATGGAATTTGCTGTGCAAAGCTGGGGGACATTGTGAATCCAGAGGAGTACTGGAGTCTCTGGCAGGACTGGATGAGCTGGAGGATTTGCAGTATGGAGACCTAAATGGAATAGTGCAAAGTGAATGGTCATGCAGTAGCAAGTATATAATAACACATAGAATATATAAAGATACATTGCTATATATAAAGATATTAAATAGAAAAATATGCTTTATCAGTTAGAAATGGAAAGATACAAAAGACTTGAATATATCCCTTGATACCATGGTGATTTTTAAACTTTAGTGCTGTATATCTAGGAAATAAGCAGATGTGGAAAATGGTGGTGAAGGATTTTTTTTTAAAAGAAAGCTTTATTTGGGACAGATGTGAGGAAGGGCTTTTAGGATGGTCTGAGAAGTCAGTTCTCTCTCCTGCGTCATAAAGGGAGACAAAACTGGCTTTTTTCAGCTAACAGGCTTAAGAGGACAGTATTCTATCTCTCCTTGTGCTTATCCCTCAAGATTGAAAAGGGAAGAAAACTGTTTAAACACTAAGGCTGGTGTGGGAAAAAGAGTAAGGCAGTATAAACTTACAATAATAAATCAGTAAATCAGTCTTAATCAGTTCTTAATCTTAAATTGGTTCCTAATCAAAATAGGAGTGGGGTTCTGGAGCAGCCTCGTAATCAGAGTAGTGGCTTCGAGAAGTTCTCAGGAGTTGGTTATTATTTGATGATTGGATTCTATTATAAAGTTGCTTTAAATAGCAGGAACAGGACTTAATTGGACCTTCAGTCCTGTAATCTTAACAATCCAGTTGAGACATACTCTGTATATCTGAGCCACAAATTGTTTTGTGTGTTAGTTGAAATGAGCATTTTCCCCATGAAAGCAGATAAAACTCATCAAATTAAAAGGTTTTGCTTGTTATCTTAATACACACTGAAAACTGTTTTTTGTTTTATGTGAAAAGCATAAAGAGAAGGGATTCAGACCTTGCAGAAACCAGTGGAGAGGTATTTCTCCAAGTAGGTAGAATAGTAAAAGAAGGGGATTTTTTAAATTTGTTTTTGTTTGGTTATGATTGTTTGCCTCTTCCCCTTGTGTGCTGTGTAGGAAATGGTTCTGCTCAGTCATGTGAGGACTGGAAAAAAAATAACCTGAGCTGGAGTAAAACTGGACAAATTGCCATGACTTTGGGGAATTCCAGCAGGAAAGGAGGTGCTCATGGGCTCTAGAAACGTGTGACATAATTGCTCATTAAAGCTACCCCATTTATGGGTACAGATAATCTTGCAGCACAGATTTAACAGCTATAAAATATTTTAAACTCTCTTGGACCTGAAATATGTTTGAACTGCTTTTTGAATGTGCTTTAAGTTACAAACTTAGGTAAGCAGCTGTAAATCTTTGCTGCAATGGGTTGGTCACCCCTAAAGTACAGAATAATCTTTCACTGGTCATCTGTTCTGACAGGGCTCCTCTGCCTGTGCCCAGTGCTGAAGGGCCATCACACACATGCACCTTCCTAAAACCTCTCCTTATTTCCCTGCAGCCTTTCAATAAAACTTCTTTTCTATTTATGATAGTAATCCTCTATTTTAGAAAATCCTGTGTTAAGAGAATTTGACCTTTTTCATAACAAGGTGTCTTTTGATGGTGCTTGTTTGACCTTAGAAGAACAGCAGCATAAAAATTGTCATCCAGGTTCTGATACCTCGCCTGTCTGGTCCTATCTGCTGTCCCTGGGTGCTTCAGAAGCAGTGCCAGGAGCATCCAGGAATACCTTACCTGACCTGGCTGTGGATGTTCTTACTCATGTAAATGTCTGGTTTAAAAAGCAGTGTTTCTGTCTCTTGGGCCCAATGCCTCACAGTCATTTCTGCAGGTTAATTTTGCTGTTTATACTTTGATTGGTGGGATTCCTTCAGTTTTACAGTTTATGGCTTCTCCCTTGGTTTTTGAAGTCTGAGCACTTATCATAACCTTCTTATTTATGATTTTTAACTCTTAAACCTTTTCTCCTCAAGCTTAGTTTGTCTTTTTAGGCATTTACAACTTCCCATTTCTAAGGCCTTTTTTACTGTACTTCCATTTTACTGCTGTATGCGAGTGAAGAGTAATCTCCAGGAGCAGGCCATGGCAGAGACTTCTCAAAGTACTGTCAGAAATTCTGTATTCTTTTTCTGATTGATTCTTCTTGTTTTTTTTTTTTAAAAACAGTCTGACATTGTATTTGGCATAATTGTAGAATTATTTCTCTTGAGTTTTCTGCACCATGCTGAGCTCCTGAGTTATGTTTAGTTTAAGAGGAAACGTGTGCTTTATGGTTCTTTACTTTTTTGACCTTTCATCTTCTGTCTTGTTGCTCATTCATACTCTTTTTAAGGTTCCTGTATACTTTTTTATGCTGTCAGCTGCCCTTAATAAAACATGTCGTGTGCCTTTCCCTCCCATCCAGATTTTAAGTGCAGATATTATGCTGGATCTGTACATTATCTGTGGTCACTCTGGTTGCAATAGCCTTTTCTCTTGTTCAAAATGTAATTTAATTATTATCTGACCTCTTGCTTTTTTTAGTTTTGTTTCAATTCAGAGGTGATTCTGTTCTCCACTTACGACTAATTCTCACAGTAATTTAGTGTACTTTTTCCACTTCTTTTTTGAATATCCTTTTGAGCAGTCCTGTTCTTTTAATGACATATAGTCTAATGCATAAATGGTTCATTTTCTGGTTCTTAGTGCAGCACAGTAACCAAGTGATTAGCATGCTTCTCCCACTAATTAATAGTTCAGTTAATTCTTCTGTTCAGTTTGGCTGCAGCCGTTGTTGGGAGCTTCTCTGGAGCAGCAGCAGCTGCTGGAAGGGGACAGCAGCTGTGACAAAAGCTGTACGTCACTCTGGAGCTACGTCAGACTTTGGGGCAGCTGCTTACTTGTCCCCATAGGTCACTAATGTTTAATTTACGTGTTTATGGAAGGACCAGCTGTCTGTCTGTGAGAGCACCTTACTTTCTACCCAGTTATCTTCTTTGTGCAGGTCATTTACCTTCTCTCCCGTTCCCTTGTTCTCCCGTGTGGCTTTCTGTCAGGCTGGGCCACCGCCCGAGGCTCCTCACTGTTGCAGCTTGGTTCGTAAGGTTGTTCCTGCAGATCTCACACAGTTCTGGATTTTTCTGTTTGTGTTTCTGTTATTTTCTGCCTCAGGTCCTTCGTACTGGCATCAGTTTTGCCAGGTTCATACTTGCTCAAAGTCTGACCTGTGGACTGGAGGGTTGAATGCAGCTTCTGGCTGGAGTGGGCGTGAGTCCTGGAGTTCTTCTGCACTCCAGGGAATTCATTTGCAAGCTCAGTTTGAACATTTTCTCTTTTTTCTTTTACTTACTTACTGACCAGAAAGACTTTGAATTACTTCCTTTCAGTCCTCTTTTCTAAAACTATGGTGATACTGCCACTTTTTAATTACTTCTTTTCTCAAGGGTAATTATCTATGTTGTGAGCTTTAGTAGCTTATTTCTGAGTTATTTATGCTGAATCCAAAATAGCTAATTTGCTTACGTTTACTCTATTTATTGTTCTGGGACAGAATTGCTTAGGGGTCAAGAAAAGGTTTCTTTAAACTCAAGTCCCATTAGGATATCTGACTAATTTTTTTTATGGGCAGCTGGAGTTTCCCAGTATTTTTGCCTCTAGACTTAATTGACTCTCATCAAGTGGCCTCTCGCTAACCTCTTCCTGGCCAGAGTGCTGCCAGCACAGCATCTCTCATACTGGATCTGTTACAACATGTGGCTCCTTGGTTGGAGAGATGTGGCCATGGAGAGTTGGATGTAGGTGATGCACTCACAGAATGTTTATTGTTGTGATGCTTTACGTTACTAAAGGAAAAGAATTGGCAATGACTGTGAACTTAATGAATTGCAAAAGAAGGGGGACAGAAGATTTCATTTTTTCCAGTTGCCTTCCTCATAGCTTTGCTAGCCTAAGGAATCACTAAATTTAGAGCTGACCTTCTTAATAAATGTACCAGAACTATCACAAGCAAAGACATCCAGGAGATGTTGGTGTTGAATATATCAGGGAATGGTGTGCACTTCTTGAACTTTCATTGCTTTGGTCTTTGAGAAATGAATGCTGGCTATTCTTTATTTGTTGTGTAGGTCTAATTTTTGATCTCCTGGGATGCTATTTTAAATAGTAGGAAAAAAATGCAAGATGCTTCTTTGAATTTATTTTTCTTAATTGCATCAGTAATGTCTTTCATGTACATTGTTTAAGTGGTAGGTTAGGCGTGAGTGACATTGTAAAAACTGCCAGTTAACAAAAGTAGTATTTTCAGGAGAACAGGTAGTATTTGTGTTTCCTTATAACTGACATGCGAAACCTGTTAGAAGAGATTTGGTTTGTTCAGAATATCTTGTCTTTAACACAAAAACACACCCAGTTAGTTATCTATTGCACTACTTAGAAATCTTGAAAGATTGTAGAAATAATTAAAAATAAATATTTGCATCCAACCCAGAAACACAAGATCCTGAGCTTGTCAGGGAAGGTTTGGGAAATGCAACTTTCTGACCCTTTCGCTAGTGACATTCCTGGAAAGTAAACACCCAAGCAGAACAGCTCAGCAGGATCAGAACATGTGCTGGGGTAAGTAATTCAAGGAGTTGATGATGGACATTTTAGTGTCAGAATCTTGAGAGGAAATCAAAGTAAGGCACAGAGTCTACAAGTACATGTATAAGAGAAATGCAAGCAGTGCTCGAACATAAAAGTGTGTTCCTGAGGCTATTCTGTGCAAAAGTATAATAAAAGAAAAAAACAGAGGTAGAAAAGCAGAAAGAGAAAGGAAAAAAAAATCTGCAAAGAGGTTTTTTCAGGATACAACCATTCCTCAAAAATCTTTTAGAAAGAAATTGAAAAAGGAATCTTACAGGAATGGTAAGCTTGTTCCTTGTCAGGTGAAGAAAGAAGTACTGAACTGGGAAGAAAAGCCTGTTTGAACATAGATGCTCACACAGACAAAAAATTGCAAGAATTCACTGTAATATCCAGGTGCAGATGCATCTTATCCTTCTAATCTATTTCTTCTAGACATACCTAGGTGAGGGAATGTGAAAGATGAAGGGGACAGCATTTCATGCCTCTTCTTTGCTGAACTCCTATGGAGAACAATCTCTGTTCCCATGCAGGAAGCAGAATTTTGTTACAGATGTGTGCATGGGGTTAGAGACCATGTGGAGTGCCCTTGGTGCCATAAGGGAGGTGATGGAAGTGTCCAGCACAGCTCTAAGATCTCACCTGCTTCGGGCTTTGGCAGCAGAAGGGTCTCCTCACTTGGAGATGAAATTATTCTGTCTTCTCCCTTCCCCTGGGACTGGCAGAAAGCAAAGGAGCATCTCATGTACGTGAGGTTGGAGTGAAAAGCAATGTGGAAAAGAATCTCAGTGGGGCTTCCCATGCTCCACAGGTACCTTCCACAATCCAGTTTGCTCAGCCCATTCCAGGTGGTTTTGTTCTGCTTGTAGTGTTACTTTAGGATGATCAGTTTGGTGACAGCTTTTCGGATATTTTTCTGGGTATTTAACATTTTTCTAACAGTTTTTTGTAGAATGTCATTCATCCGCACCTCCCTTTTCCTTAATGACTGACAGCCCATGTGGATCCAGTGTGGAGAACAAATGTACTGGAAAGAATGATTTTAAGAGAAAGGCAAGTTCATTACTTTGTCAGCAGTTTTTTGTCTGGGCTGCAGCTCACAACTAAGTGGTAAAAGTAAGTTAGCAGGATCCCAGGGGAGATGTTCCTGAGTGCCCTTTGTCTCCTTTGCAGGGCATGGGAGAAGTTAAATACCCCTTGCTGCATCTCCAGCCTTTCCTTGTTTAATTTCTGTTTTTTTCTTTTTATTTTTTTCCCTTAATTGCCACTCTAGGAAGAATTCCAAATTGCAGAACTAGAGGAGGAAAAATAACATGTTGTTAGCTTGATGGGAGAGGCTTAGCCAAGTGCACAAGGAGTCTGTGATACGGGGTTTTACATGAGTCAAGGGACTTCAGTTCCTGTCTGTTCTGGGAGGTTTGAGGTGCTGATGGTCCTTCCATTGTGACAGTCACTGGAACACAACTGTCCTGATGCCATCTGCCTGGGGTCACCGAGGGTGGGCAGGAAGCTGATTTTTAGCTATTCAAGGAAACAGCCACCTTCTGCTGTGAGCAGAGTAACTGTTCTTCCATGTGTTCAGAGCATGTTAGAGCCCTTGAGAATTACTCTGCCTTTGTCAGAAAAGGAAAAAAAGAGCTGACTGGGTGGAGCAGAGCCTGGGTTAAAAGAGATTTGAAGAAATGCAAAGCAATAAAAAACAGTGTATACAGTTTTGACAAGCTGGCTGGAAGGAGAAATGTGGTGCAGTGATCAGGAATGTGCTTTCCCAGGAACCACGAAGGACCTGATGAACGAGAGTCCCTCTGCGTTTGCTGAGCTGTGCAGAATGATGGATACAAGACAGTCTGGAATCTGACAGTATCACACTGGCTGCAGGTTCTCTGAATTTCAGAGAAGCCAGCAGAACTCCTGACTCTGCTCTTGTGGAGAGGCCCCACCACTGGCTGGCACCTGGCTTTTGGGAACAGCAAATAAAGTGATAGGACCTGTAGTGAGTAATCCCTGCCCTTTATGTTTCTGGATAAGGTAACTTCATGCATAGAGTTTGTCAGGCTGAAATTTTAAAGGCCGATTTAAATGCAGATCACAAAATTAAGTCAAGAGTATATGGCATCATTCCTAAAGTCACATATATATCACTGCCCAGTGTGATGAGTGTTCATTTCTTCTAATGCTGGGCCTTCATCATCTTTCTGATGTATTCCCATGAACTGTGCAGCCCTTCCACTTCCCATTCTAGGTTAAATTCTTACTTTTCTAAGAGTTCTTTCATCTTTTTTACCTTGCAAGCTTCTTTTCAGAGTTTACAGAAGTGGGGAGTGATTTGTCTGCTGCTTCCAAAAAAATTTGTGCTTTCAGGTCAAATATTCAATACTACACCGAAACTTTTAAAATTCATTATTTTAAGCATTCTTATAATCTAATAATTCTTTAAGCATTCTTGCCATTTAGCTCTTACTTTAGGCATAATTACATGTAAAAGAAAAAAAAAATTAAAAGTCAGTTCTTTCAATAGTTTCAGTTTATCATATTCAGGATAGTTGTGGAAATTGTCAGTGTCAGCTGGAAGCCATTCAGGAAATTTTTAATAGTGTGTTGAGAGGATAATTTAATCTCAGCTTCATACACTCCCTGGATCTGACCCATATGCAAGTAAGAGAAAATCCCTTTTCCCATTTTTGACAGTTGCATGATGACACTCATTCCCCATCTTATTTGATGCTTGTGCATTAGTTCATGCCAGAGAAAATTACACTAAAATTTAGCAACTGTTTGCACTATATGCAGTGCAGATTCTTAAAAAAAAATCTAAATATCTGTTTCTAAATAAAGTTACGTTGTGGTGGGAAGTTGGTTTTGGTGGTGTGAGGGGTTTTTTGTTGGCTGTTTTATTACTTTGAGTAAGAAGATCTGCAAAGAACCAGTAGTTTTTTGTGTTGAATATTCACTTTTTAGTCTTTGCTGTTATTGTGTCAGCTCTGAAGATCATAGGGGCTGTAACTGGTCTCCTGCTTGGTTTGTTTGTTTTAAAGTGTCATATATATTCTATCAGGGAAAAACACACAGTGTAGCTATGTTTGACACCAAAGAGAAGTTTTTATAGATGTTACTGTGCTAAGTGTATGGGATACCAGATGACTGTAACATAAAACAAGATTTATGTCTCAAGTTGTAAATAACTTTGTTTACAGTTCAGTAATAGAGGACAGCTTTCCTGTTGGCCTCCTCAGCCATTGTGGAAGTCTGTGGGCTCTTGTTCCCAGTGAAATGGGGAGACACGGGATGATGGATGCAGAAATCTGTTTGTTGTTTCCATCTTGTGCTCACATGGTATTTGTTTAGCTCTGGTTCTCATATTCTTGTTGGACATGTTAGTTCCTTGAGATGTCATTTGTAGGGACAAAGCGTGCTGCTTTTCAGTGTTAATCATCTACAAGCTAGTGTGTGATGTAACTTGGTTTCTGCAAACTTTTGAACCATATTAAGGAACTACAAATGGCTTTGCTGTACTCATGGTCAGTATAACCAAGTGCCTTCTAGCCACTGTCACTCACTGAGTTAGTGTGGATGGGAACTTGAGAAATAATATGGACAGGTGATAATATCAGTATGTGATTCCCTTCTCTTCTGCAGGAAGGCCAAACACATTCTCTTAGTGCATTGATTTGTTACCTGAAAATGATTATCTGTGACACTGACAGCTGTCAGAGTTTAGAGTAGTGTGGACAGATTTTAATTTCTCTGAGGTCTGTGTAGCATAAGACTGAAATATGCACTTTAAATATGACAACTGACCATTTCGAGCTTTGCTTGTTCTGCTCTGCAGCATCCCAGGGGATGTTAGTCACAGGGGTGGGTCTTAACTTCAGCTTGAGATGACATGGCAGGAGGCAGAAAAACTCCAAAGAGAACAGGTCTTATCCCGTCCTCATCTTCAGCTTTCTTGTGTCAGAGGTTCAAGGGGTGTGTGTGTACCTTTAATATAGCCATAATTACAGGGATGTAACATCTTATCGATTCATAGACTTTTGTGGATGTGTGCATGCGGTTTCTGCTAACTGATAGTTGTTCAGATGAAAGTAATTTGATAAAACATTTTGGCCTGTAGTCAGTGTCATTTACACCAGTAATGGCAGCCACTAAGTGAGGTGAATTCAGACTGCTGTGTGGAAATAGAGCTGGGCCAGTCCCGTGTGTGCCTTGGTCATTCCCAGGTTTACTTTGAATTTCTCTCAGGTTCCTACACTGCGTTACTGATTAAGAGTGGATCTAAGTCCTGGTAGTTGTGTTTATGCAGTGCAATATTACCTTTTGGTATGAGTGACACCAAGGAGAAAATGTGAATTTATTTTTTCTAATTTTAGCAGTGGCAAGGTGGCTTGTAGGTAGTCACGCATAGTCACAGGGTGCCGTATCCTGTTTGCAGTGCCTGTTCCTTGGTCAGAGCCAGGATCCAGCCACCTGATCTGAGCTAAAGTGAGGTGATCAGTCCCATCCACTGGGAACTATTGTATTTAACAATATAGCTCCACCAGTCCAAAAGACCTGTAGTGAAGAGACTGTACTGGTGGAAGAATGTGAAATACCTGAGTGCAGCTTGACTGTATTAGAAAACCATCTGCCTGCTGGTGTGTGATTTAATTTTCAGTGCAGTTTAGTTGTAGGGTTGATTTTTTGTTTTAATCTTAAGTCTCGCCTGTATTTTTAATACACTTAAAGTAATGCAATAACTGCTTTATATGCCACTTCTCCTGCCTTCCCTTCCATTTCCCCACAGCATTCAGGTGTCATTACTGCAAAGCAGGAGGCAGAGCTCTGCTGCTGGCACTGCTGGGCTTTGGCAGGCAGTGCCTGTTGTCTGGGTAAAAAGAAGATTGGGGGAATTTAACATTGTGGCATCCATAAAAATGGGAGCACTTTATTAAGCGAGCCTGTGTAAAACTTTCTTATGGATGGAATTTACATTAATGCATTTTATTGTTCCATCTGAGGAGATCAAATGATAAGCACAGTGTCATGTACACGTTTGTGACTATTCTGTTAAATAGATTTTAATATTTAATTTTTTTTCTCATGCATTTCAAAGCAGCAATTATTTCCAAGAATAAAGATAATGAAATTTGTCTTGATGCTCTCAGGAATAAAGGAGGAAAAAGTGCATTTTAAGGTGTATCACGGGAGGTGAGGAGTTCTGCTCTGTCCCGTCCCACGCCTGTGTGTGTTGTCAGTGGGCCTGGTAGGAGTTTCAGCTGCAGGAAGAATTGTTCCTGTTGATGACATTTCAGAGGCATGCTCAGAAAGGCAGCCAAGAACGAGTCTGGTGGCTGGTTTGGCATGGGGGTCGGTGGGGAGGGGGAGAAGGCTGTAATCCATCTCAGCTGCGAGCGCAGGGTTTTCCCCTCGCGCTGGCTCTCACACGCACGCTCGCTCGCGGGGACATGTGACTTTTGGCCATATTAGCAGGTTTATCCAAGCCTAGCCCCTCTGACTAACAGATGTAGGGAAAAGGGCATTCTGGGATTGCAGCAGTTGCTTTTGAACAACAATGTCCTTTTTGTAAGAATCTGATGCTTCTTAAAAGATGGAACATGACATCATTACCGTCGATCCAAGAAACATTCCTTCAATAATACTGAGTGTGCTCTGGTTATCAGCTCCCTTCCCCCAGCTCCTTTCTCTTGCTTTTCTGACATGCTTTTTGTCTATTGTTTTGTTGGGTGCTGTAAATGTGAAACAGTTGTCTTTCAGTGTTATGCGCTTGCTAGAGCTGGAATCAAGTGGAATATTGTTGATTTATAAGAAAGAAAAAAGAAAAATAACAAAAAACCCGCTTTTCCTCCAGCTTTCATAAATGTAGTGTGCTTCAGGTATGGGCTGAGCTGGAGCTAATTATTTCCCTTCCCACACGGTATTAGTTACTGTGTTATGCAAGGGAAGGTGGGGATATCGCAGTCCCATTCCTGTGCATCCCACTCGGCCTCACTGGCAGCTGTGTGCAGATGCTGCTTGTTCCAAGGCTCCTGCAGCGATAGGAAATGTGTGAGTGCTCAGCAGTGCAGTGTGGCAGAGTGGTGAGCAGCTGCATATTTTCTGTATGTGTGTGTATGTTCTTCTTGGTCCACCACTGGGATTTCAGTGCCGGCTTTTCCTTATCCCCTGAGAGCGGGCTATCATGGAAACACATTCTGGGATGCATTATAAATCTCTTTGAATGCTGACTGCTTGGAGGAAAATGCTAGATTTTCCTTCCCTTCCCTGCATTCTCTTTCCCAGGCATGTCTTCCTCAGAAAAACTGGAAACGCTTGTGGTGTTTACAGCCAGGTACATTCGGCTGTGTTTCACAGCCAGGCTCTGCAGCAGTGCTGGGAGGTCTCTGTCAAGGAGCAGGCAGGCTGTGGCACTTCCACACGCTGCAGCTCTCTAGAGAAGAGAACCACTGAACACAAACATGCAGGAGTATGTCTTTTTCCATCCTTGCAGGAATTGCTCTGCTGGGACTGCAAAACAAATGATTCATTGATGGTCTAGAGGCTTAGAGAAAGGTGGAGTTGATAGTGTCCAGAAAGGGAGGAGTAATGGACAGGGCCTTCTGATGTGTTGGTTAAACTCAGGTTTGTTGTCTTTCACATCTTCATAATGGAAATAAACACCCAGCTTTTTTAAAAACAAATTTGAGATATGAAATAAAAAAAGCACAAGTCTTGGCCGGACAGATATTTATTTGGAAAGAAGCAAGATATGCACTTAACTGTTTGCCAGTGACAGAATTGTGATAATTTACAGGGATTTGATAGGAAATCCCAATACCTCCCTCTAATAGGAAAAGAAAAGGGCTTTTTACTTGTAGTGGTTGTTTGGCATCACCTGTTGTAAAGATACAGTAAGATTTTAGCACAACTTAACAGTATACTTTTGTTCTGGATAGATTCCAAGACAGAAAGCTTGTAGTAAATGAAAGCAAACTCGTGGTGCAGACAGAAAGAATTTTATACATTCCCAGTTGTGTCTGAAGTTGCAAGTTCCTCTGAAGGAAGTGTTTGCCAATGGCCTATTGTCCATTGTCTCATGTGCCAGTCACAGTTTAAATGTGTGTTTGCCTCTGCTGCAGCAGAGCAGAAGGAGGAGCATCGGGCGTGGAATCGGGTATCTCCTGTTCTGAATGCTGTTTCTCTGAAGAAAGGGGTTGCAAGTAAACCCCTGAAGAACAGGCACTTTGTGATAGACATCACAAAATCCAAACAATTCTTTAGGACAGAGTGGGTTTAACTCTTCAGAGAGAGAGTGTCACGGTGGTCCAGTCTCCTCGTGGTGAACTGGTTGTCACTGTAGGACAGAGATTCTCTGACAGCCCTGCAGGTGATCGAGCAGATGCTGGAGCATGGAATGTGCCTCATTTTGTGTTTTGGTTTTGGTTTCTGGTTAGGAGAAATGCTTGGCTGGTGTCACAGTGGGGCTGTGACATTATCCCAGCACTCAGGGTGTGTTGCTTCACGCACCAGGGCTGCTTGCTCTGGAGGAAGTGGAAGCTGCTTTGCTGTGGCTTGTTTGGGGCTCTTTGAGCAGAGGATAATCAGTGAAGGATTGCAATCTTTTTCTTGCAGTAATCCATGCTGAAGAGGCTCCATTCATACAGATGAGCCAAGGGTTGAAGCAGCACTTTAAACCCAGATAGTCGGTCGGCTGACTGCCCAGCAGGATGCCATCAACCAGCCGAGCGGGCAGCCTGAAGGACCCCGAAATTGCAGAGCTCTTCTTCAAAGAAGATCCAGAAAAGCTCTTCACAGATCTCCGAGAGATTGGCCATGGAAGCTTCGGAGCAGTTTATTTTGTAAGTAGCACCATGACTTGTGAATTTTAGCTGTGTTTCTTTTTGAACTGTGGGTGTAGACTTCTTTGAACATACTGAGAAGAAGAAACTACTTTTTTTGTGTGGTGTTTGGGGCAGAGATGTTCTCTTGTGTCTGTGTGGTCTCAATCCTTTCACAAACTTGCAATCTCTGCAAGGTGTTTGCATACAAAAAACCCTTGGAAACTTGGTCCTCGCCTGGTGTTTTTAGGTGCATCATTATGTTGCAAGCAGGGCTTTATATGCAAATTAAAATATGGACTTCTGCTCCATCAGTTCTGACTAGCAGTGCAGTTCTCTTGGTCTGATCATCTCCTTATCACATCGCGTTCCTTGAGAGAAATTGAGTTCTCTCCCCCTTTGCATACCCTGAGGCTCCCTTAAAGCCATTCTTTATGTTTGACACCTGAGTGTTGGTGCTTTTGTTGTCATTTGTCCTGTCACATCCATTCCTACTGCAGGCAAGAATCCCAATATCCATCTGCATAAAACTTACTTGACATGAACGTCTGGACAGCAGAATTTTTCTCAGGCTGCTTATAGCTCAGTTGGCAGTGGGATCCTCGTGGTAACCTCAATGCAGGTTGCTCTGTGTTAACCAAATACTGTGGGGCCTTCATTAAAAAACACTTTCCTCAGAAAACCTTTTCACGTTTATAATTATAGGAGGTGTGGCCAAACCTGCCAATTTTCCTTCAGAAAGCCATTTGTGTCACTATTTTATGAGATGCCTATTCAGTGTTAATAATTGCAGCAGACCATGTTGGGAACCTTCCAGCACAAATTTAATGCAGCACAGATGAACTAATTAGTAAAAGCTTCTTAATTTTGTTCCCTGCTTAAAACTATGAGCCACCACTGTCTGGGAGCAGATCTGGGGGAGGAAGTGTTTTCTAACGAAACAATACTCACCTGCGGCCTTAAATTCACCTCATTTACTCACTTTGGTTAAAGAGTGAATATAAAGGGAGGAACTGACAAATCTGTCTTCCTGCTATGTTGAAATATTATTGAAGAAATATTATGGAAGGGTTTTGGGAACACTGTGCCTCTCAGAGGCATGCATGGACCACACAGATAACCCATAATGCAGCTGCAGGTAGCCTGTGAGCTGGATGCAAACAGCATTCCCAAACACCAGCAGGAAGCTGCCATGGGGTATTTGTAGCTGCCTCAACTTTGTCTGTGGTAAGGGCTGATGGCCCATTACCAGCTCCTTCTCCAAAGCCATTGCAGCTCAGAGGTCATTAATTTCTAGCCTGTTCTTTCTCTTTCACCCCACCATTTTAAATCACCAGTTCATAATAGATCGGTATTTACTCACTATAGAGTGCAATTACTTGCTGGTATTTGGATCGTGCTTCTTTGTCAGAAAGTACCTCTGATTTGGCACTTGCATAAAGACAAGTGTAAGCAGTGCATCACACAACCCCAGCCCACGTGGGGACTTCATTTTTGTCAAAGAGAGTTTCTGATAACACTCTATTGCTGTTTATGTGTTAGGAAGTTTATACCTGTAAGTTTTGTGTTGTATCTTTTTTACTGCTAATGATTCTGAGATCTTAAATCTGAAACTGTTCCATGCAATGTACCCCATCCTTCAAAGAGAAGCCCAAAAGATGAGAGAGACAACAGGGAGAGGGTAATTTAATGTGAATTAAATAATCATGAAGAACTAAAACATAAGGGAATCTATCTCTTGGGTACTTTATTACTCTGTAAAGCTAGAAATAAAACTTCTTCATTTTCTTTAACAAGATTTTGATTCTGCTACTTCAAACAGCTAAACTTTCTCTGATTAATATAATATTGGATTATAGTTAATAAATGCTTTAAATGATATTACTGAAGCCAGTGACATACTCCACTTTTTCTTTGTGTATACTTTGCCTGTATCAATGCTGAAGCTACTCTGGTCACCAGATGTTGATCCTTTGTGTGGAGTTTTTGGAGGAAAGCAGGATATATGTGCATACATATCTGCCATAAAACAAGTCTTGTTCATTTGGATGGTTTGAGGGAGCTGGTCCTGCACCTCCTCCTGTCTTTTGCCTAGGAACTGTTTTTTCAATTATCTAAAATCACAGGGCAACTAAAAAAGCAGATGAAACTCCGTGATAGTAATATTTCTGAGGTGTCAGCCAGGACAGTTCTCCTTCTGTAGGACTGTAGGTGTTCAGTAAACTCTGTCAGGTGTTGTTTGTTGGGTTTTCTGGTGCAGAGCATCCTCTCTCCAGGCAGCTTTCATGGCATAGAGCCTGCACCAAAAATGTGGTTGATAAGTACGTGTGGGGGTAATTACCCATAGAAAATCCATATAACACTGAAATCTCCCCTACCTTATTTAAAATAGAGTTTAGTGTTTCGCTGTTAGTTGTACCCATCTTCCTTCCTCTTTAGCCCAATGGGTGATATATTGATCTTACTCTCATCTCTTTGTTTCTGCTGCATTCTTCAATGGCAGAAAGTTTCTTTTTTTTTTTTTTTCTTTCATAATCGGTATGAATTTTGCTGGTTCACCTCATGGTTTTAGTTTCTTAGAAACTGCAAGTCTGGCACCTCTGAATCATTTTTGGTATTATCCTTTCCCTACTCCCTGCTCTGCAGTGTAATAATAGCTTTTGCTTGACACAGGAAACCTACTACACTGGAACACTGCAGATGGAGCAGAAGAATAACCCACTCTCTTTTGTTAGAGCTGGGTTCCGTCTGCTTTACTGTAGTGTTTCGCTTCCCTGTTTTATTGGCAGTTCTTCACCCGGTTGAATGTTGCAGAGATTGTCTCTAATCAGTAAAGATTTAGGGGTCAGAATTTTTTTCTACCTTTTTTTAATCTCAATCAACAAAAATAGTCACCCCCCTACCCAACCTCACAGGTACTGTCAGTGAGAGGATCCCTTCAAACAGAAAGAAAAGTAAAAATAGTATTATCATAACCAGTTGAAATAAAGACTGACAGGGAATTCTGGGAATCTCTTTAATGAACAGCAGAATTAAAACATGACTGAAAAACCTTTTTACAAAAGGCAGAGCCCTAATACTTATTAATCCATGTTCTAGTAGGCTTGATAGTACAAATATATTAAAAATCAGCATTTTCATCAGTCATCAGTGAATGCTGTGGTGCACATTATTCTGATTTATATCATTTGGCTTCATGTCCAAGTTAATTATATTATCAGAGAGACTCAGAGGTCTTTTCCTCCACCACCCTCCTGTGCTGCTGAAATCTTTAACAGGAAATCTGGGGTCTTTTCTGGAGCCATCCTTCCTTCCCTGCAAGGGTGCTGCCTCTTCTCCTGCCATGAGGAATGAGCCCTTGCTTTGGTGCTGAATTAAATAAAGCTTCTTGTCTAGTTCTTATCTTGGATTGTTGCTGTCTGAAGTCAGGAAGTTTCCCTTTGAAGTGTGAAAAACTATGTACATTTATTGTGCAGTGTAAATAACAATACTGTGAGACTGAGAAGTCTCATCTGAAGATGGGTAACTTGGATTGCTGCCATCTCTCTCTGTATCATCTGTCTTTCTCTAAGACACATAAGCTAATTTTTGGGAGCACTGGGGAGAAAGCCACCAGTGTTTGGAGCAGGTATCTCCAGTGCATTGTGTGACACCTTTCCATGAGGTTTGAGTGGATCTGGGTGGCTGAGCCTTGCTTCCATTTCATGAGGAATGGACCTGGGCAGGGAGAGAAGTTGATTTAGGGAAAATCCCTTCTACTTGAATCAAAGCTGCTTTTATTAGCTGTGATTTTTAGTTGAAGTCACAATGCTTGACTCCTGCAGAGACTTGGTGGATGCTGAGCATGGAAAAATGTCTCACCTGGTGTCCCACACAGGAGGGTGATCTTTCACTTTGGAAGGAAGTTGCCAATTCTTGAAGCAGTCACACTCCTTGGTAGATATTTTAGTTTAATCTCTGCAAAAGCTAACTAAGAATAGAGATTATTTTATGACTGTTTGTGGTTCGCATCTTATGGAAAGTTGGGTCCTGAAGAACCTGATGGACTGTGTTTTCTTGTTGCAGGCACGTGATGTGCGCACCAATGAAGTGGTGGCCATCAAGAAAATGTCATATAGTGGGAAGCAGTCCAATGAGGTATGTAGAACATGTTGTATATTAAACCTTGATTATTGCAGGTAATTACTATGTGGGATATCTTCTGTAACTGTAAAGGTGAATAAGGATACTATGTAAACAAATCAAATCAGCTTACTGTTCACAGTGTGTAATCTGCTCCTGAAAAAGATGGGTAGAATTCTCTTCTTTCAGACACAAATGTTCCATTTTAAATACCTTTCAAAAAAAACCCGTGTTGCTTCCTGGACAAAGGAATAATAGGAATGGATGAGAGCTTCAGGGGAAGCCTTTCTTGTAGTGAGGCAGAACACATCCCTCTCTGGAATGAGTGTGCTCATGAGCAGCTGAAACAAAGGCAAAAGAGTGGTGAATGAATGAGTGAAAATCTGAACAGCAGCATAATTCCAGAGAATTGCCAGAGCCAGGGATTAAGACAGTCTTTGCAGAGGGGTCTCAGAAGTGGGCCTCTGAGATTTAGGCATTAAATGTCTTCATGGCCAGCCCAGGTGTGTCTCCTTTCCCTGGGATGCATAGCAGAGATAGTTGATTTTATGCTTGAAGCATTTAAGTGTTAATACAGATTCTTGAAAATCCCAAGATGACACAAGCAGCTGATTTGGTATTATTTCTGGTAAATAACATCTATCAAATCATGGCATGATTTTTCAACAGAAGTATTTAATGTAAGCATGTTGTCCAAGGCATTTATGGTTCCCTCCCTCCATTCTCTATATTCCAATCTTAGCAGCAGTCTCGCTCCGATGAGTTCAGCTATAAAAGCTCATTGCTTTCTGTGCCTGCCTTTTGTGTATTGATCATCTGCACTCCAAGGAGCTGAACTATTCCTTCCCCTCTGTGTGAGTGTATGTCTGTGTAGGAGGTAGAGGTGGCAGTGTCTCTCCAGCAGTCCTGAATTCCAGCTTCAGAGTTAAATTTGCTGTGCCTGTTTCTGTTTTGTCACTGCGGTGACTTGTTTAACTGTGTACTGATGAAAGAATAATTTGTACTTGCTACTTGTCCTACTGTTTTAATTACTGTGAGCTATAAATACTCTATTCAGATGAATGAAACAAACTGTGCATGCTTCAGAAATAGCTTTTGTTTGTCTTCAATGCGTATGTTTCTTTATTTTGAAGAAAGTAATAAGACCAGGATTAAAACACTTTCTATTTTACGACCATATTTATTTGTTTTGTTTAGAAGTTCACGAGAGTTATGATCTGGCCTATGTAAAGAAAATTGATTAAGGGCATTCTGGTATAATTTTTATTTACTTTGGTTTTATAATAAGATTTTATCATTGGTGGGAACAATTATTCTCTCAAATAACATAATATTTTATACTAAAAATAAGTTTGAAACCTTTGAAAAATGTAATACTGTGCTCTTAATGTGATTTTGGAGCTTTTTTTTTAATGCAGGAAATAATGAATACTTCTTCACTAATACATCAGTGTAGAAGTTTAGCGTAGTGCTTTCTTGGTTTGGCTTTTATTGCCTTGTACCTCAAGGCCTTTGAGGCTGAAGGTAAAAGGCAGCTAAATCACTCCAGTGTCATTCTATAGCATTTCTGGTGTTGAGAAATGCTTAACTGAGTCAATCAGCAGCATTGGCTGTGGGCTTCTGTGTTCCCTGGTTTCGTGTGTTTCTCTAACCCTAAAATTTTTATTGAGATTTTGACCTGTTTTCCAAAGCCTTAGGGTAGGTGGGCCCTCTGTCCTTCTGTGAATACTACCCGCATACCAGCACCTGAGGAAGAGTGTGCTGAGAGATTAACAGGACCTCAAAAACAACTTTTGAACCTTTTGGTGTTGGGTGAGGTTTCTCTACCTCTGGTTAACTTCAGAACTGATACTCTTGCTCAAAAACATTTGCAGTGTCAACACTCCTGTGTTGACAGCTGCATACTTAAATGGTTTCAGCTACTGCCTTTGATTTTGAAGATACTTTCTGGTAGTTGTACTTTTGCTGTTGCACCCTCGGACTTAGGCCTTTTTGCCTGAGGAGATGTGGGTGTGCAGCACATGGGGGGACTTGGAGGATTCCAAGGGGAGGAGTGTCAGTGTCTAGGCACACCTTGGAACTTGACATTTTGGCCTCTTCTGTACTCTAAAGTTGCACTGGCAGAGCTCCCCTTATTATAAGCCTGGCTTTGTTTTATCTGTTGATATTTTTTCTCCAGCAGAGCCATTCCTTTATCTAGTAGGTAACTCGTTTTAAATTGGCCCTTGTAAAGATTAAACTAGCAATAGAGAAACATTATCAAGAATGTAGTCAGATAGTTGGCAGCTGATAAAGGGAGCCTCATCCTGTGTAATAGTGACTAGTAGGGATAGGTCTTTATGGTAACAAGAGAGGAGAGAGGCAGCTGATCCTGCTGAAGACACTTATCACCCACATCTCTTTCAGGTTGGGGTGGATGTTTGATTTGACAACAGAAATGGTATCTCTTAATAGAGGATCACTTATTTTTTGAGGACTTGCTCAGATATTAAGTGTTTACCAGTATATCCTATACACACATATAATAAAAAGCATTACATTGATGAGAGATCCTTGCATACAGCCTAATTGATCAGCAATTTATTTTGTAGGTCTGCTGAGGAGTTTAGCAGTGAACATCATGGTGTTGTTACAAACTTATTTTGATTTGAACCTTGAGATAGTTTTACCTCTTAAAATAACTAAACAACATAATAACAACTAAACAAAACAAAAAAGGCAACAGTTCTATAAAGTCTTTCTATTCCTTTTATTCCCTACAGAAATGGCAGGATATTATTAAGGAAGTCAAGTTCCTCCAAAGAATAAAACACCCTAACAGTATAGAATACAAAGGCTGCTATCTGCGGGAGCATACAGCATGGGTAAGCATCTGCTGCTCTGCACTTCTCTTGCCTTGGTTAAAGGTGCTTTGAAATCTCTCCAGCTGGATTTTGGGAGGCACCTGAGCCACTGGTGTGGCACAGACTGAGCTGGCATAGCCAAGGGCCTTACGGGTGCTCAGCAAAACTGAATGTACTTTCTGGAACCAAGATTTAAGGAAATTTTCCCTTTTGCTCAGATTAAGAGTTGCTGTTCTGTTGTGTTTAATTTGACGAACTGCATGTTTGACATAATGTACAGCCATCACTGATAAAGTTTTGTAGTGCAATGTACTAAAGAAATCATATTGTTGAGCTAATAGTTTGTGTTGTAAGTACTGTTTTGTGAATAAGCTTCAATAAATCTGTAGGGCAAAGTTTTAGTTTCTCTTTTTGAAATCTGACTGGGACAGAATCTTAAGTAAATCCCTAAATAGCCCTTTAATACTCTGATAAGCTTGTTAAGTGCAATTTAACATTCCTGTTAAGTATGTGCATATAAAATACGATATGTAATACAATACCTAACTGGTTATGAATGTGCTTTTGCCTTCCTTACAAGTAGTGTTGCTTGGTATCTTAGACAGGAGGGCTATGCCTAATTCCAGTTAGAGCTGTACTTGTGGGAGGGGTCAGTGCTGGCATGGAGTTCATGGTACAAGCAATACTTGCTTTGTTATGGCAGCCTGCACTGCTCCAGGAATTAGTTCTAGATTTCTCCATACAAGTCTAGAAAACATAATATTTACTATTACAGATTTTCTAACTACTTTAATTTCTTCCTGTAACAGCTTGTTATGGAATATTGTTTAGGATCAGCATCAGACTTATTAGAAGGTAAGTAAGTCACACATGTTTATTTGATGAAAAGTTAGAAGTAGAGCGCTGAACTAGGAGGTTACAGCATCACAGAAATTTCCTTGAGAATATAGTTTTATGTGGGGCCTGAGTGTGTATGAAAGGCACAATTTGTCAAATTCTCGCAAATTTGTAGTGGTTTTTCTGTAGAACACTTGCTTTCCCAGGAGCTTAGTTTCATCTTGGTTCGTATTATTTTAAAGTTGTCAGTCAGCTATTTGTTTGCTTCTGAGTTTTAGGGTCTCCTGCCATGGCAGTTCAAGATTTACTCCTGAAAACCCTTGCTGTTGATCCTAATGCTTACTAACAACTGTAGGCCTGTTGACTAAAATAGCATTACAGCAGTATTAGGGTTTTGCTTGATGAGGTCTTTTGTTAAATGGTCATTTTTCTATCAGGCTTCTTATAGTGAACTTTCTTTGAAGATATGTGTGGCCAGTAAGTTGTTCCTTTCCTTGCCAGAAGCATTTCAGGATCAAAAAACAGAGCTGCCAGAATCTCATCTGTGTTGCTACAATTTATTTTTGTATGAATTGCTGTAAAGTTCTGGGGTTTGGGGTTTTGCTTCATTAATGGAAAAGTGGATATTGAGTCCCAAGTAGTTACTTGGGAGAATGGTCACAGTACTGGCAGGAATTTAGTTTATGGTTGGAGAATGGTCTCTTTGGTAGTAAATAGCTGCTGGTTTACAGTTAGAAGATTACATCTGATTATAGAATGTACTATGAACTATTTTTACCTTTGCTTCTTGCACTGAACCTAGTGGAAATGAATGTTTAATATTTCTGTTTACATTGTTAACAGTACTCTCTTACATGCTGCAAACTGTATTGTTTTCTGTAATATTGAATTTCACATAAATTCTTTCCTTAAGTTCATAAAAAGCCATTGCAAGAAGTGGAAATAGCAGCAATTACCCATGGTGCTCTCCAGGGATTAGCATACTTGCATTCTCACAATATGATCCATAGGTAAGTGGTTGTGCTTTGCAGTCTCATATGCACTTACAGGTATTTTGTTCTGTTGATTGTGTCCCCTCCATCCCAAATTCAACATTGTAAGCAGAGATTTTCTTTTCACAGTATCTGTATGCTCTCAAAGAAGTGATTTATAGTAGTCTAAACACTAGCAAGCTCTGTATCTGCACATGCACTGTCTCTTACAGCTGGTGTTCCTAATTTCTGCAGAATTCCTTCAAATCTGCAAATCTTTTCAGTGCTGTTTGTCCCTGTAGCAGTGAATAGCAAGTGCACCCAAACAGTTTGTAGGAATTGTAAGGCCAAGAATGCTGGGGCAGGGAGAGCACTAATTCTTGAAAAATGAGTTTTACGCGAGCACACATGTTGGAAAGCACACAGTAAGTTTGGGATGCAAATGTTCTTTGTGTTTAACATAGCTGCTGCATTTTTAGTCAGATGAAGAATTTGAATATTTCTGTGATTTGGTCTTTTTTTAAAACATTGATAAAGGACATACCTGGTTCAGAAAGTTTTGCTGAACTGTACATGAAACTTATCCTGTTGTGCATTTAAAGATAATTTTTAAGGCAGACATTAAAATCTAAGACAAAAGATTCTAAAATCAAGGGTCACTTTAAGCAATTAACCTAATGATTAAAGACTGTGTTTGGAGAAAATGTGAATGTTTTGCAGCTTGAACATGTGAATATTTGTATATTTTGTAGTCTGCTAATACAGAGTTGTCCTCTTTGGAGGGGAGTAATACTGACACTTGTGTTCTATGACCAGAGATATCAAGGCAGGGAACATCCTGCTGACAGAGCCAGGACAGGTGAAACTTGCTGACTTTGGGTCTGCTTCCATAGCATCTCCTGCCAACTCATTTGTGGGGACGCCATATTGGTAAGCCAAGAATTTTACTTATTTCTGGCTTTGTGAAGTGAAAGGATCATGTATTGGCTATTTAATATACTTGTTCTTATTGGAGCTAGCTTTGTCATCTTCCAGTTGTGATGGTGATAAAATGTACTTTGTTAGAAAAAAGAAGTTTACGTAATAAGTAGGCTCTGAGTTCCAAGAAATTGCGTATCTCTGTGTTTGTAGCTCACAAAAAGTAATAAAAACATTTTGCTGTTCTACTTGGACTGACCTAAAGTGGTAGAGGGTGGGATTGAATCATCTGTAATATATTTTAATCACTCCCCCCAGTGGTTTAAACAATTCGTGTATTCTCACCGAGTCTGGTTGTTGAAATAACTGAAGTGTTTTTTCTTTCATAGGAAAGGCCAGGTTCACTGAACCAACCCCTTTGCAGATCCCTTGTATGCTTTTGATCTCTTACACCTAATCTGTGGTGTTTACACAACTGCATGTTATAATTATTTCACCAGAGCTGGTCAGCCAGCTAAACTATTGGAAATGTGGGAGGGTGAGAAGGTGGTGATACTCATAAATGGAGAGCTGGGCAAAGCACAGGAGAACATCACACAGCCTCTGCAGGCCTGCACTGGTGTGGGTGCCTGGTCTTTGTCCCAGGATCCATGGTCATGCCTGATAGCTTGGGGAATGGTAGCTGAAATCAGGGAAGCAGCCTATTTCATACTGATGAAGGTAATGTGTTCCACTGCCCATTTTGAACACCAATTTCCTTTCTTAGGATGGCCCCAGAAGTGATTTTAGCCATGGATGAAGGGCAGTATGATGGCAAAGTAGATGTTTGGTCTCTTGGAATTACCTGTATTGAGTTAGGTAAGTTACTTCCTTTGAAAAAAATTTAAATGTGAATCACAATGCAGAATCACAGTGCAGAAGATTTGTGCTCTCTTTCTTGCCCTGGGTTCTCTGGACCCTGAGTTTTAGAGAAAAGAGCTAAATGTGCTCTCTAGAATTCAAGACCAAGTCTTCAATTTGATGTTTATGGAACTGGTGTTTTCATTACCTGAAGAAAAAGAGTTATATGGACAAAGAGAGTAGCCAAGTGATATCACTAAGGGTGTTCACATTCTGTGAGGCAGTTAACTTCTGAACTGAGAAACAGTCAATTGCTGAACAGCTTTAGAAGTGAACCATTAAAAGTACCAGTGTGGAGATATATTTAATGCTGTAAGTTGATACTGTTTCCGTGAAAATTTAAGATACATTAACAAATTCTGCAGTGATGAAGTTCTGGAGAAGTGGACAACTTCAAAGCTGTATTCAGTATGTGTTGTCACTTCTGAATAGATTTTTTTTTTTAATTTCCTTAAAGGAAAAGATATGAAATAATCAAATTTTGAAGTGGTAACCTGAAACTCAAAGCCTGAAGAAATGATGGCATTGCCATTAGAACAGACCCTTTAAAGCACAATGTCAGTTTAAAGAGACATTGTTAGTGTGGCATTCTGTTTAAATTTACCAGTTTGTGTTTTCTTGGAACAAAAACACCGTCACTGAAGCACACCATGCATGCCACTGCTCCCCTGCACCTGAGGCTGTCCTCCCATCCTTGTCACATCTGATAGCTCGTGCTCCAACCCGACCTCCATGGAGGAGCAGCCCAGCCAAGCAGTGAGAGCTCTCAGGAACACACTAATCCATGTGAACTGCAGTTTAGCTAAAAATGCTGTCTGGCATTCCAAACTGTCAACTTCATTTTCTTCCAGGACACAAAATAGATTCTTTCTTCAGAGCAGAGATTTTTGTTGTTGTTGTTTTTTTTTTTGGTTGCCAATATAAAGCAAGTTGAAGGGGTGTGACTGTCATGACAGAATCCTGCTCCTAGTGGAGTGAGGAGACTTGGCTGGCTGCAGGGCTCCAGGAATGCAGTGAGCTCATGGCCACCACACCCCCGGGAGTCCTGCACGCCGCGTTCTTGCAGGATGAAGCGTGTTGGGCTTCGTCTACGGCTGCTGCCGTGGTGGGAGGTGAGACTAGGTCAGGACAGCAGAGCAGTGTGGGCTGGGTCCATGTGCCTGGCTCGTTTGTGGTGCTTTGAGTAAGCATGGGAAGGCAGCAGGGAAATGAGAGGTCTGGGTAGTCTTCACAAATTGTCACTTAGTCTTAGAAATGGTCTTATTGAGGGCTCAGTTTCGGGGTTTCTGGAAGATTTCTATTTTATTCAGGTGAGCTAAGAGAAAAAAGGCTGGAGAGAACAGTCAGTTAAAATAGTTTAATTAATAATCTGTGGTCCTTGATAGTAGCAACTAGTTATCTGACAGATCAGAGGAGGTAAAGTGCTGCATTTGAGGAAAGTCTTAAGTCCTCAATTTACCCATTCTGAGGAATTTGCAGGGCTTAGTCCATCCTGCCGTAGCCATGAGTGCACCATGATCTTTGATCCATAGTTCAGTGCCACTATTTGACTCAGAACTGAGGAGCAGAATAAGAAAACTAGCATTATTTCTTTTCCTCGTTTGTTTTCTTTTTGAGGAAGGAAAGTTTTCTGTTGCATTTTCAGTACTGTAGGAACGTCCTCGTGGCCTGACCAGCTTCTCTGGAATGTTTATGGCGAGGCTGAGCTTTATAAAGTTTGCCCCATAAACATTCTGATGAAGCTTCAATTTTGTTGTTACAGTGAGATCATCTCCTTCCTCATTAAGCTTTCGTGCTGTGTCAGTCTATAAGAGTAACACAAGCTTGAAAGAGAGAAGAGCCAAAGAGAAAGCAACTCTCAAAATAGTATAAAGAGTTGGCCTGTTGCTGACTTCCTGCCCATGTGCTTAGTCAGTTAAGTGTGATTTGATGGTTCTTCTAACCAGCTTTTTCTTCATCACTGCTGTCCTGCTAGAAATAAATATTTCTTAGCTTTTTAGCAACTGTAGATAAAAAAAAAACAAAACAAAGGGGGGGTGTATGAAACCAAGATTGCTTAGTGGCTAAACACCCAGTATAGAGCTTACTGTTAACTTACTCCTATTTTAGTACATTACAGTGAGTCAGAGAACTCAACTATGATAAACCACGTAATTTAAAAGCTTGAGAGGACAAGGCATTTGATCTTCAAAGGGCTTTCATCTTCTGCAATGGCACAGAGGACGTATGCCAACATATCTGTCTGATTGCAGGGTAGGGTTGGTTTGGGGTTCCATGTTCAGGCAGTTGGGATTTTGCTGATGTGGTTTTCTTTTTAAAGGGATGTAAATGGAAAAAAAAAAATGCAACAACATGAGACTATCTCCCTGTATAAAAACTTCTTTTCTCTTGTGTGCAGCGGAAAGGAAGCCTCCTTTGTTTAACATGAACGCAATGAGTGCCTTATATCACATAGCGCAGAATGAATCCCCTACACTACAGTCTAATGAATGGTGAGTATTGCTGAGGGAGGAATGTAGTAGGGGATGGCTGTAAATGGAGTGCTTTGTCATGCTGAGTTCTTGAAATGGCTGGAGTCCTGTTGGGAGGATGTGAGCTGGAAGGTTCTCATTAGATTCACTATACATTTCATATGTAAAATTGAGCAATTACTAAAGATGCGTTTGAGACTCTTCAGTGTAGTAGGAACAGGACAGGCTGCTGGAAGAATTTAAGGTCCTGTAAAAAATTCCGTTCATGGGTCAGTAAACTTTTGAAGCTCCCTAGCTAGCCAAAAGTGTGGGTTTCTGTGTTTTTTTTATCACAAACCACACTGTCAGTTTCTAAATCCTGTTTTGTTGAAGTATTGCTTTGCAAGATGAAGACACAGCTTGTGTGTGGCAAGTGTCTGTTGCATAAACTTCATAAGAATAAAGCACAGTAGTAACATTTTGTGCCTCCCAGCCTCAACAACTGTCTTTTGAAAACAGCAAATACAGTAAACTAATTTCAAAAGCTAAAAACTTCCTAATTATGGTTTACTACATCATAGTCTTTGGCCTAGGAGCTACAAGCATCCAGATGTGAGGATCTTGACTCCTTAATGAATTAAACTGTGTTAACTTAGCTGGATTTTTTTTTTTCCTCTCCTTGACCAGGTCTGATTATTTTCGAAACTTCGTAGATTCTTGCCTCCAGAAAATTCCTCAAGACAGGCCTACATCAGAGGAGCTTCTGAAGGTTGACTTGCTTGTCCTTTCTGTTTTCCATGTGGTATTAAAAGGGACTGTGCCCTGTGATGATGATCTGTTCAAGGTTATAGTTAATGATGCTCAAACACCTTTGAGCTGGAAGTGCTGTGGGGTGTACTGAGCTGGCAGCCCTGGCTTTACTGCCTGTCTGCAGTGTCTCACAGTGTTCCCCAGGTGACTTTCCAAGCCAGCCTTGGAGTTCTCACATAAAATGTCACTCCACCAAGTGACACTGGATGACCATCAATTTGTCGAGAGTTTTAGTTCATAAACTCAGTCATTTCAGAGATTTTAATTAATCCTGACAGAGCTGCCGTGCATTAGCTAACAAATACCTTTTGTTACTTCCCTCTGTGTCCTATGCTATGTGCTTTACACAGACCTGAAATTCACTGTTATAATGGTATCCTTGTGGAAAAGGGGGCAGAAGAAAGCAGTTTTTCTTCCCCGTATTTTTCCTTGGCATGAAAAAGCCTCAGCAGTCTGCAGGCTTTCTCTTGCTTTATTTCTTAGCTTCTCTTTTAATTCTTCATTTGTGCTCCTGAATGCTGCAGGTACTTGGCTTTGCTCACTCTCGTCTGGAGACAAAGCCAGTGGGGTAGATTGTTGCAAAAGGCTGACATATGAACGGAACTCACAGAGAAGTTGGGTGTTAGAACTGCTTTTTTGTGTGACTTTGATGGATTTCCTTTGTGGCATCAGGTGGCATTCAGAATTTTACTAACTTGTCATTCTCTTTACAGTGCTTGTGACATTTTGGGCATCTTTTTATCCTGGCCCTGTTTCTGATAACAGTGTTTTTCCAAATTTTTGCATTGCAGGGAACTGGATGCTATTTATGAAGGTTTTATCAGCACCTTTTTGCGTGTTTTTACCTAAAAATGGCTCTGAGGACTTGTGCCTCTTTGAAAACTGTCTATTCAGAAAGTAAATGCAATTATCCAGGAAAGGTTTCGGTGTGGGTGTGTAGTCCTGCCATTTCAGAATTCTACAGATTGGTTTTATTTTGAGCAATGTGCTGCAATTAAAGAGAACATTGATGGAAATGAAACGTTTGGGAACGTATTCCTTCCATAACTATAGTCTGAAACAGCTGCATGCCACTTTACAGGGACAGGTAGGGAATGTGCCATGTTGGAAACAGCAATGCAGTTCTCCAAAGGAACAAAATGAGAGTAGTGGTGGTGTTAATAATGACTCATGCTTGCACAGCACATTGCATCTGGAGACTGCAAAAGCTGCTTCTGACATACATAGACAGTTCCTGCTTTACCTATTGGCAAAATGTAGCCACCTTTGCAGAGAAATGTGGTGAATATCTCAAGGAGAAGAGCAGAACATGGGGAACTGTTCCAGGACCAGGCTCTAAGGTTCACAGCCTATTTTATGACTCAGAGCTGTATGATGAATATTTGATTCCCAAGCTTTTCTAAACAAGGAAAAGGGTTTTATACTGAGAGCTGATTAATTAGCATTTGTTTAAAGATACTAGCTAGTCTAGCACCTTTAGCTTTTATCTGGTGTTTGTTGCTCTTCCCTCGCTAAACCACAAGTAGATAATGTCTCTGAAGTCTAGGTTTATACTGAGCAAGTTTTCAGGGCATGTGAAATGCCATTTCTGGGTTTTTACATTTTTATTTTTTGGTGTAAATCTGTTATCAGAAAGCAAACATTCTGAAACCTCTCTGGAAGTCTGAAAATAATGCCAGTGTAAGCTGTGAAGGTGTTCTCCTGTGCAGGGAAGAGGGCTAATAAACCCAGCTAGAGCTCATCTCTGTGTCCTCAAAGCCTGTGCATTGGAGGCATGAGAGGCCACTCACTGTTTGTGTGTTCTGCAGCACATGTTTGTTCTTCGAGAGCGGCCCGAAACAGTGTTAATAGACCTGATTCAGAGAACAAAGGATGCAGTGAGAGAGCTGGACAACCTGCAGTATCGTAAAATGAAGAAGCTTCTCTTCCAGGAGGCCCACAATGGCCCTGCAGTGGAAACACAGGAGGAGGAGGAGGTGAGAGAAATGCTGTGGATTTCATCACTGAACCAGAGAAAATGAGGCTGTCATTTAAATAACCACAATTCAGATATTGCTGAAACGAAGGGAGGCTGTTTACACACCTGGCTGTAAATACTGTCTCCCTCTTTGTGCTTGGAATAAAGCTACCTCAAGGCACAAACAAGGACAAACAGGGTAGATGCCTAGTGCTGGCAAGAAGCTGTGCCGTGTGTTCATGCTTGAACAGTCAGCATCCAGTCCTGTAAATCCTCGTTTTCTTTGCCCCTTATGAGGCTTCATGAGGACTCTTTAGCAACTGCAGTTAACCTCTGTTTCAACCATACGTACTGAGAATGTTGTTCTAAATCTAAAGCACAGAGATTTGTACTTGATTTATTAAAAAAAAAAAAAAAAGAAAGGAAGAAAAACAGGTCGTCAAGGAAATTGATTTATCTTTTTTGGGTTGAGTGCTGCAGTCACCATGCAGAGATGGAGACTCTGAATTCCAGTTCTCGTGTACAGAAAGGAACCTGCAAGGTGCAGGGTCCCAGCTGGGCGCTCAGGTGATGCTGGTGTCAAGCAGTTTCTGGTGACACGCTGTGGTTGTTGATACAAGATAGAGTTCAGCTTGTTAACAGGCTCACTGTTGAAAAGAATCTGACATCAGCCAGTTAATCTTGACAAGGCAGACTCTTGCTCTCCCCAGCATCCCACAAGAAAAACGTTTCCTGGCAATGCCTACAGGGTGGAAAGTGCCATGACATGGCAGGTGGATGCTTTTAGAGGGAAATGGAATGAACGTTCCATTTGGTCATGTCTGCAGGTACACGAGGTTTGAATTTTCTTTCTCATTCCTTTCCCTTAGGAACAAGATCATGGTGTGGGCAGGACGGGAACAGTGAACAGTGTCGGAAGTAATCAGTCCATTCCTAGTATGTCTATCAGTGCCAGTAGCCAAAGCAGTAGTGTTAACAGTCTTCCAGATGCCTCGGATGATAAGAGTGAGCTGGATATGATGGAGGGGGACCACACCGTGATGTCAAATAGCTCTGTCATTCATTTAAAGCCGGTAAGCTCTGGGTTCTTACTGGAGAACTTTGAAGGTGTAAAGTGGGAGAGAATTGGGTTGGCACAAAGTCAGCTGCTCCCATTCCCAAGTCATTATCTGCAGGTTATATTATTGTGCCCCAAATACATGAATGTGCACTGGACACTCAAGAAAGCAGCTGTGATGATCGTTTATTTTTGTTAACTCACTGAAAATTACTTTACTAATGGAATTGTTTAGGAGGAATTGGAATGGCAGGTTGTAAATAGGTTTGTTTGGTGGATACCTTTAATGTGCACAGCACTGCCTTGTGGGACAGCAGGATGTGAGAATTCCCTTTTTTACCTCCTCATTTGAGAATTCTTAAAGTCAGGACTTAGAGTAGAAGCTGAAATCAGTTCTGCAGCACCCAGCTTCCCAGCACTTGATTTGAATATCTGGTTAATGAATAAAGGTGTAGGAAAAAGAAATGCAGGAGAAACCACTTCCATGCTTTCCCTTTGCCAGATAAAGGGTGGGCTGGGGAGTGTCCTCTGAGCTGGGCTGCTCTTGCCATCAGGGGTTATCACTCATTTGCTCAGAGCACTACCGTTTCCATGGCTAATGATAGGTGTGGCTAGAATGTCTTGTTCTTTGCCCAGATATGCAACAAAGACACAGGTATTTCCTCAGGGAGTTAATTAGTGCATCATATCTAACTAGTAATCGCTCTGTTAAGAATGACAAACTCAAAATAAGAATGTGGAATACACCATGACAAATTTTTAAATTTGCTTTGAGGTATTTCTTCAGTGGGTGTAATGAAAATCTTCCTCTGTCTTTCAGAGTTACAAAGATGTTGTTTTTGTCTTTCAGACTTGATAAAATCTACTTTATAGCTTTTATGTTTTGTTGAAGTAAACTGGTTAACTCAGCTTTCAGTTTTCAATTTTTTTCCCATTTTCAGCTTTAATTAGTAATCTTCCTCTTAGTAGCAAAAATTCACAATGAAATTTCTGAAAGCAAAGGTCCTAGATCAGAATTCCGTTTGCGATATCTACTTTCATTGGCAGGAGGATCTTTCAGGGCTGATTAATGTAAAACGCTTTTTTTTTCCCTTTCAAATAAAAAGACCGAAATTAAAAATCTTTAGTAACACAGTTTCTCTTTATTCCCTGACATTAATATTTGCTGATAAGGAGGAAGAAAACTACAGAGAGGAGTCGGATCCTCGGACAAGGGCATCAGAACCCCAGTCTCCTCCCCAAGTATCTCGCCACAAGTCTCATTATCGCAACCGAGAGCACTTTGCTACCATACGCACAGCGTCTCTGGTATGTGGGGGCTGGTCTGGGGAGACTTCTGCAGGAGGGGATGCTTTGAACACAGCTCTGTGCAACTTCTCAGAGCTTCCACATTATGAGATTCTTCAGAATCACCAGAATATGAGCTGTCTTCATTGACTGAGATACTGTTGCTGAAATAATTTAGTGTCAGTTAAATAAAAGCTTCAGGGAGACACCTGGGCAAATGTAATTTGTGTTTATTAAATAGTCTCAAACCCAGTAGAATATAGGAAACCATTTATAATAATAAGCCGGTATTTATTTTCATATGCATATTAGGAATATTTGTGTGTGTGTGTGTATGTATCCACCTTCATTGTATTAGGCTAAAAGGCCATTATTTAGTACCAGCTTTATAACAATTGTACTGTTTTTCTCCTGGAGCCCATGTGAGCTTATCTCCTACAGCAGAATTGAGTTTTAATCTGCTCTGCTGCCATTAGGATGTGTGCTTTTCTTTACAACAAAATCATATTTCTTAACTGAATCGTTTTCTTTTGTGGTTTGAAGACTGCTGAAAAGCAGATTAAGCAGCATTAACTTCCTCTGGCCTGATGTGGTTATCTTCCTAGGTGACAAGGCAAATGCAGGAACATGAACAAGACTCTGAGCTCCGAGAGCAGATGTCTGGCTATAAACGTATGAGAAGGCAGCACCAGAAGCAACTGATGGCATTAGAGAATAAACTGAAGGCAGAGATGGACGAGCACCGCCTCAGGTTGGACAAAGATCTTGAAACACAGCGTAACAATTTTGCTGCAGAAATGGAAAAGCTAATTAAAAAGCACCAAGCAGCCATGGAAAAAGAGGTAGGAGGTTATGGTTCATCAGACCAACCCATGTTTGTTAATACATTGAATTGTCCACTTCCCCTCACTAATGTAGAGATGACAGTGTGGACTCTTGAGAGGTCTTGTTTTCAGGAGCCAAGCAAATTGCTAATTAGAAAAGGTTAATACATCATCTCCTTACACTCAGGGGTTATGTAACTAGAGGACAGGTATGTCCTTCATGGCAGCGTGTTACACGGAATGTTAGAACCCTGACCCCAGAAAAAACACTGTGAGAGTTTTCCTCTCTCTTGCCATGTCTGTGCTGTCAATAATTGCCTGCCATTGAGTGTTGTGGAGGCAGATTAGCCTGCAGAGAAATGTGCCAGCTACACTTAAATGTTCACTGTCTAGTTGTGTTCGGATATGGGGGGGCTATGCTTTTAAATAATTGATAATGAAGTGGTGCTGCCTACAGCAGTTATTATTGATTCTTGTTCATCTCTGATCTCTCAGTGGAGGGCTGAGGATATAGTTTATCATAAGGTGTTGACTTTGCTGGGGAAGATCAGCTGAATAGTAGGGCTGTGGGTTTGTAACACTGGAGAAGGACTCTGCTGGGTGTCTTGATGGGATAGGGAATGAGGAGAGAGTGAGGACAAGCTCCTCTGACTGGGACTTGTCCAGGGGTGTGGTGAATATTGTGGTGACTACCATGAGGTTTGAGTCTTGGGGCTGCAATGGGACACGAGCTATAATCCATTGGGACTCAGACTGACGTGCTGCTGGATTTGCTGTAGGCTAAAGTGATGGCCAATGAAGAAAAGAAGTTTCAACAGCATATTCAGGCCCAACAGAAAAAAGAATTGAATAGTTTCCTGGAGTCCCAGAAGAGAGAATATAAACTCCGTAAAGAGCAGCTGAAAGAGGTAACTCATCTGCAATGAGAAAAGTGTGATAACAGTGTGAGAGTGGTGAACATGCGAAAATAAAAGTGGCACTGCACCAGAGATCTTCCACAGGATTGCAGCGAGTTCTGTGTTTCATGAGCAGAGTCCTGTGTGTCCTGTATTTGTTTCATATCTTTGACCTTTGAAAAAGAGAATTTATTTATTTATTATCTTGTGAAAGTACAAACTTCTTCATTGTTGAATACTGCTTTTTAGCCAGAAACATGCAAATTTGGCAATCTTAAGGAGTGAAAAAGGTAGTTTATGAAAGGTCATGAAGGTTTTACTCATACATTGTTGCTGCAGATAGTGGCCATTCACTGCAGCAATTAGTGAAGTTTCTTATCACTTAATGATAATTTTGTACAGGAGCAAGAGAACAGAGCAGTAGAGATTTTTTGTAAGGAAAATGCCTGTAAAGCACTATTAATTTTAATGGAGAAAGCTGTGTAATTATTTAATAATCATTACATTTTAGTGAAAATCGAGATCTCTGTGAAATGCAGTGAAACTGCAGAATCAAACTTCCTGATTCTTTTTCTGGAGTAAAAACAGTAAGCACTATAAAAAAATTTTTGAAAGAACCATTTAATGCTCAACCATCAACTTGTATGACACAACGTTGGAACTTGCTCCAAAGGGGAATATTCCCAAACATAGGCATTTCCCAGGAGAAAAAAAAGGCTAAAGAGCAGCAGAGCCAAGAAAGATCTAACAAAAACTACAGTAGCGTGGGCTCTTTATAATAACATAGAATCTTCTTCTAAGTGGGCAGTAGATCACAGAGCACCAAGAAACACTGATGAAATACAGAGGAGTTCTGTCTCATACTTGAGTTGAAATGTATCACAACAAGTCTTAATTACTGCATGGGCATCCCTAGTATGCAATTCAAGCAAGCAGAGTGTTTTGCCAAAGATACTTTGAGCTATGTAGTACAAATGTGGAAACTCTAAGTTTTACCTGTGAACTTGTTTGCTTTTGTGAGCATCTCAGTGAGCAGCTCTGCCTTGATGAGTAACATGGGTATGTGCTCTGATCAAGCAAGGCACAAAAAATTTTCTGATGTGCTTCATGTGGCTAGAGTTCTGTTTGAATAACAGAATGTCAATGCTTTCCTTCTCTCAGTCCTTTGGGAGCCTGTAAATATGTTTGCCAGGCAGTATGGCAGTACCTCCGAGTATTTTCAATGGCAACCCATCATTTTGGCATTTTCAGCTATTATGTAGGTCTGCAAACTGTGGACATAAACCAGTATTTTGGCCAGTGCAAAAAAAAAGCTGTAGTTAAAGCTACTCCACTGTGATGTCTCCTGGTATTTCCTTATGTGATGTGGTGCATTTTGAAGAGGCTGAGATGGGACCAACCTTGAGAAGAGAGGGTACAACATAGTTCAGTAGTTCACTAGCCAGGCCTGTCGAGTTCATGGCCAAGGAACTTAATGTAACTGTTCCACAATTAATTACCTTGCCATTATCAGGAGCTGAATGAAAACCAGAGCACTCCGAAGAAGGAGAAGCAGGAGTGGCTCTCCAAGCAGAAGGAGAACATCCAGCATTTCCAGGCAGAAGAAGAGGCCAACTTACTGAGGCGTCAGAGGCAGTACTTGGAGCTGGAGTGTCGCCGCTTCAAGAGACGGATGCTCCTGGGCCGCCATAACCTGGAGCAGGACCTGGTCCGGGAGGTAAGGGAACAGGCAGAGATCAGACCCGGATGCACCTGTGTGATGTGCATCTCACAGGAGCACCTGCAATCCAAATCAAATCAAACAGAAGTGTTCATTATCACATCCAAAGTGTTTTAGTAGAACGGTGGTTTGCAGTGCCATCTGGTCATCCCTGTGGCATCCAGTGTACAGGTCAGTACCCTGTTGCAGGAAAACTGTTAGGTCCAAAAAGTCATCAGACACAGCAGCTAACAGAAAATGCTTACTGTGAATCCTGTTGAGCATCTAGAACAGGAAGAAGAAAAGTGAAATGAGGAAGGAAAAAGTACCGGTGGCGTTGCTGTCTGCTGCTGATAAGACCAAGAAACTCTGTGGTCTGTCCTCAGATGCCTTGGAGAGAGATGCCCTTACGAACAAAGTGAAATGTCAGTTGGTGAACGGAAATCCAAGTAAGTACAAAGAACCTAATAATTCCTTCTGTCCTCCTGCTAGGAGCTAAACAAAAGGCAGACACAGAAGGACCTGGAGCACGCCATGCTGCTGCGTCAGCACGAGTCCATGCAGGAGCTGGAGTTCCGCCATCTCAGCACCATCCAGAAGATGCGCTGCGAGCTGATCCGGCTCCAGCACCAGACCGAGCTCACCAACCAGCTGGAGTACAACAAGCGCCGGGAGCGGGAGCTGCGGCGCAAGCACGTCATGGAGGTCCGGCAGCAGCCCAAGAGCCTGAAGGTACTCAGTGGTGTAGGAGCTCTGGAGGTTCCAAGTGGTGTAGGAGCTCTGGAGGTTCCAAGTGGTGTAGGAGCTCTGAAGGTACTAAGGCATGTAGGAAATCCAGGTGTAAGCTGGTGGCAGTGGAAAATGGTCCATGGAAAAGTGGTCCATTACAGCCCATTGGCAGTACAGGCAGGGCCATGATGGTTTCAAGCTTGTTAACCTGAGGAACACCATAATGGTGATCAGGGTTGCAGGGTATTGCAGGCAGGCCACAGCAGCACTAGTCCCTCCTTTTCTTTGAAAAACTCCTCTCAGCAATGTCCCTTCCTTTCTGGGGTAGTTTAAAATGCATTTAATGTTTGCAGTATGCTTTTTTTTTCCCCTCCTACACCATTTTCTGATCCTTCTGTCCCCCATATACAAAAATAAAATCTGTATTTCTGAAATGGAGTGTCATTTAAAAACAAAACCCAAAAGCTTTGTGTTGCTGTGTGCATTGAAATGAACTGCACTCTGTCTTGGCTAACTTACCTGGTTAGTGTTTTTGTATTAGAGCTGGCATGGTGGCAAGTGGGGAGGTGGGAAGAGTGAGACACCAGCCAAGTGCAGTGTCCTCAGGAAGCTCCTGGTGCTGACCTTTCCTGTGTGTCTGTCCTGGGTTGCTCATGCTGCCCTGGTAGTTGTGGTGGCTGACCAGAGCTATGGGGCCTCTGTAATTGAGGCTTTTAGTGTTTTCATTTAAGCCTTCCCTTCATCTGAAGAAGTCCAGTGGTTTATTCTGAAGTGCCTGAGAAGGGAGTATAAGGCTTTTCACAAAGCTGCCTGGTACATTTCCTTTGAGGAGGCAGACTTCTCTCCACCCAGTGTTCAGCTGTGCCAGTAACAAAACGAGTCTATGGCATACTGAGCATGGGGTTTCTTTGTTGTTCTACATCTTTCCTCTTCGTTATGTTTTCCATCTGACTTAGTTTTCACCACCTGCAGGTTATCCTCTTACAGAGAAAATAACCAACTTGAAAACAACTTCAGAAAAGAAAAAATTATACCTGATTTATCAATATTAGAATAGCTCTAAATAGTGAAAACCTGGCTTGTGAGAACAAGGGACCATCTGATCACTGTTGAGAATCTCCAAGGATATAGTGTATAAATAGCTGATGACTTCACAGGGAAGCTGTGCTGCACTCTGAGCTGAATAAAACTGAAGCAGCTGTATTAGGTTGATCCTTCTGAGATTAGCATGAATGAGTTCTGCCTCCCCAAGGTGATGTGGTGCAAACACGAGTGGGCAGCATGTCCATTCTCCTTCCCTGGCTGCAGTTGGGACAGCAGGATCCATGGTACTTCTGTGCTGCAGGGGCTTGGCTGCCCTCTCAGCTCTGCAGACTCTCCAACCCCTTCCTTTTGCCAGGGAGGACAGGGCTGGAGTGTTTTGCAGGGAGCATGGAAAGCTTGCACTTTGCTTTGCATGGCTGTTCTGTGATTAGTGAAGGATTTCAGGCTTGAGCTGTCAATCCTGCACCTCTGCGTACACACGCAGTGCTAACAGCACAGCCCTGGACAACCGTTGGGTTTGTGACACAATCCCCTCTTTATCAGGCTGTTCTCTAGCATTAACTCCTTCTCCTGCTTCTGACTAATGCAGGCAAGTATTCTTAATTGAATAGATAATTTGACCATTTGTTCAGTTTCTCTCTCCAGCAACGTTTTCCCTCAAGGGCACGTTTCAGGCTTTCCCTTTGTTATTTAGTGAGTCCTTTTGTCCAGGAAGCAGCTTTTTAACGGTCAGTGTCTGCTCTATGACAGCACCAGAAGGACCCATAACTAGAATTCACCCTTCAGTGAAAACGGCTGTTATTATTTCGAGTGTGTTAATTGTGATGCAAATACCCTCTTGCTGGTATTTCACAATACTAGGTCAAAATGATCTTGTCAGAAGTCTGACTGGAAATCTTACCCCTCCCTTCTGTTTCCTGTTGTTAAAGCTTTTGGATTGGAAGCCTGTAAACAGTCTGGTGTCCAAGCAGGACTTCACAAAAATGAGGACAAAATAGGTTGATAGTGTTTTGCTGTGACCAGGTCCCTGATGGGAATGTGTAACCTGCTGACACTTCCCTTAAGGGCAGTGAGAAACAACCTTAAAGGTTTCCTGGAAGGAAATAACTTTCTGTGAAATTTAGAAAGGTCAAAAGTGATGCATTCCTTTTCATGATACATGTTTTGATTTGAATGAAACCCATCTTTGTCCTGTTCTCTGCATCAGGTTAGCAAAGTGTTATTGTTGTTTTATGCAGCGAAGTTTGCTTGGGCTGGATGTATCGTTTGATGCACTGCACCTTTCAAGATGCTGCAAGTGCTGTGCTTACCACCTGCCCTACAGAGCCCTGAGTTAGTGCCAGGAGCAGGCAGGGGAGGGGATGATGTGGCCATGCACAGATCTCTGCCTCAGTGGTTCAGATCCCGGAGCTCTTCCAACTGACTCCAACAGGAATCTGGTCCTGTGCTCTGTTTATGCCTCTAGTGCTTCAGTATTTGGCATGGTGCCTGACAATGGGAAGGCCCTCATGTCTGATTTTAGTGATTTGTGTTTATTTATTTATTTATCCTTACCATGGTGAACTTGACCATCTGTCAGTTAACCATCATCACTCATGGGTTTTGCTTTGTTAGAAGTGTCCCTGCCAGCCATCCCGTAGAAAGATACAGAGAACTCCAGCACTCCCTCCTTTTCAGGATCTTGAAATACTTAGTAGATTTTAAACTTCACAAGCTGCTTTGAAGGCAGGTAAAAGAAAAACAGGTTCTTCAAGGTCATACAGCAAAGCTGGATCCCAATACCTTTTCCAGGATTGGTGTCTCTCAGTCTTGTTTGCAATCACAGCTGTGTTTCTAAACAAACAGAGGTGCTAGCAAGTGTAAAGGGAGGAAAACTTCATCTCCAGTGAGACTGGGGAATTGTTTTGTTTGCTAGACCAGCACAGTGCTACTGTTCCATGATATACCTTTTAAAGCATACAGTCTTTTTTGGGTTTCTTTATGAAAACCAGGTTCATGATATCAAGGGTTAGAATACATATTATATTCACCAAACCCTCAATGGAAAAAGCATTGCTCTTTTTCCCTGTCCTTTCCCATGCACCAGATCTGCTTCTTTTCATAACATTAAATGCTGTTCATATATATGTGCCATACAAGCACAGTCATGTAAGTATGGCTTTTGGTGCTAATAAATATCAGTCCTGTCCCTCAAGAACTTTTCTTGAAAAGCAATACCCAGGACTGGATCCAGTCCAGTGACAAATGTGAGGCTCTTTGTGCAGAGACAGCTGTATTTAGGCTGGAGCTTTGTTATAAAAGTGTCTGTATTGCAATTGTTTCGCACAGTAGCAGTGTCAAAGCAGCTGCAGCAATAGTCATTGCCTCTTGTGTATTTTGCTTCCCTCCTTGCACTGTAGATGTTAATATACATTTGTGGATTCTTGAACTCATATCCTTAATGTAATCCTAAATATCCATTTGAATGGATATTTCGCTCATTTGAAACATGCTGGTTTTTTCTTTGTGTCCCCTCCATCTTTCCAGTCAAAAGAACTACAGATAAAGAAGCAGTTTCAGGATACATGCAAGATCCAAACCAGACAGTACAAAGCACTGAGAAACCATCTGCTGGAGACCACGCCAAAGAGTGAACATAAAGCTGTCCTCAAACGGCTCAAGGAGGAGCAGACCCGGAAGCTGGCTATCCTGGCTGAGCAGTATGATCACAGCATTAATGAAATGCTCTCTACACAAGCTGTGAGTCGCCTCCGAGGGACCCAGGGTTCCTCAGCCAAAGAGGGATGTTTGCATTTTAACCGCTCTGTATCCTGACAGCGAGCTTTCTGCTTCCTTGCTGCACGTGCCATTCCCTGCACTCTCCTTCCTCTGTGTTTAGAAAGCAGAGTTCAAACGCAGAGGAAAGACCTACCACCCCCTCCAGGCAGGCTGAAGCTGAAGCTGCTGTTGCAGAGATGCAAAGTGATGCATCTGTGTGGCCAGAGGACTGCTTTTGCATGAAATGTGGCAGCATAAACATCCCTGTTAGAGCATCATTACATAGTGTGCAACTGGCTGTCTTAACTCATTTAGGTTTTGATTTGTTGATGATGCCAACCAAAGCATGTACCACTGGTGGAAGATGCTCATTGAGTCATGGAGGAGTCCACAGTTTTGACTGTAAATCTGAGGTCAAAGCGTTGTGAAAGTTCTGTGATTCCTTCTTTAAGGAATGACCACATGAGCAATGCTTCGAATCCTTGCTAGAGCTAAATGTGCACTTTCCTTTGCAATTCTTGCATATTGTGTCCTGCTCACATCACTTTGTACACAAATTTAACGCTGTGAGGCAGGGTAGCTGGCTTCATTTATGATGGGAAGGTTAAAAGTTCAGTATCATATTGCTTTCAGGTTTATTTCGTTATAACCTTGTGCCCAAAGTCCTGCATTGGCAGGGCTATGGACTTAAATCTCCTGGGTAGAGGTAATTGGTTAATCCAGTTGAACAGAGCAAGAGAGCTTCTCTTTGCCTCTAGCAAAAGGAGAGCTGAGGATGTTTGCACCTCCAGCAGTCTGGTCTCTGCAGTGTGGATCGTGGTTCCTGAGGCGCCACTGCTCATCAGCATCACTTGCATCAGTGCTGTGGGCTCACTGTCACCAGTCTTTGTCACTATAGGTCCTCTGTTCAGCGGAGCGAAGTACAATAGAGACCAATTGTATTGCTAAGAAAACAATGTCCCAACCCCTTCTCCCCCTCCCCGCAGTCCTCCCCTGGAGTGTCAGCAGTGGTTACCCCATGGTGAAACGTCTCTATTGTCTGTCTTTCCCAGCTGCGTTTGGATGAGGCACAGGAAGCAGAGTGCCAGGTTTTGAAGATGCAGCTGCAGCAAGAATTGGAGCTGCTGAACGCATATCAGAGTAAAATCAAGATGCAGGCAGAAGCCCAGCATGATCGGGAGCTGCGTGATCTTGAGCAGAGGGTGTCCCTCCGCCGGGCCCTCCTGGAGCAGAAGGTAAAATGGGCATGTGAGCATCCTAAGCACACTCCATATTTCAGATCTTAAATTCCACTTATCAGTGAAAGAGTAACTGCTCTGACTTTGCTGTATATAGTAACACAGATCATTTGGGTATTTGTTTCTCGGGGGTTGAAAGCTCAGTGACACATAGACTAAACTTTCTGCCAGCTCAGCCCTCCTGTGTGAGCCGCTCCTGGCTGGGATAGAGCTGTGTGAAGTGTGCCAGAGTGAGTTGTGCCTCTCTGGGCAGAGGGGAAGTAGAACTGTCCTCTGTGTCTCTGAGCTGGAGATTGGCTTCCCTGGCCCATCAAAGAGCAGACAGTAACAATCTAAAGCCAGGGGCTACAGTTTCCCTGTGAAATTATGTGTCTTATGAGCAAACTCAAGTAGCCAAAGCCACAGGCATGGGGCACCTGCTGCTCCCCAGATCTCAGCTTGTAGTTGGCTATGTGTACTCAGGTGCTTCTTGCTTAAGTTTGCTTTTCTGTGCAGTGCCAGACGTGTGTGTAGAGCTGTGAGTGGTCTACACAGACCAAGGGAAATGCACCAAAAACTGGTGAAAAGAAATACTCTGATGGCCTTCCTCCTGTAGTTTCCCCTACGGACTTGCCCTGTAGGTGTCAGCCATTGCCACTCACACAGCAGTTCCCAACTTTGTTCATCAGTGTGCATTAGATTAAGGCAGTTACACTGTGGTCTCGAGGTTCTTTACAATGAAATCCTTCCAGGGGCTAATTGGGTGGATGCTGGAATAGTCCACAGAGCACTGCTCCACCTCACGGCCAGCCGAGGGAGCACCCCCAGGGAGGCAGCACAACCCTGTCGGGCTTTGGTCTCCTGCAAGGAGGCAACTGTTTTCAGAAAAGAGGCAAATTTGTGAAAGCAGAGTTCCTGTGTGCAGTGTTGCACTCGTGTGCAATAGCTGCCTTTAGACACGGCTCCTGGTTGTTTTGGTCCCTGCTCCCATCACAGCCTGGCACGAGTATGGATTTATCTGGAGGTGCATTGCCCTCTGGTGGCATGAGCTGCCTGGGGAGGAAGCTCCACAGTGAGCCAGAGCTCTGTGGGAACAGCTTATATTGCAGATAGTGTTAGAAGCTGCAGAGAGGCCAGTGGCTCAAAGAAACCCACATCAACAAATAATAATGTTGTAGAAGTCTTCTATTGTGTACCAGGATTGAAGTCTCTGTGCATGGAAAACCACTGTGGACAATTTGGCATCCGTAACAGGGATAGGAAGCTTAGCAATACTACTTCACAGAGAGGAAAACGAGATAAAAATATCACCTAGCATAATTTTATATGTGTTTGTGCCTTATGTTGCCTTAGAATAGTAAAAAAAAAAACTTGATGGTCCTTCAGTTTTCATAGGTTCCTGTAGCAATAAATGCTGTATTGGCGTATGAAAATTACAAGTCATGCACCAGCAAGGAGACCTTGGTGGGGTTCCAGTCACTTGGCAGCTACTCAAGGGCAAACATGTGGGTTCAGAGGCAGACACATTGTTCTTTTGTAGGGGTATTTTTTGGGAGGAGAGGTGATGTTCTGTTTTTTTAAGAACTAAGAGTTGCAAGTGTTTTGGTGTGGGTGCCTCAGTGCTGTCACCTGGTGTTTGCTGGCATGTGCTAACTGAAGCTGGCAGCCAGAGAAAGGGCAGGTATGGGCACAAGATGAATGTCTGCATTTGTATGCACAAATAAACGTGTAGCCTGTGGCAAAGTCAGTCCCTGGTGTTCAATAATAAACCAGATTCCAGAAGTTAGTGTATGCATAGAAATCTGCTTCCTTTTCAGCAGGCTGCTCTTTATTTTTGGTGGTGCCCATCACCATAACTCACCAGAGCATGTGTCCTGTCCAGCACTGGAGTAAGGAGGGAGTAGCCAAGCCCCATTGATATGAAATGTTGTTTGTATTGCACCAGCAATGAGCATGTCCCAAGAGTGTCTTTAAAAGAGTTCAGATTTAGTCATTTCCTTCCCACATGCCTCAGACACTTCATTTTCAGAGTGGTTTGAGTGATGTCACTTTTACACAGTGTCAGGCCTTTCAGGGAAGTTCAGTTGCACCAAGTCCTGTGTGTTACACTGTCACTGAGACTGTAAACAGTTACGTGCTGAAAAAGGAGGATTCTGCTTAGATAGCAGGACAGGAAAAAAGCCAAACCATTTTAAAGAGCTAATGTTAGAGAAGGCACCTTCTTCCTCTGCTCCCTTTGTGGCTTTCAGCAGGAATAGTGAGCAGGGCTGCTCAGTGCAGAGTCTGTCACTCACCTAGAGTAACAGGCAAGTGGAGAAGGAGTTTCTGAAAGCCCCAAATGGCTCAGGAGATGACTCATGCTGGAGCAGATTGTTTCCCTAAATTCCAGATGAAATTGCTTTGCATATTTCCTGACTCAGGCAAGAGAGTGCTTACAAGTACAAGGCTCTTCCCGGTGCCTTCAGCACAGACCAAGATAACACCTCTTGGCCATGTTGCTGCTGACAGCAGGGAGATGCCAGTGAGCTGTGCTAAAACTCTTGGCTGCTGCTTTTTCCCCATTTGGTCTTTCTTACTGAGGCCAAAAGTAGGTTTTTTTCAGTGCTGGCAAGAAGATAATGGTTTTTGGTTCTCCACCTGGCTGCAAAGATTTCAATAAGAAAGGCTTTCATCCCTGTCTGATGAGTGTCAGGAGGCTGTAGTCCTGTGTTTTCAGTATTTAAGAGTGCTGATCCCAGTGCCCCTACCAAAGTAATCTTGGAAACCAATTTGGAACAGTGTTAAAGGGGAGAAATTGGAGTTGCCAGCTTGCATATCATCTAGCTAATAATCTGCCACACAACTCAAACAGCACTGCCTATGTCCTTCAGCCGCACACCCTGGAGAAAGTATCATGGCAGTGAAATATGAGAAAACCAAATTAGGAAATGAGTAGATAGGAAGTGATAAATGCGTGAGCTAAGAAAATCTGACCAGTGAACATTAGAGAGGAAGCTGAATGTGGGCTTGTGCACTGAATCCTGGAGAAAACAGCAGTCATCATCACAGTCATCATAAGATTCAGCTACAAACAGTGAAGGTCACCATAAGCTGTGTTGGCAGGCTGTACCTGAAGGTGCTTTCCCAGCAGGCTTCTATGGAATCTGTAGACTTTCCTGCATCTTAGAAGATTAATCTATGTCAGGCTGTTGGTATCAGTGCAAACTTTGGATCCACATCCCTCAAATTTGTGTATTCACCAGGGAACAGGGACCAACACCCTCCAACTGGTGTTCCCCACTCTTTGGCCTGTGTGGGTCTGTGGGACTTAACCCTTAAAAAATTCACCCTTTTGCATTGAGAACAGACTGCGTGTCCATGGACATCTGATCTAGTGCCAGTTTCCCTGCGCAAACAAAGGGAGAAAGTCCCTCAATAGCTGTTACAGATCCTCCAGGGGCTGTGCCTGTCCTGCTGCTACAGACTGTCTCTTTTTTCCTTCCTAGATTGAGGAGGAGATGCTGGCGTTGCAGAACGAGCGCACCGAGCGGATACGAAGCCTGCTGGAGCGTCAAGCTCGCGAGATCGAAGCCTTTGACTCAGAAAGCATGAGGCTAGGTTTTAGTAATATGGTTCTTTCTAATCTCTCCCCCGAGGCGTTCAGCCACAGCTACCCGGGAGCTTCTGGCTGGTCCCACAATCCTACTGGGGGTGCAGGACCTCACTGGGGTCATCCCATGGGTGGCCCACCGCAAGCTTGGGGCCATCCAATGCAAGGTGGACCCCAGCCATGGGGTCACCCCTCGGGGCCCATGCAGGGGGTACCTCGAAGTAGTGCTATAGGGGTCCGCAACAGCCCCCAGGCTCTGAGGCGGACAGCTTCTGGGGGACGGACGGAGCAGGGCATGAGCAGGAGCACAAGTGTTACTTCACAAATATCCAATGGTTCACACATGTCTTATACATAACTTAAACAATAACTGAGGGTGGCAATTCCACTGGAGCTGTCTGCCAACAGAAACTGCCTACAGACACCAGCCCAGCAGCCTCCTCAGTGCGGTGCTGACGTGTGGAAGCTGGGTGCACATGGAATATTGTATTCATTTTGTAAAGCATTATGTTTTGTGTTTACTAACTGGGATGTCATAGTATTTGGCTGCAGGGTTTGGGGGGGTGGTTTTTGGTTTTTTGTTTTGTTGTTGGTTTTTGTTTTTTGTTTTGTTTTTTTTTTTACTTTTTGGAGGGGTCTTGGGAGGGCGTCTGAGAAATATATGCAATTAGTCAGAAGAGTTGGCTGGTGGTCATCACACTGACAGGACAGAAGGGCCTCAGACTGCCCTCATCATGCCATCCATGTAGGAAGTCTGAGTGAGAATGGAGACCTCCTCCAATGTCCATAAATTTCGATCTGCCACCCTGCAAAAACCAGGCGAGCTGCCATTAAACCAACATCCAGGGGAGGAACAGCTGGATCTTCTGTTCCATTTTTATTTGTCTTTAAATTGGATAAATTTCTAGGGTATTGCCTCTGCCAAGAGGCATTTTCAAAGAGTTGTAGGTGAGGAAGAAGGTGAGAAGAGAGGCCAAGAGACATCAGGGCTCAACAGGGCCCTTCTACCCAAGTGCCCGCTCCGTGTCATGTAAGAAGTGACGTTCTCTCAGAAGGCATTGGTCAGCTTCCCGAGAACTCTGTAGGTAAACCTGTCTGGAGGGAACAGGCTAGGAATGTTTGAAATTGTCTGTCTGCTTTGGCACTCCCTGACTGTGCTGCTGGTAGCTCAGATGAGGTTGGGCAGAGGAGCGTAAGAAATGCACTTGTACAGCTAATACTGTGACATCTCATTTTAGCTAAGCATCAGAATAATTCTTGGAGCCCAGCGTAGTCCTTTTGCTCCATTCAGAAATGTTTAGACTTTCAGCCAATCAGTCTCAAATGCCAGAGGTGTTTTGAAGGATGCCATAGTCACAAAATGCCATTGATCGGGTTTTTCATTATTACACTACATCCACCAATTTATTACCTTTTTGGCTTGTTGCAATTTCCTGTTTACATGTAGCGTGTAGCCAACTGTTGAAATGTTTAGTTGCCATGGTGTACCAGGAGGAGCTGAGCCAATGACTCTTTCCCAGCTGATGACTAACCCACATCACCACTGTAGATCTTGCTGCATGTGAGGCTCCTTTTTTATTATTTTCATTGCTGCAATACTTCACAACTTTTACAGTCCCTTGAGATGATGTGATATTTTGGCAGCATATCACACCATGTGAGAAGGCACTACTTCCAGTGGGCTCATTGGAGCTGCTGTACTACTGAAAGGAAGGAAAGGAGAAATCCATACAGTGATAAGGGGTCAGGGAGTCTCATAACTGAATGACTTTGTGGTATCGTGTCATCCCTTAGTGCGGGGAACCAGAGATGCCCCCATGCTCTCGTGCCAGTGCCAGGATGGTCTGGGTCAGCCAGGACTGTGGGAAGAGCAGGTAGATGAAGTTTGGTTTGAGGCAAAGATTTCTGTCTTGGGGACTGACCAGCCAGGGTTCTTTGTAAATGTTTTTCCTTGCACACTAATCATCTTGAAGAAAACACTAGCTGCTAACTCTAGGATTTGCCTTTAATATGTTTATAGGGCTCAGAAGCGAGGTTTTCCGAATGTGTTTGTCCACGTGACATATTTATATAGTAAATAGTGTCTCGCTGCTGTTCAGTACTCGACAGGGCGGCGTTCTTTCGTTAGCTAAATTAACATCCACTTCCAATCCTTAACTCTCTGCCGGTGATTCCAGCTGGGATTTCTAGCATCTTGACGTAGCCTATCACTCTAATTGAAGATGGAAACTACTAAAATATGTTTGAGCAGCCCCTTAGTAAGGAGTTTTGTAGTACTAACAGTTGACAGAAGCCTGGGATGAGGTGTGGGTCCCATGGAGGTGCCTCTGGATGCTTCCAGGGGCAAATGGTGACTGAATTGTCCTGTCCTTTCCTCTGCTATGTTTTTATGTGGAATTGGATGTTTTGGGGTCATTCTTTTGCATTGCAGTGTTGTTGAAATGCAGCGAAACTCATTTAGGAAAGGTACCTGTGTTTTCCTAGGTTTGGAAGGAGAGACAAAACCGAAATCAGAGGCCAAAATTGTATTGGGATTCACCATGTGAGTGTGGAGGGTGTGCCCGGAGCATGGTGCTAACACAGCATTTTGAGTTCAGCTCCTCTATCCCAAACAGCAGCAGCTACAGTGGGGACAGGCTATACCTGCAAGTTCAGTGGGTTCATTCTTCTGCTTCTGTTATGGTTTGAATTTGGTCAAAGTCTCTGGCTTAAATTGAGCTACTTTAACAGAATTCTCTCAACACATCTCTTTGTGTAATGTCAAGCATGACTGAATGCTGAATCCAAATGATGGCTATCCCGTATTGGCTTTTTTGTATTCAAAAAGAATTGTGTAGTAACCATTTTTACATGTATATCATGTGCAGACCTGGACTATTCCAACAAGTTAATATTTTAATTAAAATAGTTTGCAAAAACTGATTCAGGTCAACTGGTCTAAATGTGTGTGTCCCTGTGTGTACGTTGGGGAAGAAAAGCTGTCCCAAAACTGCCTGATCTCGAGAGGAAGCACCTCATTACACAGCTGTAGCCAGAGGAACTCAGGGTCAGGCTGTGCCTTGGAGGTATTTGAGGAGGCCCTTGGTGTTGAGAACTTTAATGTATCTCGGGTTTATTTCTGAGATACATGAACAACTGTGCACTAGAGAGATGCAAACACTCTCTGAATCAGTTTGCAAACTCTTATTTTTAAAAGTAAAACGTTTTAAAAAGTGAGGCCAGTTGCTCCATATTGTGCTCATTGCAGTCATGCCCTAACTTTGGTTTTAAAATTACTGTAATCTGTAAATTGTGGAAACTACTCCAGTACCTCAGCAAAGATGTTCTCTTGCATCTCTTACGTTCGTATTTAACACTGGGGAACTCTTCTGTGTGGACTACTTTGCAAACTTTATTGCGGTATTTTCCAATCACCAGCTTGACCCCTGAAATCTCTTTTCTGTGGTTATTTTTCTCTCCCCTCTGCAAAGACCTGAAGTTCTGGTGTAGCTTAGCCCAGAAATGGAAAAAACAGAGCAGCCAGCACTTTTACCTCTTTCTGATTCGAATTTCCTTTGGTTTTATTTAAAATCTGTGAAAGGGACCACATTTTCCTTGTTCTCCATGGTCCCAGGGAGCCAGCAGCCACCTCTCCCTTCCATGTTGAACGTTCCATGCATTCTTCCTCAGATGCAGCACTGAAATGGAGGCCACAGCTCTGTTTCACCTGCATTCCCTCCAAGCCTTTGAGCTTCAAAGAGGTCGAACAACTAAATACGTTGTGTGATACCAAACTTTCCACAGAAAAATTCCCTGCAGCCATTACCTGCCTGGCTTGGGGCCAGGCTGGCATCGCTCTGTGTCCCTCCCAGCCTTCCTGTGCCGGAAGAACGGGAGCTGCACACTCGCTGTGACCTGCATGGGGGTGCAGCCAGGGTAATCCTGGGGCAGTGCTGTTGTTTAAAACCCCCAGGACCCCTGGCTGCCAGGCTCCCAGCCCCTCCACCCTGCTTACGTGCCATTTCTTGAGAGGCAATAAATCCTATCGTACCACTGTCTACCATTTCTCTGTTGAATACGCACATCTCTCTGGATATATATATATGGTATCTCATTTGTATATATTTATATACTCTGTATGTACGTGTGTGTGGGTATAGGTGCACACACACCTCATGCTGTGCATTTCTGTCAGGGCACTTCAGTTCTGCTGTTCTTTAGCGCTCCTGTTTGTGAGCAAAAGCAACCCCTCAGCAGGGCTCTCGGGGCGAGGGCACAGGCTGTGCTAGGGCTGAACCCTCGCTGAAGTGCAGCCCTGCTAATTGCAGCTTGCTTTTTCTGGGGCATGAGAGGGTAGGTAGCTGCTGCGGGTGTGCTGTGAAGGAGAGGAGGGAGCTCCCTGAGGGTACCAGAAAGTCAGAAGGCAGCAGAGAAGAAAACAAGATGGTTTAGCGACAGGCAAGCAGTGGAGGCAATGTAGGGATCTGCTGGGGAGGCGGCGAGTGGGCCGGTGAAGTGCTCAGCAGGCTGAGCTCAGAGTCCCCAGCTGCGTCTCGCCACGAAAGATCACAAGCCCGGCACGGTCTTGGCTCGCTGCACCAGCACTGGCTTTTGGCATTCCTGAGGTGGAGCCGCCGCTAGCTCTGAACACCGACTGCCTTGGCGTGTGTCTGATCCATGGAGGTTCTTAGCTTGTGTGGAGGGGCAAAAGAGAAGCTAAATTGGAAGATGGAAAGTACATGTGTGTACAGTCGGTACATCCATATATACACACAGAGATGCTCTTGGTCCATTCTTTATTCTGCTTCGTCACTCGAATCCAGCCAGCAGTGGACGGCCTCATTCCTCTCCTGGGTGCTTTGCTCTGCAGTTCTAGTAAATCTTGCCCTGGTCTTTTTCATAGTAGAGGGGTGAGTGCTATGCTGGACACCACTGGCTCCTCAAGCTGTGAAGACCCTTCTGACCTTCTCCTTTGTCCTCTCCAGACCCCATCTTAGGGAGGCATCTGTCAGCTCAGGGGATAAGCGGTTCTCACATGTGTCAGGTCACGCATTTTCCCCAAGGGTGCCCCACCAGCTCAGCAGAATGCCAGCCCTGGACTCTCTTTGTGCTACTAGAGAATTGGGAGGCAATTTTCCCCCAACTCTTTTGAAAGGTCTCTTGCAATTTTTTTAGGAGAGACCCAGGTTTGGTTGGGTCATCATTACCTTTTCCCAAGGAGTAGTGTTGTCTTTAGCTGTGCTCCTGCCTGTGCGATGTCCCCACCCCAGTGCTGGCCCACAGTGAGCCCAGAGCCACGTGCCAAGGACAGAGGAGCAGTGGATACCCAGGCAGGGATGCTGGTCACTATTCCTCTGCTGTGGTTGTTTGAGTTTGCACTTTTACAAATTGATTGAGCCGGAATCTTCTGAGAAATACATGTGAGGCGCTTTGGAGGGTTGGGGGTTGCTGTTTACAGCCAAAAAATAAGAAAATCTGATAGATCTAGTGGTTTTAGTAAACATCACCCCAGCAGGGAGCGGTGGCAGCAGATAACCCGGGTTCCTGTTGCACAATGAGGTTCAGCCAACTGGGGCTGTGATGCTGCCTGCTGCATCCCTGCCCCCTTCTCCAGAGGAAGGAGAGTCCTTTGTCAGCTAGAGAGGGACTTAGTAAATCGGATTTGCCGGCAAACAAGCACCTTAACCCCTGAGCTGTGGGTCTCGATACTTGCACTTCACCTGAAGGCTCCCTGGGGGAGAAAAGGCAGTTTGGTACATGACCATTGGCTCTGCACCTGCCTGGCATCCTCAAAACATCCAAAAGCCATGTCCTAGGGAAAATAGACCCCAATATCAGCTCCCGCTCTCCTTGCTTTCTCTGAGTGCACACAGTGAGACCAGGAACCAGGAGGGCCGAGCGTTGCCCCCACAGATGTGAACAACCCTGGGGGGAAACTTCCCCCCACCTCGCCCCTCTGGCCCCCTGCCCCGCTCCCCACCCTTGAGTACGGGTACCTCAGAACATGCACAGTTTGAATTTTCACTGACAATTAGTTTAATTATTGTCAGTGAAAAGAATTGTAATTATCTGTAAATATGTAGTTAACAAATTGACCTAGTTTCTGTATTTTTTAAGTTTTTGTACTAAAATTTATAGATACAGTATGTGCCAGCTAGCAAAAAGCTACTGTAATTGCCAGTTGTAGTTCAGCATGCACCTAAATCCCCGAGACTTGTCCAGTGATGCTGTAAGGAATTTGTGCTTAAATATTGCGAGCTGGGGAGGCCAAGCAGCCGCCCGCCCGGGGCTTTCGGCTCCCAGTGTCCGGCTGGCTTTTCCCTGATGGCTGTGTGGAATCTCCTTCCCTTGTGCCACACGGAGGGCAGTGCGAGGGACAGAGCGGTGGCTTCCAGCTTGCTCTGGAGCTGAACTCATCGGGAACCAAGTTCAGGTTCTTTGCTGCAGTTTAATACCGGCTTGTGACTATGTTTTTCAGTCTCTCTAGAAATGATCTGTTTTTCCCCTTCCGACTGCTTTTGTCTTAAACCCGAGTTCATCTGAATCTACTGGAGGAAAACAAAACAAAACAAAACAAAAAAAGACTTTGATTAGAGATCGTTGCCTGCTTTTAGTGCCAGGATCACACATTTCTATGGCAACTCTGAGCTCAGCGGAGTGCAGAAATCAGTGCAGGGTTGTTGACAAGCTGAAGTCGGCGGCCGTTGCCTCTGCACAGCTCTGGCAGAGCCTGACTGTGGCTGGTGGCAGCTGCCAAGGGCGAGTTTGGGGGTGCAGTGTGGTGGCTTGTGGGGGTCCTGATATCCCTGCCACACTTGCAGCTGGCTTGCCCTGGAATTGGCTCCTAGGAATGGTCAGGATCTGTGCTCCGTGTCCTGTGGCAGAGGCAAGCCTGTGAGTCAGTAGCTGTGCTGAGCATCCCGGGAAGCTGCGAGCAGAGGAGTTTGAGCGCCAGTGAGGCCGTGCTCTCCGGGTCTGGTTGTCCTGGAGCTTGTAGGGAATGGGAGCTTTTAAAGGATTCAAGGATCAGAAAAGGAGAGGCAGACGTGCGCGTACGGGTTTGACTTTTGGCAAGCAAACCACCCGCTTCCTTTCTTCAGCTTTTCTTCCCTCCTAACCCCCCACAGCTCTTCCCCCTGCTTGCTTGGAACAGGAACTTTTTTTTTTTTTACCTGCCTAGAAACAGCTAAAAGATGGGGGGGCAGCCCTGATGTAAATAATTAACGTTGCAAAGTGAAGTGTGTATAACATAAAAGGCTACAGCCCTTTGGTGACTTGTAAATGCTTTGAGAAGGTTGTGGTAAGACGTGGAAGGGGCCAAGCGACCTGCCCGGCCCCGCAGCCATCGCTGCCCCACCGCCACCGCGGGGCCGGGGGGTCGGGATGGGATGGGGGGACACCCCCCCTCGGTGTAGTGGATGGGAGGGTAGCGTAACGTGTGTAATACGGATAGGAGAAGCTGTGTGAGGTGTGTATAGTGTATATTTTTTAAAAATAGCTTGCTTGTGTTGTGAAGATTTTAAAGACAAACTTGAGAATTCTAGCCTAACTATTAACACAAGTTTAACATCAGTTACCCCACTGGGTTCAGAGCCTCTTGAATGTATATTCCTTTTTGTAACCTAAATGACCTATTCTTCTACCAGTCAGCCAGACATCCTATTTATATTTTTAATTTTATATATTACTTTCCATTTGTTTTCATTATTTCCAGCATGTTTCTGGGTTTGGGTTTTTTGTTTGTTTGGGGGGGGTTGTTTCTTTTTGCACAAGCATTGTGTGAAGTCAAGGAAATGTTAACTCAAACCTGGTATTTTCCAACCTGTTCCCTCTCCCCTTCCTCTCCTCCACCCCTGTTGTGTTTTTTTTTTTCTTTCTTCCGCCAACAGTTTTTTCTGGGATTTTTCTGGGCTGGGATGCAGCGGGTGGGAGGAGGGGATGGCTCTTTTCCATTTGCAGCTTTTGTGCAAATGCCAGGTCTTTTTGCCATTCAACTAAAAAAATGCTTCACTTGCTGGTTGCTTTAAAAAGGAAAAAAAAAATGAAATAAAAAACAAAAATGTAACCTTATCAGTGCGATGTAGACCCCGGCGGGAGGAGGGGAAGTGCACACCTGTAGCCACACACCTCTGGCTTTGGCTGCAAAACAAAAGCAAACCTTTCCTGGCGAGGAGGTGAGCACAGGGCAGCTGCTGCCCGAGCCCGTGGAGGGTTTGCCAGGCGCGAGCTCCGAGTGCGCCCGGGCTCGGAGCCGTGCCGGGAGCGCCGTGCCTTGGGCTTGCTCTTCCCCCCTCGGCGCCCGCCTGTTCATGTGCACAAACCCAAGAGCTGCCTGCTGAAGACAGCAAAGCTGTTGCTGCTTTTCTTCTCCTCCTACTCCTCTTCCTCCTCTCCCCCTCCCCAAGGAGGTCCAGCTCCCCCGACAAGAGCTCGCCCAGCGCCCGGCCCCAGCGCCGCGGCCGTTTGCTCTGGGGCATCGTCCAGGTGCTGTGCCACAGAGCATTAGATAGAAAAAAACCACACACATATCTGCTGTTTTACTATGAACACTGGTCTGAGGTTTCCAGGCTCAGCACCACGGTGATGGGCCACGAAGGATTTAACCAGGGGAATTAAACTCCTTCCTGCTTCCGTGTCTGGTAGCACCAGCTGGTATGAGTGAATCTACAGGTGTGCGTTTTCCTTCTTGTAGAAAATGCCACGAGCACTAACTGGTAAGGCTTAATGTACAGTATATTGTCAGTATTCTGGTATTCTTCTGGTTCAACATACATTATAGCTCATATATAACCTGTATTAATTGTATAGATTGTGCATTTAAAGCTGTTACCAAGTTGTCAGAAAATAAGAGAAAAAAAAAATAAGGTCATATGTAATATTTTGTTTGTAAGTATCCTTTGTATCATAGCAAAGGAAATGTTAAAAAAAAAATCAACTGTAATAAAGTAATTTTAGTACACGGAGTGTCTGCCTGCCTTTGTGAAGCCCTGCCCTGGGGGGGGAGACTACCGCGTGTACGACCTCTGCCAGGTGAACACGGGGGGTTCCACCGGGGCACCCCCCCATCTGCGGGGCCGCGGCAGCCCCTTCCTCCGCTCCTCCATCCGCAGGAACTCGGCCATGGCCCTGAAATATTCCAGCACGACCTCGTGGGCCCAGCAGCGCCCCGGCCCCCGCCGGGGGAAGCCGCAGTGCCCCCCGAGCGGGGTCAGCAGCAGGAAGAAGTAGGGGCTGCTGCGGAAGAGCTCCCGGGGCAGGCTCCGGGCCGGGGGGCC